>LQNS02278094.1:2032470-2048010 GCA_001587735.2 Parhyale hawaiensis | reverse complement strand
ATATCTTCACCAAAAGTTAATCATCTGTTCCTCCTAACATACCTAACAATCCCTGTAAATTTCATCCAAATCGGTTCATAACTTTTTGAGTTATCCTGGTGACAGACAGACAAACAAACAGACAAACAAAAAGAAAGACAGACAGACAAACACGACGAAAACATAACCTCCTTGGCGGAGGTAAATAATATTTTATCGTGAATATTTCTTACGAACAAATGAAAAATAACTTATAAGAGCAAGGTCTCGGGAGCAGTTTGGGTTAAAATGAATACAAGCTGTAGCTATATAAGAAGTCTCTTTGGCAAGAATTGAACTTGGTGCAGATTATACAGCGTGTATCCAAATGCTTGGTCGCGGCTTCGCAGAAGCAACTGTTTGTACACTAAATGTTAGCAGCCCGTCAGTTTGCACAGCAAGCGTCACCCGCTAGGTTTCGGATGTCTGTACAAATTTGACGGAAAGATATCAGAAAGCTCTCCACTTTTCTGCTGTTCAAACGGACACGGCAATGCAATAAGTCTTTATGAAGTGTAAACCTTAGGCAAAAGACCAACGTGCGAACCGGCCTTCATAGTGTGTTAAATGAGTATTTGCAGCGCTCCAGTGAAATGTATTTTTTGGAAAGATTTATAGCTTGAAGCTTCAATGTATAGTTGACACTAGGCATCATTCATTGTTCAGTGACAGCGAAACCCTCATTGGCTATGCATCTTGCTTCAGTATTATGCTGCAAATGATGATAAAAAAAGCTTTTCTCTAGAGCGTTACGACTGCTTACATTATCCACTGCAGGTGCCGTTTGCCTTAAGTTTCGTAAACTCGTAAATAAAAGTTTCAATTAATAATCTATTCTGTTTACTGTTTCTTTTTGACCGTAATAATTCAACTGCTTGCTTCCCGTGAGCAGTGACCGTCTGTAAATGGGTTGAACGGCCCGCTTAACAGCGTCGTTCTTTTTTATTCATTTATTTTTATATTTATTGGCGCCCATCAGAATGTATCGCCAATAGTTGTTGTTGACTTTTAACTCAAGTCACGTGCAGGGATCCCCACGAACTTCTCAGTCACCAAATGTACTACATCAAGACTTCTGGCAAACCTTTTTTTATAGAACAAACTCATTATTATCGGGTAGCCGAATGTATCACAGCCGCTTGATGTTGACCTTTCGCTTCAGCCAACTTCAGCATCCTCGTTTGTAGACCCCATGCTGATTTCTTTCATCCGGACTGGGTTTGGAGGTGGCTACGCTCCTCATTCTATCGACTGCAATATTCATTGTCTGCTATGCTTGCCCCAAACTACATGCAGGCAGGATGATCGAGCTGCTGCCTGCGTACCTCCAATAGAAAAATTTGGCCGGGCAGTGTAAGAAAAAGTTCAGTGTTTTCTTGAATACTTTCTGAATTTGACTGGAGCTGGTACTACCCTATTTAATCTCTTCCTTAACAGTTGTATCGAGAAAAGCGTTTTATGTATAAATGATTTTTAAACATTTTAGTTATAATGTTTCATACGAAGTATTTTATTATTGTATTAAATAGTTTGGGCCTCCGTCTACACACAAAAGTAGTCATGAAGGTGTTTTCCACACAGGATCAACACCCATGTGAACAACAGCAGGGGAAAAAAAGAGGAAGAACAGAATGAAGTATCATCAGTAGGAGTATGAAACTCGAAGCAAGCAAGCAAAGTGCATGGGTACGAAGGCAACACGTCCCGAAGGCATAGGGTCCTCTTGGGAGTGCTGCATCCCATAACATAGGATTGACGAACGCTACTAACGCAACCCTGTGGACCATTGTCGGTCCTCTGAGCGGGTATGCGATTATGCTTGTCAAGCATGAGAAAGGATCGTTGGGTAATAACTTATATGAGGCTAACATTTTCAAAACTTAAGCGGTAGTTTTACTATCGTCAATACTTTGGGTGTTTAACCCTATGGTTACAGGCTGTGTTAAATTGCCACAGGCGTTTCTCTGCCCTCTTGTATTGATATGGTGAGAAGCCTCGGCAGTTGATAAAGGCAAGGAGTCACTGGCTCGACTCAATTTAGTTTTACCTTAACGTTATAAGTACCCAAGTCGTAGTTTAACCACCCTGTGTACCCAGATATAGCTTAGTTATAAGAAGAAATGCTACCCTATATTGAATGCTTACCGTTTTGAATGCCTAAGAGAGAGCGCGCTTAATTGTCTTTAGTCAATTTTGTTCAATTATGAGAACGAATACCCTTTTTATATTAAGCGTATCGAATAGCTTGGTCATAAAGAATAGATGTGACATTGTGAATATTTAAGCGGTAGTGACGATCGACAGTTGTTCCTCCATTTCTCTCTATCACCTCGAAAACTAGTTCTATAGGTAGCTTAGCAATATATGATTTTATGCTCTTTGCATCTGCAGTTAGAAACATCACTACACGATAGGTGCGACAAATTTGATGAAATGCGGAAAACCCGCCATGACTTGGGCAGGAGTT
This sequence comes from Parhyale hawaiensis, assembly GCA_001587735.2. Lineage (NCBI taxonomy): Eukaryota > Metazoa > Arthropoda > Malacostraca > Amphipoda > Hyalidae > Parhyale > Parhyale hawaiensis. Next base: position 2,045,525 of record LQNS02278094.1, on the reverse strand, counting down.
TCTGCCCTTCACAATTTTTTTTGTAGTATCTCCGCTATTTGCAGTAGCAGAGTAATAGTGTCGCGCTTGTGTTTGTGAGGTCGAATGTTTTTTTTTTAATGTTAAGAAGGTGAATTACTGTCCACCTTCAGCGTGTCTAGCACTCACAGTCCGCTGCGATAGCTTTAACTCATCAGTCATGAGGACAGCCAAAGGAGAGGGGTCGCAGTTGTGCTATGATCTTCGGTCTTCTAACGCCACAGCTCTGACCATCAGTGAACGGCTGCAGACGTGCACTCCCTTGGGGCCCAGCGAGCATTAATTGCAACTCAAACGAATGCATCTTAATGTCCCAGTTGACATTATTTCCTTGACTTTACCTTTCCCTCACTAGTCTTGAGTACCAGCCATGCTTTTGCAATTTAAGAAATAATAAAATTAAGATATCTAAAGCTTGATTTGCAACATCCGGGAAGAAATTGCTATACATCAAGAAGTCCCGTTGCCGAAATTACGCGTACCAACTATGGACCTAGCCCAGTTTACTTTTCCGATGTATGTATTTTGTGCCCACTGTGCTCCCTTCACATTTCATATCTACTCCTGCTGATGAGATTTTCTCCTTCTTCTTCTGTTCTTTCCTGGCTGCTGCTTTGATGCATGGTTTCCTCATTTTCTCTACACACGATGATAGTACTACATGTTCCTTTTTCAATTTCTCGCGTTAGATAGGAACGACCTGTGAGGATGGAGACGCATCAATTAACTGGGAGAATCACAACATTGTAATGAAGACCAATATGGATACGGTATATTGCATGCCCCCTCCTTGGCACAGGAGAGCTTGAAATTATGCATTGGGTTATCCGGAAAATTCGTGCCCATTATTAGTAATTCGTTTTTCGACTCATATATATTAGAACATGATTAAGTACGGAAAATAGGATATGAATACTCCTCCATTTACAATACAGTTCAAGTTTTCTTGCATGGAAGAATTTTTGAGATCTTGTAATCTGTGAGAATTCTGTAACCCTTTAAAATGTAAGATAAGGAAATTAGTTTTTTCGCACTTGATGCTAATCTATGTCCGTAAAGGGAAAAAATGCCTCACAAACCACCCTAGAATTATGCGCAGTCTACAGTGATGATTCTCTATCCGGAAGACTGTACGGAAGTGATTAGCGAGGTTACGAGCTGAATATTGTAACCTTATTGTTAAAGAACGATCAGGCACACCATCTTATACCGATGATGACCAAATCAAGTCATAAATTAAGAATAACCCACATTGCATAACCCGAGAATTGGCAGAAAGCCTCAACCTATCAAAATCCGCCGTTCATGAGCACCTGGTTAAACTTGGGCTCGCAAATCGCTGCGATGTTTGGGTACCACATGACTTGAGTGGGAAGAGCCTTTTGAAGCGCAATTCCATTTGTGATTTGCTTTATAAACGGAACGAAAACACTTTTTTAAGCAAATTGTGACAGGAGATGAGAAATGGATTGTTAGCCGAAATATTCAGAGAAAACTATCCTGGAGTAAGGGACATGAGCCTCCTTCAGCCGCACCAGAAGCAGTTCTTCTGACGGAGATAGTTTTGCTTTGTGTGTGGCGGGATTGGAAAGGAATTCTGTACTATGAGCTTCTCCCAAGTAATCACACAATTCTGAACAATACTGCTAGCAACTGCAAGAGTTAAAAGCAGCAATTGAAGAAAAACGTCCAGAATTGGCCAACAGGAAAAATGTTTCCGTCATGATAATACGTACAAGACCACACGCTTGTATGGAAACCAGACAAAAATTGCTGCAGCTTGGCTGGAATATGTCCCCTCCCTCTCCATATTCACGAGATATTGCTATTTCGGATTTCCACTTATTCAGGTCTTTTGGAAGATAGTCTTAATGGTAAAAATTTCAATTCCTTGAATGACATAAAATGATGAGTTGCTGAATCCTCTGCAATGAAACCACCGCAATTCAGGGAAGAGGGTACTTTCAAGCTAAAGAATAGATGACGATGCATTGTGCGACAGTTTATTCGCACTTGGTTGATTAAATCTGTAATAGCTTATATTTATTGACCTTTCCCTCTCTTTTAAAAAATCGGCACGAACTTTCCGGGCAACCTAATAGATTAGATTAGGTAGCTGGCAGCAAATGGGCCAACAAGTCAACAGTCGTTATTTGCGCTCCGGCGCTCTCTGAGCTATTGCCATTATGTCAGAATCATTTAAATGTCTGAGCAAGGAGATGATCGATTTATTGCTGCAGACCCGTGGATTTTGGAGACGTTAATTTATTTGGGACATGAAAGATAAGGGATTAAGGTGGCCTCTGAAGCTTTAGCCGATGAGAGTTTGTGACACCTGGAGGAGGTGTTCGTAGCTGTGGAGGATCTTGCTCCGTATGTTTGTCCAGATCAATTTTCAAATGCATTAACTATCTCTGCTCCAACACCTTTGGAAGGGAGTCGATTCTAGATATCAACACTATATAAGAAACACCGTCGTGTGTTTATTTATATATTTATATTATATATTTGTATGTTTCGGGTTACGCTCTTAAAGAAATAGAAGGGGATCCTTACTCCCTTATATCAATGTACTTCTTGCTTGAAACACTTCTTGGAATAAAAAGAAAATAGAGATATTATAGCTTCTCTTAGTGCGGCCATGCAGTTTTATTTCTATAACGTTCTCCATCCATCGAATCATGTGTTTGTTCTCAGTTTACCACCTACAAATTCAGAAGCTAATCAACGAGGGCAGGCAAGGCGGTGATTTTTCACGGACGATAGACATTATTTCCTTCAGCTTGCTGTCTTCCTTTTGATGGAGCAGATTTCGCTTCCACACAAAATCTTCGCTGTACTGAAGGCTTCTTCGGTATCTTGGATAAGCCGCGGATAATTTATTTAAATTCCCCGAGGCTTTGCTGCTCGCTAATGTAAAACTTTTTCCGACGGTGACCTATGGTAGGAGACGATTGTACTTCTTACATGAATTGAATGAAAGAGAGAGCACTTATCTCTTATTACAATTTGAGTCGGCTGTTGTGGCGTATGTTTCAGAAGGATAATAGTGACAAAGGCATATTAAATGAAGACGGGTCGTCTTAAATTCTTCGCTGTCATTTTTGACAGCGCGGGCACTCTAGTTCACTATAAAATACCGCGAAAACTGCTGGCTTAGAGTAGTAGTTCTTCGATCTTTATGTTTGAGTTTTGGGCTGTTGATTTGCAGCGATCATTAACGTTTCTGTCATAAAGTCCGTAGGCAGGGTTGGCATTAAAAAACCCACCAAAAAAAGTAAAAAAAAAACCTAGCCGGTAGTGTTTTTTTTAAAGAAGCATTTTTTTAGCAAACAAAAGCTAGATAATTGTGAATAACGGTCTAAATATATTCAACATGACACTACTAAATCATATATGGCATTATATTCGGTTGCACACTTCCAAAATATGTTCAGAAGCTGATCCCTCACCTTTCAGTAAAATGTACTGGAGTGCCTATTTAGTTCAAGGATTTTTAGCAAAAAACTGATAACTTCAAAGTTCAAACTAATCAAAGAAATGTATTTATTAGCAAGAACCACAACTATCAAAGCATATTATTGGTGGGCCGCCCGATCGAATCATTAGTATTATAGTTACCTATATAGGTGGTAGCTTATCTTCATGATGATTTATTTATTAGAATTTGTACATCAAAAGCTTCAACAATTGCCTAAGGTCAAATTACTTAGATTGATGTGTTAGTGGGTCTTGCAATGGTGAACACATTTCATACTCCTGTACGACGTTTCTACCAACAATTGAAGTCTCAATGTTAATTAAAAAATGTTTAGGTGCGTGGCTAAATTAGCTCAAGGAATCCTTGAAAATTTGTCAATTTCATGTGGACAGTCCAAACAACAAAGTAAGAACTTATTTGGCTCTTTCTCACTCAATTATCATTACTGCCCACAACTTTCAAGAGTGCTTTCGTACAATAGTTTATTTGTTAGCAAAGTACTTCCTGCTTAGCTAGCTACATATCTTTGAACAGACGACTTGAACTACTGCTCAAGTGCTCATATTAGCTTTGCCTATCGTAGCAGGTTGTTTTTTATTTCTGACTTTCTTGAGCTCGATTGTCGAAAGTCTAAATGGCATAATAGTTCTCCCTATTCTTTCGATAGCTTTGCTGCAAACATGATTTGGCTTGCTGAGTGTTGCACTGCCCAAAAATTAGTTTTTCTACTTTAGCAAATAGTACTGGTTGCGCAGATGCTGTAGATTTTTATTTCAGAGCAAGTTAATTGCAAGTGAAGTAAATTGCTAAAAAACATGTTTAACAATTTGAATTCTGTCATTGGTCAATGAGACTAAAGTCCCAAGAATGTGAATTGTTTTGATATCAATATCTTGTGCTGCAGGCTTAAACTTCTTAGTTGATTTTATTTAGGGGATTGAATCAAGTTTTTTGGCAGTTTTGGGTGCCCAAAAATGAGATTACTACAGGAAAGGCTAACTTTTCTATTTTCTAATCTTATTATAACCACATAATTACTTCAATCAATAGAACCTAAAACAGTTTAGTTGTAAAGATGAACTACAAGTATTCCCTCCGAATTCTATGGTTGATTAATTGGGCTTGGAAGTGGCGAAAGTGTCAACCATTATACCACTAGTGAACCCGTGCGTGAAGAATTCACGCAATAACCTATACGTTTGCCTAATGCCTCTAGACCGGTGCGGAATCTCCTCTTCTCTTATTTGCTTCTTAATTTTCTTCTGTTCTTCATTGATCCTTTGTCGTGCTGTTATCCTTAGGTCTTCTATATAGACAGGCAGAAGTAACATCTTGAGTAAAACACTTCAACAAACTTAAACAAAATACCACAATGTGTACGGTCCGTAGCAAGGATACCGTTGATACCGTCTTTCCACCTCAAATATCTGTTTCATTTGAGGTGCTCAAATTTTGATCTACGAAGAGAAAACTGCTTCGTCAGAGGAAAACTGTATGCTAAAAGAAATAATTGTCTCCTGCCCGTGAAAACTTATATTTCGTCGGTTTCGTTGACAATTACATCAAAGTGGGAAGAATAGCTGATGCAACGAAATCATCTGTGGGAAGAAACTACGAATCAGGAAGCATGAGAGAGCCAACGGAAGCTCTAGACATCTTCAGTGCTACGATTACAACTTCGGCAATGCAAGAAATTAATTCAGACATAAGGTCGCCCTGTACTTTGCCGTAGACTCGATGTATGGCGAAGCTAATACTCGTACAAATCAGACTAAGTCTGCGATGTCTTCATTGTTGGAATTTCATCTGTCCCTGCTTAAGATACGTTTGCCATCTTCTGCAACCCGGCCTATTTTCTGCCTATCACTTTCAATNGCTTGAGAGGAGCACCAGAGCCTCCAACCTGGGCTAATTTCCGCCTATCTATTTCGTTAAGAGCGTGACACCAAACATATAAATATATTTATATATATTTATAAACACACGACGGTCATTCTTAGTATTAGATTAGATGTAGAGTGTTACACAAAAGAAGGTAGCAGTAATTTAACAGTAAACAAGAACGCCTTGTAGAAAGGAACCTCACTCACGTTAGTGGGGTGGTTGAAAGTTTTGAGTCAGCAGTTTTAGAATTTTTCACATCTAGGTCAACCTGTGTATCTCGAGGAGATTGTCGTGATGGTTCATTTCCTTCTGGCAATTTTTGGGTGGAAAGATATGCCTGCAAATAGACACATACACACAAATATAGACAGTCAGGATGACAACATTATCACTTCTCTCCATTCACTGATGACAATTACCTCTCTCACTTTCTTTGTGGGTGACAAATAGTCAATTTAATTATCCCTTGACAAGCAAGACACTTACCGTACAGCTTTTTCGTTTTAGATTCTTTAGAGTAGTACCTAGCTACTTATTAAAATTTAAAGTAAATGTAGTTTGTCACTGAAACCAGACTTGTTCTGGTGTCACAAGTAAAAAGCAAGAACTATAGAGGTTGAAATGTGGTAGCAATAGATATCTGGAGCTGCAGGATATTCACTAAGATGACTGTCGAGACAGTTTAATTGGCAAAGATATGATTTACAGTCACAAATACTGACCATTTGCTCATATTGACTCATCATAAATTGGTTAATTGATTCATCATGTTCCCCTATAAATTTTTCAGTAACACTGAACAATACACAAAAAGTATTGGAAAGCAGAGAAATGTTGAAACATTATAAACACTGTGGTAAAAACTATTAGCTACCCTTTTGTTATTCTTACAAAGTGCTCTTATTGGCTAGCTACATCTATTTACTCTTTAAGTTTAAACCTGACAAACTTTAACCAACGCCCAGTATATGCCAAGTGGCTTCAATTCGTTCTACTTTTCTGAAATTTTCCCAAGAGCTTTAGTACCCGCAAAATTTTGGTAGCTAGTCGTTAATGATTTTCTGCACTTAGTCTGTGCTTTGCATCAGGCTAGTCAAAGTAATATGTAGGGAACTGGTCAATATAAAAGATGAACTAAGCATTAATATTTATTAGCCAATCATCAACTGTCCCTCATTCGAGATAGCCTACTAATATTTTATATCATAAATTGTTACCATTATTTGATTATCAATCAGTAGTTGGAGGAGTAAGCTCTTTCAAAACAGTAGTTGAGTCGGTGCAGTTACAAGTTAAAAACCTTAATTTTATCATTGGAACGTTTCCTCCATAAAACTCAAAAACCCAATAAACTCTAAAAAAAAACCTCACCACCCACTGGTTTTCCTTTTTTTAAACCCTGGGTTTTCCCAATCCTGATTGTAGGCACATCGCTGAAGACATTGAAGTATTTGAATGTTTATTGCTTACCCCCTGAGTCGTATTTTCTTTAGAGAGATTAGTCCCGCTTCTTGTAGCCGACACTCGTATGGTTGGCTTCGCAACTGGGGTATAAATTTTGTTGCTCTACATCGGATTCCTTATATTTTTCGATATTTGCACTGATGTGGTGACCAGAAGTGTGCAGCAAATTCTAAATGCTGGCGCATTTGCACAAAGGGAGGATTATGTCCTTGGATTGGTACTAGAAATTCCTGGTACTGAATCCCAGTGCTTTGTCTTCTTACACCCTTGTCAATTTGCTGACTGTGTTATAGTTTGTTTATTATAGTATAGCTATTCCCAGGTTTATGTTGTTGGTGGGCAGCTGCCAACTCGATCCCGTTCATTGTTGACCGGGTTGAGAGATTCTCCGGCCCTACGTGCATTACTGAACATCTGTCAACACTAACCCTCACCTGCCACGCTGAGGTCTGTCTAATCCAAATGGCTGTCAAGGTCTTATCACCCTCGGTGCTATTGTTTTCGTTAACAGTTAACGGTTGTAGGTATGTTTGTTGTCTGTTTGTTTGTCCACCCAAGAAGAAGCACAAGGAGTTCAGCCATTATCACAATCTTTTTTAGGCAGTCAGGTGGGTTGACTGAAATGTGAAAAATAGAAAAAAAGCTAGAGTTAGCTGACCATCAAAAATTGACTATTTTAAATTTGTAACTCCTGACTCAACACTTTCAGTTCCTCTCCCCCAACGTCCCCTCCTACCGCGTTTGATGGTCTTACGCCAATAGGAGTTCTAGTTAGAGCTCAGTTTTATCCCTGGCAGTATGATACAGTTTAATGTCATCTGCAAATTAGGTACTGATTTTACTGCTGATGTTAAATTCAAGATCATTGATGTAAATGATACTAGACGCAAAGCTTAATTTTACAATATGGTTCAGATGCAGCTTAAGCTCTTGATCAACTACATTCAGGATACGCCCGTGACAAGAGGTATAAATTAGTCGTAGTTTCTCTATACTATTTTTGAAAAAAATGTGAGGAAAAATAATCTATGTTGAAGGTAATTGGAATTGCTCTGAAAAAATAATGGCTGCCCTCTCTGAAGTGGAATTGGCAGCATTGATTGCTACTAACATGATACGGAGACCAGGCTGCAGCTGCTGTAGGTTCCGTTTCAATGAATCCTCGCAGATCACTAAGCCTTTTTCGGCCTCCGGAACGTCTTTCGTTCGTGGCCACTTTGCTCCCTATCGTTTTCACTCTGCCACTAATGCTACTTTCAATCTACCTCTTTCCCTAATTGCGCCTTGCATGCACTTTGATCCAATGTGGGAACAGCACCTCCATGGGTGGGTTCAACGATTCTCTCTCTACTTACTAGAGGTCATTTTCTTTTCCTCTCTCTAAACGCCGATGCAGTGGTTAGGACGAACTAAAGTAAAATATCGCATGGATAGCAGCAATAAATAGCCAAAACAATTCTCTTGATTATTTTCGTTGTATTCATATCCCTGTGCTATAATTTCGGGTTGACTCTATCTTATAAGTAAAATTTAAAACGAATTGTTTTTAGGGAACTTTTGTATTACTGTTGAACTAACTCTTACTGAGCATTTTCAACTAATTTAGTGTATTTTGCAAACGCATAAAAGCGCATAGTTATAGTATCGCTTACTTATTGCGATTCAAGCCTGGCACTTCGTCAAATTTACGCTCTTTGTCACGTCTACACTCACAAAAATGCTTTGCTTTTTGCCGAAGCCTTACTATTCTTCGCCAAAGATGTTTAGGTTCATAAACTTATTTCTGGCCTCGTGTGGCTATCGAATGCAGATTATTTGATGTAGTAACTGCATGTAACAAACCGCTAACTAATTATCTGCATGGCCTGCCGTTCCAAACCCTTGTTTTAGCAGCATGTGGCTTCTGTGGAAGGGGTCAAAAATTGAACGGAAGGAAAATTTTTGTATGAATTGCACTTTTGGCGAAAACTTCAACAGTGGCGTCAGTTATTGATTTCAGTAGCCCATATATGTATTTCAAAATTTCGCTACCGAACTCGTTATGTTTTTTGTAGTTACAATTGATGTATATATATACATATATATAGTTAGAACACTTGTACCCTAAGTGAGCGGAGCACTACGTTATAATCTCCAAAACATGACACATTGTTCTTGTATATGACGCTAAAGTATGATAACTACTCTTCTTCAACTTTATAGGTGGATTCTTACTTGCGCTGCGTTAAGGTCTCCAAAACCTCGCCACTTTAATGCCTGCATATGACGCCAAAATACAGAACCTACTGAGCTCTGTATTTCAAGGGTGGAGCGTTATTTGTGCTGTGATAAAATCTCCAAAGCTTGGTAGATTGGTATCTATATGAAAATCAAAATTTGCCGTACCAACCGTGTTCTAACGGAAGCGTGTGGTCCCTTTATATGCCGCGTTGTAGTCTCCAGAATATGATTCTGTTGTCCCTACGTGTGTCTAATTATAGTGCCTACTGTGCTCTAACTTTAATGCGTGGATTTCTGTTCGTTCTGCATTTTAATCTCCAAAATGTGACACTTCGATCGCTGGAGAAAACGCCAGAGTGTCGTATTTGCCGTATCGAAACAAAGCGGCTGGATCACTATTTGTGTTGCATTGTAGTCTCTGGAAATGTCCATGTAACTCGATATAGAGTATCATGTTAGCTTACTTGCTATATCCCTACTTTAGTGAGTGGAAGTACTATACTAGATATCACGCTTCTATAATGTATACATTACCTTAAAATAAAATGACGCTGTATACCTGGAACCTTTTTGTACGAAATTATCAAGTGTATATTTTTGTAACTGAAAAATACATGCGAATCCAAATGCTCATCAAAGCATCAAGCTGCTTTTTCTGGCAATGCTGAAACTAGCGTCAAGTTTAAAAACTTTAGTTGCAAATTCGAAAATGATCATTGGAGTCTTTCATTGATATTCTGATAACGGACAATTTAATAATTACTTCCCTAATTGAGAGCATAAATACATTTTAATGATGGAAATATTTTTGTTTTCAAGAGACGCTAATTAGTACATCGATAATCTGATGAATCGTGAGCCGAATTTCCTTTCTAAAAGTAGCTAATACGTCGACTTCAAAAACAAGTTTAGCTCCTAATTTAAAGAACATTCATGATACTAGAAATGTATTCTGTGTTTATATTCGAGTGGCACTTTCACTTGCAATTTATGAGAAGTAAGTTTCCTTACTATAATTTTTGGAATGGGTGTCTCACGTTCAATTAATTATTGTGGCAACTCGTACAGTAGTTGCGATCAAAATTCTTCATACCCTTTTATTTTTTATCTTCAAATTATTCAGCACGCAACTATTCCAACCAATAGCGATTTTGATGTTGTATGGTTATCTTTGAATACCACTCAATAGCGGGACTTCAAAAAGTAGTTAAATTATGCGAAATATTTAACAAAACTAGTAACTATACCATATTCAGTTCATTCATCTCCGTCTCAAAAGTTGTTTACGTAGCCCTTAATGGCTGCAACAGTAAATATCTTGCAGTTTTACTGATTTTTTATAATGCCGTTATGGAATAGTATAGGTTACTCTAGGATAGCGTTCTCTGTTACTTCGAAGGCATAACTTGCAAACTGCGTGCGGTATAACATCTTTAGCCACAGTCAACATGGTGAGAAAAAAAGTAATCATCCAATTATTTGATGGTCACCTGAAAGATAGGCTCACGCAAGACAATATATAACAATTTGTGGTTCTTGTATCGACCGTTCAGACCACCAGCTTTTGGTCATAAAGATGTTGCTTTTGTTCGGCGGAAAATGTGAACTTTCAAGCCAAGTAACACTGTTCTAATGGTGAAATTTTACTGCGGGAGCTTAATACATTGGGGTTACATCTCGATTGAAGGCACAGGAAATCTTGTAACTGTAAATGGAATTCTGGAACAAGGTCAGCATATCTTAATTCTAAGGAAAATGTTGAGCAGTGTGCTGAAGCACTTGATCTTGGACCCAATTGAAACTTTCAACAGGATACTGATCCTCAGCATACGGCCAAATCTGCAAAGAAATAGATAATAATGCATTTTATAGTGGCCAAGCCAAAGTCCCAACATGAAAATTGTTAATGCAAGCAAACCCAAATATTTTAAGGAATTACAAACAAAAACTAGAGCACTCTGAGAGCGCATACCTCAGCCAAGTAAGGCAACGGTAACACAAAATTCACATTGGCTCTGAAACCATTATTTCTTTTGTATCAACTCCAAAATCTAATCATTTGTGCCTTTTAATAGTATTAACAGTTTCTGCAATTTTTTTTCAAGATCCTTTCATAACTGTTTTAGTTATGCTGCTAATGAACATTATGACAAACATAAGTCAAACATACAAACGAGCCAACCGATCTGCACCAAAATTTAATCATTTACATCTTTTAACATTACTAACAACTGCAAATTTCATAAAGGTTCATTCAAAATTTTTTGAGTTATTGCTTAACAAACATAAAATCAAACGCAGCAACAAACATACGAACGAACAGATCATCACAAAAATTTGATCAGTTACACTCTGTGATAAACCTAGCAACTCATGTCAATTTCATAAACATCCATCCGTAACATTTTGAGTTATGGCATTGAGAAAAACGAGACAAACAAACGGATGGACATATCTTCACCAAAAGTTAATCATCTGTTCCTCCCAACATACCTAACAATCCCTGTAAATTTCGTCAAAATCCGTCCATAATTTTTTTAGTTATCTTGGTGACAGACAGACAGACACACACACACACAAACACACAACAGACAAACAAAAACAAACCCGGCGAAAACATAACCTCCTTGGCGGAGGTAATAATGATATTGATAGTGCAAGAAATGCGATACGTTATTAAAACACTTCGCTTTGTTCTACGATTACGTAATGCTACTAAAGTAATCGGCGATAAGTTCTGTCTCAATTTCATATACAACAATTACCGGGTCCAAAAAAATTACCGGTTTAGAAATAAATACACGAAAAGGGCGGAGGGCTTCCAGATTCTGGCCTCCAGAAACTTCTGCCACCGACTCCTTTCTCCGTCGCTGGTGACACGGATTACCGTAATTTGCATGCACCTCCACCGACCCCTGCAGCCACCCTGCCTCCCCATTTATACCTAACCCAGTGCATCTTCGCAACACTGGGCTACCCTTCCATTCACGCTCCAATTGCAATCATTTCATTCGATCATTAGAACTCTTGGCATCGGTCTCCGTTTTCTCTGTGAAATTACCAGCAACTTCTTACAGTTAACGTTAATTCTTGGCTGCAGCTGAGGAAGTCTTTTGGTATGTACAACGGTGTTCTGATGTGATTAGGTTAGTGAATCATTCAGTATCTGCTATCATTATCATCATTAAATTCTGTTGGTAATAAGTATGTTACTGTCTACTAAATATCGGTGTTGGATTGACTGCAGTCGTGGCAGCAATGTGTTTCTAAACAGCAACGTAATTTCGCTATCCTGTTGACGGCAAACATCGTGGCACTGTTTTTGTAAACAAAGACGTTATATTATTGACGGTCTGCTTAAGTTTGCCCACCGTATGATGTGGTGAACTGCGTTCCCAGAGGAACCCTGTAGGCGACCTTAGCCTTACCTAGGCTAGGCCTTTGAGACATCTTTCCTTCTTGCCAACTTTACTTTCTTCAGCCTTCATGCTCCAACTGATGTTTTATTTTCTGGTCTTCCTCTTTTTTCCGACTTGCATTTCCCATGCGCGTCAACTCGTGCATGGGATCCACGTTTCTCTTGATATTCTTTTTGTTCCTTCTTTCCTCGTCTCTTTGGATCCTAGTGCACTCTATTTGTAGGGAGGCTCACACTAAGAGAATACTAATACTGCTATCGAATCGATGTTCTGCTTTGATCGGTCTTGGCGTCGTGTTGACAAACTATATATATTACAACACCGATGTATTACGTCTGTGATTGTGGCCACGTCTTTGCATACCAGACAAACGATGGTTCTTATTTTTAAGACCGTCATGGCTACACCTTCTTTAAGAATTCAGAAATAATGGTATCCTCACTACATCTACCTGACGATAACGTCATTGCAAATTCCATGGCATTCGACAGTGTTTTTGCAAACTCAATTGCGGTCTTTCTCGCCTGCGTCATTGGCGACAAAGTTTTTTTTTTTCAAATTGAAGCTCA
>LQNS02278094.1:2016340-2030120 GCA_001587735.2 Parhyale hawaiensis | reverse complement strand
CCTGCGCCCTCCCTGCTGCCTCCCTGCGCCCTCCCAGCTGCTTCCCTGCTGCGCCCTCCCTGCTGCCTCCCTGCGCCCTCCCTGTTGCCTCCCTGTGCCCTCCCCGATGCCTCCCTGCGCCCTCCCTGATGCCTCCCTGCGCCCTCCCTGCTGCCTCCCTGCGCCCTCCCTGATGCCTCCCTGCGCCCTCCCTGATGCCTCCCAGTGCCCTCCCTGATGCCTCCCTGCGCCCTCCCTGATGCCTCCCTGCGCCCTCCCTGATGCCTCCCTGCGCCCTCCCTGATGCCTCCCTGCGCCCTTCCTGTTGCCTCCGCGATGCCTCCCTGCTGCCTCCGCGATGCCTCCCTGCTGCCTCCGCGATGCCTCCCTGCTGCCTTCCTGTACTCTCCCTGCTGCCTCCCTGCACTCTCCCTTGTGCTCTGCTGCCTCCCTGCCCTGTCCTTACCTTCCCTCCTCTCGCTGCTCGTGATTCGCTCTGTTCCCTTCATTCTCTTTTTTTCTCTCTTAACTTTTCTCCTCTTTTGTAGAAGTCCTCGTTCACATACCCGCGTATTGCGTTTTATAGCACCGTGTTTTTCTTATCCTTTTTCTTTTTTACCACTCATTATCTTCTTCTTGATAGTTTTTTTTCGATTTTGCAGGCTAACAGTTCACTTTTTCCTGCAGTCGTACTGAATTTTCTGGCTGACTTAGTACGTTCTAATTTATTGCTTATTTGTACAATAACATTGTCCTTCGTCTTTGGGAGTTGTTTTCATTCTGTTCCGTAGTTTTTGTATTTTTATATTTCTCCCTATGCTGTCCAGCTCTTCGCTTTGCATTGATGTTTTTTCATTCTTTGCGTATTTACTTTTGTGCTTCTAAGTTTTTGTTTCGATTTCACTTGCAACTTGATGTTCAATTTTAGCTTCAGTTATTTTCTTCCCGTTAGTTATAGTCGAATCCTTTATATTTTTATGTGCACAACAAGCATTCCCGTACCATAAAAAATCCTGGCACTGAGTATTCATGGGTACATACATACTCCTTTTTCAATTTTTCATCATGGACATATGAAGCATTGTATCGGTCTGCTTGATCTTCAAATTAAAGTATCTGAAAACGCCACTTTTGCAGAGATAGACCATTACCATCCTCCACTGTCAACAAATGTACAATTAGAAAAATGTAGCTTTGATTGCTTTCATTCATCACTTCACGGACTTTTTTCCTGTTCCTTCATAAAGAACATTTGGAATAGACTATCCTTGGAAGTTGTTGGAGCGGAGACCGTCAACACGTTCAAATGTTGTCTATACAAACAGTTGGAGCAGCACTCTCTACAACTCCGAACTCCTTCCTCATCCAGGATTAACCAACACCTCACTCTTTAAAAGCAGCTCGATTCCATTACTTATTTTATCTCATTTAACCCATCGTCTCCCAACCCTTGCGGATCTGCTGCAACAAATCACACTATCCAGTCATCTCTGTAGCAGAGGTTTTCCCTTAGGCATCTTATTGTTTTTTTTTTACGTAACGGCAATAGCTCATAGAGGGGCTGAGCGTGAGTCTCTGCTTCCCTCTGGGAATGAGCCTGTTGGTTCGTCTACTGCAAAGTTGCTAATCAAATGGCTGTAGCGGAAAATCTTAGGCAAATATCCGACGATTATAGGTGGTGATATCGGTCAGTAGCTACAAGATAAGCTACTAAACATGCCAAAGTGCGATTGCTGGTGTCGGTTCTCCATCTGAAGGTTTTATTGTTGAGCTTCCTTTACATATTTATATTCTTCTTCCTAATGATTCCTTGTTCTTTTCTTGCTCTGCTTTCCCGACTTGCTGTACCCATGCGAATTAATTCACTGTGGGAACCGCTATATGCATGGGATACACGTTTCCCTCGACTGACTAATAGGTCCTTATCTTCTTCCTCTTCTGAATAGCTTGTAGTACTATAAAAATGGTTGCTTATTAAACTGGAACTATTATAATAAAATTGTACCTAATGATAAAACTATGTTAAATATCAGTGCGTATTATTATTAATATATATACACATTTCTTGTCCCTCTCCTACAAGGGGATAAGAGACTTAGTTTTATCTGGCTCGGGTGTCATTCATTCGAGACGTATTCTCTACAGAGTATACGTTCTGTTTGTTTTTCCACTTTTACTCAAATTTTCTTGAAACCAAAAATTGCCAAGACCACCTGAATGCTGAAATTTGAATTCTTAAACAAAGCTGGAATTCATCTTGCGCTGCTAGTGTCGTTCAACATGGTCCCATAAATTCACGATGGGGTTCATGTTTGGAGACTTACCCGGCCATGCTAGGTGCCAATGCATGACCGATCTAGCCTGATGTATACGGTAGTTATCATCCTGGAAAATTGGCAAAGTAGCAGTTCAATCCTAATGCAGTTACTGTGTAAATGGCACAACTTAGTCATTTAACAAATTAATGTAGCCTTCCTGATTCATTTTGATGGTTTATTCAACCAAAGAGCCCACTTCTGAGTAATTAGAATAGCCCGGAACATGACAGACCAACATTCTCCTTGTATCACCCTTTGTACATAGGATTCATTGAAGGCTTCGTGTGGTCTTCGGTGAATAAGACGGCAGGCATCGTTTACATCGAGACAGATTAGTGTTTCATCTGACCAGACGACACTTTTTGAGTCCTCGACAGTCCAATGTGCGTGTGCTCTGGCCCATTTCAGGCAAGCGGTTTTGTGGGCTGCTGTTAACATTGGTGGCTTACAAGCTAACGACTCCATATGTTCATCGCATGGAGTTCTATACGAAGACTCCACACAGAAATAACAGGAGAAGGGCCGTCATTGACGTTTTGCAACAATTCCATCCCTACTGCAAAGCGATTTCGGTCAACAAGTCATGAAATGCGCCGGCGGAGGCCTTACACCTAATTAAAATTAGGTAATTAATTTTTGTTCGGTGAGCTTAAATAGATGAACTGCATCTTAACATGAGAAATTAACAATAGTCAGAAACCGATAATTCGATCCTCGGCAAGAAATAAATTACAGTCTGAAATTGACCAATTCAATCCTCAGTAAGAAATAAATAAAAACTTGAAATTGACATTTCAATCTTCACAGCGAGAAAACGGTCATGAAAAATCTGATGATGAATCCTCGCCGTAGAAGTCAACTTCACTTGAGTACACTTTACTCAGCTAGGTAACCAATACTAACTATGAGTCTATGATACATTTAACCACCAAACTCCTTTCAACGCAAGTAGGTTGAAAGAAAATTTTAATCTCACATTTTTACAACTCCTTGGACACCTTTTTCGAGCTAGTCAGTTAACACTGTTCTAGCAAATCTCTTAGCACTGTTTTAGCAAATCTTTTAGCACAGTTTTAGCAAATCTTTTAGCACAGTTTTAGCAAACCTTTTAGCACAGTTTTAGCAAATCTTTTAGCATAGTTTTAGCAAACCTTTTAGCACAGTTTTAGTAAATGTTTTAGCACAGTTTTAGCAAATGTTTTAGCACAGTTTTAGCAAATGTTTTAGCACAATTTGAGCAAATCTTTTAGCACAATATCCAGGCAATAGTTTCCAAGGATGGTAAATACATTTAATCACAAATAAAAAGTCTCTTCCGAAGGATGAAAAATATTCTTGAACCCAGGTACTAAACAAAGCTTAGGCCAAGTAAAGAAGGCCCCGAATTAAAAGTAAATGTAGGAACTTTCATTATGCACGTAATCAAAATTTAGTTAGGCCGTTGAAGCTTTGAATCAGTATCTCGTTGCCGCACGATTAGTGCCACTGCAAATATACCATACCACAGTCTAGAGATGCAGCAGGCAACCGAAACTGTCCGTGGCAGAGGCAAGGTTGGTAAAGTGGACACCCGAATATTCAGGCTTCCAACGTGCAGCGTAGCCACACTCCCGTCGGAAACGAACAAATCTTCAGCCACTGCTCCCAGTCACGGAGCTGTTCAGAATGCCTCCCACCTGAAGTGCAGAAGCCAAGGGTAAACCGGCTGCCAAATAGACAGAATATATCGAGCAAATTGTCCTTTGACGCATAACCAATACTTGTACATGCTGTTAATGCTAACTGAATGAACAACTTCACTTATTGCTGATGATTTTAGCAGACAATATTCAGAAAAGAAGCACCTGAAGGGCAGCTAAGCATTTTAAGTCTATTAATGATCCTCGCCACAGGAATGGTTCAAAAGAAAAAGGGACACTCTACCTAGCACTACGGAAATGGAGCCTGTGCGAAAGAGGCTTGCACACTGAATTACTGAATAGGGAGAAGTAAAAGAAAAAGACAGGGAAATTGTATTGGAACTGGAAGTCGAACTGAAAAAAAAAATGACACCCAAAAGAAAAGCTACGATGGAAATATAACTAAAGAGTGAAGTTTGCTAGGGCGCAACTCCCCACAATATGAAGGGGCTATTGTGGCTTTCACCTAAAGTTTTGCACTGGAGAAACTTGACAACGTGAATTTACCTTCCACAACGAAGAAGTTGTACTGTGCAATGAGTGCATGGCAAAATACAAGATCACGATAATTAGTTCACATCCTTGACAATTCTGATGTTACTAAGTGAAAGCTTTCTAACGAGGTACCTAGCTTAGACTGCTACTGTTAGGGTTAACTTGTTAGAAACTTCGGTCTCGAGCTTTAATTTTGCTAGTTAAATTAAATTCTAGGCGTTAATCCTAAACCAATTCAATCAAGAAACTTAGGATGGGTTGTAGGCCATAGGGTAAGGTTAGTTAGCTTCGCTCATCCAGCTTGTATGAAGAGCCGTGTCACAGGGGACCCCCATGTGTTACGTTAGCCTGAACTAGGCCTTCGGGACCAGTTTCTTTTGTGTCAGTTTTGTCTCCTCCCATTTTCAAACTCCTGCTAATGATGATTTGCCTCACGCACCAAAGGGTCCCTAGCGCCTCTTCCGCAGGAAATGTTGCAGCTTGCCGAAGTTCTTGTTGACGAGGTTAGTTTTGTTGGTTAGTTTTTGTACCTATTTCCGCTAGACTTATACCTTCTCGTTTTTCGTTTCCTTCCTCTGCGCGGCGTAGCAGAGCGAAAGCGTTGAGCCGTGCCTGGGGGTTGGAGATGCACAACTTGCGCCGTTTTCCTGTCAGTAGCGCACTGACAACTTAGAACTCATCCGACTTACCGGCAGAACAGCCAAGATAAAAATCATTGATAATTTAAAATGAGACGTATTTCACGGGCTAGAAGCGCACGAGCCTGTGTAACCACAGGAATAGTTCAGCGCAATATAGACATTGTGTTCCTGATGCGCTAGTAAAATTTTGTACAATTACTATTTATTTTGCTTTGTTCTGTCTTTCCCTTTTTTTCTTGACTTGCTGTACCCATGCTAGCTGATTGAGTGCATGATTTTAAAATATCTCTCGACATACTGTATGTTCCTTCCTCTAGATTAGACTTCAGCTAACCCATATTATAAGTTCAAATTAATTAATTTTGAGACTATCTCTAGCTTAATCCTCCTCCGCAAAATTGAAGTTGAAGGCATCTTGAGAGTAATTTCTTTGTTGACATTACTGCCTGACAACCAAATCAGAGAAATCAGGGCTAAAGCTCCGGGCAAGGTAAAGGTAATAAGATTAGCTTCTTGCAGTGGAACTCTCCCAATCGATGATAAAATTAGTTTTTTTTACTGGTTCTTGCTATACGGTACACTGTAAAATTGTCCCACACCTTCTGGGGCTTGCCCACTGGGCGATGAAACCCCGGTGCCCTCAAAGTTAATTTGCCTAAGTTTGACCTTAGTGATGTCTTATCCTTTATACTCACTTTGATTTTTCCTTCACTTTGAGGTTTTCCTCTGCTTCTCTTGCTGATCTCTTTCTGCTGTTCTATTTTCACAGTGCTAACCCATATGCATCGGGGTCCTTCGCTTGGCTTGCCATTCAACACATTTCTTGCTCTCTTTCTCTCTCCCCTAAGATGATTCAAACGAGTACAATGCTGCTATACAGTTGGAAAAGGAGGACAATATAAAGCTAAAGTATTGACTGGTGGAGGTAATTAATATTACCCACTACAGCAGGGCTGCCAAAATAGGCGACCTGCACCAGGAAGGAAAACAAACCGCCTGCAGTGCTAGGCTACGCTGATGTATTTTCGACGATATGGAACGCTCATATGAATATACATGGACGCTGATTTACGAATAGGAAATTTACTAAAACCAAATTGTACCCAACTTCAGTCTCAAAATTCTATATTCAGGGCGTAATACTTGATACAAATATAGCAAAGAAATAGCTGTTATCCTTAAATTGAAAAATACGGTTTTTGCCGAGCCCTTCCAATTACCAGCAACCACAATTGCAGGGTCAGTAGGCAAAGTCAGCCCCTCCTCTCCAAATCAGCATAGTTTGTACTGGTTTTTGCCCTCCACTTCATATGTAAAACGTATCAAAATTATAACCAGCAATCGCGCCTCCACCACTCCACTCGCACCTATAACTTTCGTGGCCAGCGTTTTTCTTCTACATACAAACATCGGTTGAATTGTTGGCCCCGCGCCCTGGTCATCGGAGCGAACTGATTAAATATGCGATGCTATTAGCAACATGATTTGCTCGACTGTTCTTCATGTCACTTAAATTTTTTCCAACATTATAATTCCCGTCGGGACGTACGTGCTCCGGCCCAAGTTTACAATATTATTCACGTGGTGATCATCATTTAGAGCGCGTTCCTCGATCATATCCTGCTCGTTCTTATGAGTTGGATCTTTTGCGTTTTTGCGTGCCGCTCTCGTGCCTTTATTACATCATTACTTTTGGGCATCGCATGGTTTTGGTCAATTAAGTCTCATTTGGGGAAATTTCTATTTAAATCTGTCCCATTAAAGGAATCCATTGTGTATTGAGAGACTCGTATATATTGCTGGCCTAGCGGGAATCTCGGGAGGTGTTCTAAGTTAGGAATGTGAGTGAGCATTCTTGTGAATAGCGAGGACCTCCGTTGGGGCTCCTGCCTGTAGCTGCGGCCTGCTGTTGCAGCTGTAAACAAGCACGGACCTGCAGCTGCGTCCTGCTGTTGCAGCTGTAAACAAGCACGGACCTGCAGCTGCGGCCTGCTGTTGCAGCTGTAAACAAGCACGGACCTGTAGCTGCGTCCTGCTGTTACAGCTGTAAGCAAACACGGGCGTGCAGCTGCGGCCTGCTGTTGCAGCTGTAAACAAACATGGACCTGTAGCTGCGGCCTGCTATTGCCACTGTAAATAAACACGGGTCTGCAGCTGCGGCCTACTGTTGCAGCTGTAAACAAACACGGACCTGCAGCTGTGGCCCGCTGTAGCAGCAGTAAACAAACACGGACCTGCAGCTGCGGCCTGCTGTTGCAGCTGTCAACAAACACGGACCTGCAGCTGTGGCCTGCTGTTACAGCAGTAAACAAACACGGACCTGCAGCTCTGGCCTGCTGTTGCAGCATTAAACAAACTCGGACCTGCAGCTCTGGCCTGCTGTTGCAGCAGTAAACAAACACGGGCCTGCAGCTGCGGCCTACTGTTGCTGCTGTGAACAATCACGGGCCTGCAGTTGCGTCCTGTTGTTGCAGCTGGAAACATACACGGGTCTGCAGCTGTGGCCTGCTGTTGCAGCTGTGAACAATCATGGGCCTGCAGCTGCGTCCTGTTGTTGCAGCTGTAAACAAACACGGACCTGCAGCTGCGGCCTGCAGTTTTAGCTGACAACAAACACGGGCCTGCAGCTGCGGCCCGCTGTTGCAGCTGTAAACAAACACGGGCCTGCAGCTGCGGCCTGCTGTTGCAGCTGTGAACAAACACGGGCCTGCAGCTGCGGCCTACTGTTGCAGCTGTGAACAAACACGGACCTTGTGCTGCGGCCTGCTGTTGCAGCTGTAAACAAACACGAGCCTGCAGCTGTGTCCTGCTGTTACAGCTGTAAACAAATATACTTGAACTTGCAGCAGCGGCCTACTGTTGCAGCTGCATACAGACATTGACCTATAACTACGATTTGATGTTCTACTGCTGCTGCAGTTATAAACTAGAGCACTCTGAGAGTGCATACATCCGCCAAGCAAGGCAACGGTTTTGAAGAAGAAATATTAGTTCTGAAACTATGACTTTCTTTGTATCAGCAGCAAAATCTAATCATTTATGCCCTTCGGCAGTGTTAACAGCTTTAGTAATTTTTGGAAGATCTGTTCATAATTTTTTGAGTTATGCTGCTAACAAACATTCTGACAAACATTAGTCAAACTCACAAACAAACCAACCGATCATCATCAAAATTTAATCATTTATGTCTTTTAACATTACTAATAACTTATAAATTTCATAATGATCCATTCACAATTTTTTTTAATTATTGGGCTAACAAGTATAAAATTAAAAAGTGACAAACTAACGAACGAACCCACAGATCACCACAAAAATTTGGTCATTTACTCTTCTTGATATACCTAACAACTCGTGTAAATTTCATGAAAATCCGTCCATGATCTTTTGAGTTATGGCATTGAAAAATAATGAGGCAGACAAACAAACAAACTGATGGACGGATCTTCACCAATAGTTAATCATCTGTTCCTCCTAACCTACCTTACAATCCCTATAAATTTCTTTAAAATTTCACCACAGCTTTTTAAGTTATCTTGATGACCGACAGAAAGACACAGACAAAGCCGAAAACACAACCTCCTTGGCGGAAGCACGCTTGAACCTGCTGCTGCTGCTGCTCGTTGTACTACTGTTGCAGCTGTAAACAAATAAGGTTCTATAGCTGCTGTCCCAACCCACTGCTTCTATCGACTACCTGCTGTCGCAGATATTGTATCATTTATTAATAATATTCCTTTTACCTTGATACTAGAAATACAATATAGTACTTTTCCACTTCCAATTATTTTACCCAGATTTTTTTTTTTCTGTTCTCAAAGGAAAAGTATCGCTAATGTTTAAGGTTTTTAAGAGGCGCAGCACCTCCAAGGGGACTCCATAGGTTACCGGTGCCTTATCTTGGCCTTCGAGACGTCTGTAATTCGTGCCCACTTTGCTTCCTTTCATATTGACGTGTCTACTGATGATAGGTAGATAATTTGTTTTTCCTTCCCGACTTCCTGTGTCTAGGCGCGTTGATCGTGTGGAGGAATACCCTCGTGCATGGGTTTCACGTGTCTCGATATAGCTACTATGTGTCCCTCCCTTATTTTCCTCTTTGACGTTTCCATTGGGTTGTCCCAGGAAGCCTAAACTAATCCCCATAGTCAATTTTAATATCTATTTTACCTTTTGTATGGGCATGTTGATATTCAGCACTGAAATTAAGCCCTGGAGGCTCTGCTTGTTCGAAAGTCCGGTCAGAAGCCTTGGCTTTGCCGCTTTGAATCGCGTTGCAAGTGTTGGAGGGGATGCGGTGATGTTGGGCTTGCTGATAGCTCCATTTCACGGACCAAGATTGAGTTTCGGGAAGTCTCAAGGTCAACCGATTAAGGGTCAATAGTGAATCTCAATTTGCCGGG
Organism: Parhyale hawaiensis; assembly: GCA_001587735.2. NCBI lineage: Eukaryota > Metazoa > Arthropoda > Malacostraca > Amphipoda > Hyalidae > Parhyale > Parhyale hawaiensis. The sequence goes on along the minus strand of LQNS02278094.1, from coordinate 2,020,605 downwards.
TCGAAGCCAGTGCATCTGCTTGCAGCAGGGTTGGCAAAAACCATTTTTTTTTTGTTTAAACCAAAATCCATGGCTTTTTTGGTTAAGACAAAAAAAAAGATGTTTTTTTTTTATTTATTTGTTTTTTTAATATTTTATTTTAGTTCTAGGAATTTTAGCCAATATTTAAAAGAATTTTTGTTTTGTAAACATGTAGCTAGCGAATCATCAACAATCTTCGCTACTGCATATCAACTTCCTATTGTAGAAGAATGATTTTAAGAAAATGGGTTAAAAACTAGCAGTTAACAGAGTACCTGTACATGCTATGGCTACATTTAAAATCCAAACTGTAGAGATGCTATGATTTATAATTGTGGTATAAAATCCTTTGAAAAACTCAAGAACACCTCAAACTACAAAGATACCTCGATAGAAATAGCTAGCTACTAGCTAATCAAAAGTAGAGCAATGAACTGAAGAAAATGAAATGCCTATATTTCTACATCCTTCTCATGAGCTCACTAGCTATCTAATAGCAACTATAACTAATACTTCTAATTTTCAGCAGCTGCTAGCTTACCAGAATATAATCAGATATGCATCTCTGAAATGAAATCACACAAAATTCAATAAATTATAGATTTTTAATAAACATAAGCAGCAGTTGACCCCAACCGTCCTAACAGTCGAACGGATTCCTAAATAGAAACACATTAACTCATCCTTTCAGTTGTGTAATCAAAATTTGAGAATTTTTAGAAGTAAAACTTTTTATTTTTGCAATATTAATGCACAAAAAATTAATAAAAACCGAATAAAATTTTTTTATTTTTTGACTGGTTTTACCCGTGGTTTTTTTCAATTGGTTTAAATTAACCAGCAAACTCTCGTCTGCAGTTTCGGATAAGTCACTCCTCGAGTGCTTATTTTTGGAGCCCAATCGAAGTAAGGGTTCCCTACCGGGGGTGCGATATGACCTGTTGGGGGGGGGGAGGAGTAGGGGTGCGAAATCTTGGATAAAATAAAGTTGAATACATAAATTTGTTCTCATATTTGGTCTAAATCTCCCTAATATCAGAGGAGCTATTTTTGTAGGAGGTACGAGAACATATTACAAGTTTCATGTGGGTGCCAGGCTTAGAAACGATTAGTAACCGCTGAACTAGAGATCCCCTCGTGGGGCATAGACTAAGCCGGCGGCCACTCGGCATTGTTTTCAGGTATCTTATATTTTTGACGCTCCAAGCAAACTTCTTTAGGTACAGAATCCGCAACATCTGTGCTCTCCTAGTACACAAGTTAGCTTCTTTCCTGTTTCCTACGCCTCTAGAAAGTGTTGCTTCCTGGTCCCTCAAATTTTCATTAACATAATGTACACGCACCATAATTAATACTCGCGAGTGTGCCATGCACTGCCGTGACATAAACGATCCCTCCGCTTTTCCACTGTGTAAACATCGAGTGATGTACAGGACTTGTACTGATGCATCGCTATACAGTAACGTCTGTTATTGACGCCGTTGTATACGTCAGATCTGGCCTCTTTGGCCGATGCTGGGCATATTCTCTGGGGCGGTGACGTCATGAAATGAGGGCACAACCAAACGAAGTCGTAAGTGACGTCACCTGAAGGTAGACCACTAACGACGTCACCAAAGGAAGGCGCGAAGGAAGTCACCAAAGGATGCTAGGAGTGACATCACTTTAATAGCAGCACAGACTGCTACGTGTGACGTCACCGACAGAGATCACAGCTAACATAAGCAAAAAAGGCCCCACGTACATTCGCGTGTCTTTAGCCTCGACTCTGTTCTCGTTGACTCCGTATATTTCTACTCTGAAATATAACTAGAAAAACTCCATTGAAGTAGCTACAACAATGCTAATCTTGGATATCTTCAAGTCTCAGCATAGCATACTCTCACACAAGAAGTCTCACTACCCTAACAAAATTTGGGGCACCGCGGAGAAGCTAATTTACGGTTTTAGTTTCTGCGGCGGCCCCAAATTTTGGTAGGGTAGCACTGATGCCAGCATAGATACTGTTTCTTATCTGGAGAGTGCGACACGGGTAGAAAATCGCACTGTTACCAAGACACCCTCGTTTTTGGCTTTGCTGCAGCTAACCGTAAAAATAACTCAACTTTGTATATAAAAATAGCAGTTTGCATCACCTCTTAGAATTCATCTAGGGTTACCGTGAGGCTACCATATATAGCTAACGAATCTGCAGCTCCCACCTGCCTCTGCGCTGTTGTAACTGTAAACAAATTCGCCTCTCGCTATCGTTCAATTGTTTGCTATAGTAACTGATGGGTTCGGGTGAGCGTATTGGTTGGACCCGGGGATAGTGCCAGACTCTGACTTCCTCGCTGCTGCCGTGTTTGAGGTAAAAGGCTTATCATTTTTCAATGTGAAAATTTTGGGGAATTGTACGGTTCAGTGTTTAAAAGTTGCTCCGCACGATTCAGAAAAAGTTATCAAGTTTTAGGAACTTGTTCAGCATGCAATCTTCGGGAACTGTGCAGGTTATTCTTCAGAAATTGTTCAGTGCAGTCTTCAGAAATTGTTCAGTGCAGTCTTCAGAAATTGTTCAGTGCAGTCTTCAGAAATTGTTCAGTGCAGCCTTCAGAAATTGTTCAGTGCAGTCTTCAGAAATTGTTCAGTGCAGTCTTCTGAAATTTTTGTTGGCGTCACTTATCGGATATTTTTATTATTGCCTCGGCAATTGTCAAGTTGAGTCTTCAGAAAGCGTTCAAATCCATGTACTTCATCTGAAATTGCCAAATGCAGTCTTCAGATAATACATCAACATCACGGTCGGAAACTTGTGCACTTCGGTAGCCTATTCGAAAATTGTTTAATGTTGTCTTCGACAATTCTTTACATATCGTCCCTCCATCAACTCCGTATCCCGCTCTCTCTCCGTATCATGTTACGTCACTCAAGAAGTATAAAAAAAGAAACGCATTATCCCACTCACAAATATTGTTACTCCAATCAGTGTGGCTCACGCTCCGATCATGTTACGTAATGTATCATTCAATTCAGCAAAAATCCTCAAGGTGTCCACATCCTGCGAGGTGCCAGGGTCCTGCGAAATGTTTCGGAATCAATCGTCGCGTTTTTCAGCTTTCACTCGCTTTGGAGCCTGGAGAGTCATTGTGTCTGGCAATGTTTTCCCAAACGAGACCGTTAAGCACGTACTCGAGCGTCTTTCGATTCAACCTTTTCGTGTAACGTCGCCCTCTTCATTTTTCTGCCCCGCTGCTCTTGCTAATCTAGCCAAATTCTCGGAAGACGTTGGCCAACTCGCCTCCGTAGGTCATTCTCTTTCACGGGTCCAGATGCGCATTATAGCTTAATGAAACTTGGTGGACTTTCACTGCGTGCTTGACGTTACTAACTGCGGTGCTCTGTAGGTTTTACGTAGTTTATCGGTGTGTTTATTACAAATTAATTTCTAACCCCTTGTGCCTTTGGAACACATTTGTAGGCAATACAAATATGTTGTTCCTTCGAAAAGTGAGGTTTCTCTCAAGCGCTAATTAAGTGGTTAAGCGATACTGCTGAGCAGTCTTTCAGTTATTTGTACTGCAACACTTCAGCTGTTATATTTTTCACTTTTAGGAGAAGAGACAGGTAGAGTTCTTTTTGTACATGTGGCTGTTATTCAAACGTGAAACAAAAAGACACAATATGAGAACGAGCCTGGATGTAGCGAAAGCCGTGGTCAAGTAATCGAACAACGGGACGCAAAGTCAATGAGGACGAGTCCCGATGTAGCGGGGCGAGTTAGCGAGAGCTCAAGTCTACAGCGCAGCTGAGCCACTCGACGAGGTGGGAGTTTGATGGACATTAATTATATAATTGTGCTCTTTTTCTTAGCCCTTGCCAGTGACTGACAACTGAAAGTTATTCCTGCAGCAGCCTTACGGCTTCCCTAGCTATTTATCGAGCCACTTGGCCGCTTCTTAGTTCGGGAAAAAAAAAGAAAAATTTCCACTTTCTGGTGACCATAACTTGGTGGCGCCGACTTCACAGCAGTTTAGCCACCAGCGGGTGTAATTTTTCTGGGGAAACCTAGCATGGTTGAGGAGGAAAAACTGCCGCTTATCTTTGTGTAGAAAATATTTTAATATCATGTAGTTAGTGGATACTGTAAAAAAAAATATTCCGGTTATTTCACGGGAAAGCTTTCCAGGCAAAATACTACATGAGTCTCATAAACCTGTCCTTTCAGAATACGAAAGATGAGATAGATCCTGAAACGTTTCTGAAGT
>LQNS02278094.1:1947089-2012139 GCA_001587735.2 Parhyale hawaiensis | reverse complement strand
GCCAGTTTTCAAACAAGACCCAATTCGTATATAGTTTTCCTTTCGAAATGCGCTTTTTACGCTATTTTCCCCAATTTGGCAGTTTTTGCAAAGTTTCCCTCTATGATGCTATTCTCCCAGTTTTGGACAACTCTGCCCTACTTCTAGCGCTTATATACCTCATATACAATCACGCAATTTTTGTTATTCCGTGTATAGTTAGCAAACTTTATGCTCAATTGCGCTTAATTGGGCATTTTTTTATAATTTAACTGAGGTGTCCAGGGTCGTTTTCAGAAATTTAACCACTAAGTAAAAAAAGAATCACTGTGAAGTAGGCATTTGTAAAACGTGCATTTCGGCGACGCTTGCAGCAGGGCCACTTGGCGCAGGCGAATAGGAGGGTGGTGAAACACTACTTGTAGCAAATGCGAAAGCGAAGCAGTCTATAGGCTACAGTATCGTGTGTCCGCAGTGTCTGTTCGGGGTTCAATCAGGGTTGTGTCCAGGTGGTCTTGACTCAGTATTTGTCCCAGTTTTGTCATGATGGGGTGTGCTATCCTGCATGCTCTGGGTTTCCGTGAATACGTTATTATATTTTCTCTACTATGAGCGAAACTCTTCCTTCAGGACCTACGTATATGCAGGAGCTATCCAAATATTTGCTTGAAAAATACCGGATCGTTGTAATTTATGTATAATTTAGAAACTTCTACTATAAACGTTGGATATAGAATTGTATAAACCAATGTTAAAAACATACGCTTCTCATTACTCCTATAATGACGTTATACGGTTAAGCATGGGTGCATTCTTAGAACTAGCAATTTAACATAGCTAAGAAACAAAATAATGACGATAGTACAAATAAAAATCCTGTAATCATACAGTACACGCAGTGTAGAAAACAGGGTTGCGGAGTCGGAGGATTTGAGAGGGAGTCAGAGTCTGAATCTCACTAGCTCTAGGAGTCGGAGTCGGTATTTTTAGACCGACTCCGGAATCCCATTTATAAACAAATACCAATCAATTCTGAATTTTCAGTCTCAAGTTTAAAAAATAAATCTAAAGGTGAACATATTTTTTATACATTTCTGTTTTGCAGCTATAGCTACCATGTATTTTCTTATTCCATATGATGAGGATATTAAGAAAATGTTAGGTAGTACTTTCGCATCTTGTACATTATATGAGGGGGCATGGGGGAGGGGGGGGCAAAATAATCAATTCTGGACCGATTGTTCTGAAATTTGCATACATATGTATTTTTGAAAAAGAAACACATTTCGCTCCCACAAATATTTTGATTTAGGCCTTAATTTTTGAGATAGTGGGAAATATACATAAATATATATATACATTTTTTCTAAGCTTCAAGGGAATAGAACTCAATGAGTTTTCATGCTAGAATGAAAACAATGACAGTTTTAGAATCCTTGAAACATTCCTAATAAAACTATGTAGCAGGATTTTCCAGTTTTGCCTTCATAATTTTTTTTAACACAGCTCAAAACTGAATTTTTTCCCTATAGTTTAGTTAGTGATAGGACGGAATAGAAAATGGAGAGTCCAGCTCAGTAGTTTCGTTAAGAATGTTTCAAGGATTCCAAAACTGTCCTTGTTTTTATTGTTGCATGAAAGCTCATTCCAATTTTTATATAAAAAATTGCACATATATTTATTTAACTATTTCCCATTATCTCATAAACTAAGGTCTAAATCAAGTAATTTGTCCAAGAAAAATGTGTTTCGTTTTCAAAAAAACATATACTGTGCAAATTTCAGAACAATCGGTTCACAAGCAAGAATTTTCCCCCATGGCACCCCCACAAAATGTACCTAATGCAAAAGTTTTACCTAAATTTTTTTTAACGTCCTCATGTCCTCAATTAAATGTCCTAAATGATTCAAAATATCATTGTATGTGTACAATACACCTAGCATCTTTAATTTGACATGTGTGTATACTAGCAAAAATTATTTGGACAAGTTTAATGTTTACACCAAATATCTACTTGTTAGACCAAGGAGTCGGAGTCGCGAGTCGGAAAATCTTGAGGGCTAGGAGTCTGAGTCGGAAATTCTGGAGGGCCAGGAGTCGGAGTCGGACCTTGAACCATCCGATTCCGCAACCTTGGTAGAAAATATTAATATCAGAAATAGTGATGATGATTAGATTGAAAACAGTAATGGCTCCGATGGAAGTGAGCGAATTTTGATAAAAAAAAAGATTGGTAAAATTCAGACGAATAACCCTTCCGCCATTGTGATTTCCCGTACACCAGCGTCCAGTGTACCTGCCTTAGCTGTGAATCGCGATTTTAAAATATTCCTTTATTATGATACAAAAATAGCGACTTTAGCAATGCTTTTTTTTTTTGCATGAAATTTACAACTTTCCCTACAAAAGTCCTTCATTCTTTTAATTTATAGAAATTTGGTAGTCTACAGCCTGTAAGAATCTGTTGCACATCATCTGTGAGTCTCACTTGGAAAACCAGTTGTGTGTCTCCTTTCTTCGACACAATATTGGCAACGACTTGTCTTGCTTTCGAAGGGGCGTTTTCTGACGGAGGGCATATGTAGCCACTGCTTCACTGCATTTGTGTTTGTACAATGTTTGCAATTGCTCATCTGCATGTGACTTCCTCTCCTGTTGTATTATAGCACACTTGTTGGCACAATGTTTGCGATCACGTTCATGGGATTGGGACTCTGTTTCAATGCACTCATGTTGCGTATGACTTATAATAGTCAGGTTCCCAGGATTGCGACTCCTGCTTCACTGCACCTTTGTTAATGTTACCACAATGTTTACTGTCAGGGTTATGGGATTGCCACTTCTGTTTCCCTGCACCCCTGTTGCCGCAATGTTTACGGTCAGGTTCCTGGGACTGCGACTCCTGTTTCACTGAGCCCTCCTTGTTTATAACCCATCGGCCGGCAGGTTCTTCGCTCGCTTGCAGAACGAGAGTGACTTGCGCAATCGGGTGGTGACACTTAGCTGTGTCTGCCTCTTTTACCTTTTCTTACTTCGTTCCCTTTTGTGCTGGAATCGATTTTTGGACGAGCTGCCGCTGTTTTGTCGTCCTTAGATTTTGTTATCCTCAGCCATAGACGTACTGACTGCACGTATCTTGCGATCATGCGTGAGACATGCGCGCTTTGTGATTGGTGCTCACTACGCCGCTGCAATCCCGTGGCGGATCCACAGGTTTAAGTTAGTCTTTTCGTTCATCCTATGTTATGGCGAGTGACTCTATCTTCCAAAAAGGCTTCTTAAGTTCTCTCAGCCTTAGTTAAGCTTTATGGACATTTATCTCTCTTTTTGTTGTCAAGTTTGCTTCCTTCCATTTTCCCTGGATAAAAATTAACATATTGTTTCATGAACTTGCCGTCTATATTTAACTGTAGGACGTAATATCGTGGAAAACTTTAACCCTCCTTAAAATGTCTACGTGTAACCGTATTATCCCTTTACAGTGTGCGGAGGACATAATTTTTTGTAAGAAATCTACTAAGTAACTTGTGGTATACTGTTTTTTTTACGATCAGAGGTGGATGTGAAAACTTTCATCAGCTGTCCACTATAGCTCAGTTATTCAGAAAGACACTGCTATTGGAATTCGTGGGTAGTTCCTGAGTCCAAAGGTGAACCACTTCATCTCAACCGTTGTGCTAGTCTCTGGCCGACATTCTCCATGGTTACAAGACTCAGAATAGCAGGCCTGACCCGACCCATTGAATTCGTGCTGCAATTCATCAGTAATATTGCAGTCACTCTCGACGTCACGAGGCCCATACGGGAGCCGCAGAACTGACGTACAGCCAGAGAAAAGAAGCTGCAGAGACGGATAACAGAAGATACAGAGGCAGAGGAACATCAGAGCCCTAGAACAGAGCCAACGTACCAACCACCAGTCGCCCCTAATCGTCCCGAGAAGCAAACCATCAAGGCTGGCACTGATTTACTTGCTCGTTTCGCAGGACGAGCAAAGCGTAACTTTTGCCACTCGCCGAGTGGTCTGCCACGACAAACACAGAGACGGCATCACTTAAAATGATCGAACGGTCCGGCAGCCCCAGCGCTTTTTTTTCATTATCAAGAGGAAATCGCCGCTAATACCAAGCGTTAATTGATTTCTTCCAATTATATTGTCAGCCGCCAGGATTATTACAGCAGTCTCAAGAAGCTGCTTAATTAACCTACGCGAAGCTCTTGATTGAGCGGTCCGCCCGGGCGGAATGTTCTTTTTCTTGGCTCTAGGAATTTGTTTTATGGAGTGTTTTGTGTTCATAGAACGGATAATGACCCAATTTAAGTATTATTGGCCAAATAAGAGTGAAATGTGGGCTGCGGAGATGAGAATGGCGAGCGTGCGCTTATATTTCGGCTGTTACTTTTTGGCCTTCACAGTTTCCCCAGACGTGCCCTATCCTGCATAGGAAACTTTGCTGCATTTATAGAAAGTCTTTTACCACTGAAATATAACTCTGACAATATTTATGTTGATCTATTTGTTCAATCATTTTTACCTCTGCCGAGGAGGTTATATTTTTGTTGGAGTATGTCTGTTATACTGCTTTTTTTTCGCCTGTCACCAAGATAACTCAAAAAGTTATGGACGGGTCTTCGTGAAATTTTCAAGGATTGTAAGGTATAATAAGGAGGAACAGTTAATTAACTTTTGGTGAAGACGTATTCAACCGTTTGTTCATTCGTTTTTTCTTAGCCCCATAACTCATAAACTTACGAGCGGATCTTTATGAAATTTGCAGAAGCTATTAAAAATAACACGAGAAACAAATGGCACTACTTTGGTGATGATCTACTGATCTGTTTGGCTATTTGTCATGCTGCTTGCCTTTCTCTTTGTCAGAACATTACTAAAAATCGATTGATGGATTTTCATAAAATTTATAGAAAATGTTAGGAGTGTTACGAGGAACAGTTGATTATGTTTGGTAGGTAATGATAAAAAAATATCTGGATTTAGCCCCAATGTGAATTATTAGTTAGCATTTCTTTGGTTGGTGACTTGGTGGAGGTCTACGCTCTCGGAATGCTGTTATAGTTTAGGTAATATTTTTTTTATCCATTATCATGCCTAATATTTAAAGTTAATTTACCTATGTATTTAAAATTTTATTCTCTTATCACCTCCGCCAAGAAAGTTATGGTTTTTGTCTGTGTTTGTGTGTGTTTATCTCTGTCACAAAGATAACTCAAAAAGTTAAGCTTGGATCTTCGTGAAATTTATAGCGATTGTTTGATATAACAGTAGAAATAGATTATTACCTTTTGATGATGATCCGTCCAGCTGTTTGTTTGTTTTTTCTAGGCAACATAATTCAAAAACTTATGAACAAATCTTCATAAAATTTGCAGGAAGAGTTGCAAACGGCAAGAAAACAAATGACCAAATTTTGGTGGTTCGTTCGTCCGTTTGTGTGTTTGTCTCCCTCTATGTCCTTTCGTTTGCCAGAACATAGCTCAGAAATTTATGGACGGATCTTCAAGAAATATACAGGAACTCTTAGGTATGTTACGAGAAACAGTCAATGTCAATCAAATTCATGGTGATTCAGGATGCAGATTATGGATGCTGGATTCAAGACCTAAATAAATCTTTTGTTTCCATTGCGTTGCTTGGCGGATATCCGCAATCAGAGTGTTGCATAGTTCATAATTTAATAACTGGTTCATTTTTTTTAGAAAATGCTACTTATGGACTGAACGTTAGTGACAGTTGCTGCATGAAAGAAAATAAAAAATATTTTTACATAGATGAACAACGTACTGCGTTGAGTTTACTGAAATTAATGTATTTTCTGGAACCAACTACAGTATTGTAACAGAGTTTACTTGCCTCAGTGCTCCTTCAAAATTGTTTTATTCATGATTAATTTATTTTGTGTTTCCTTTCTTGGTTTTGAAAACGTAGCTGCATTTCTCAGCGTGGGATATTTTCCCAACGCTCGTCGCTACTGTTAACCCTTTACCGGGTGGCTGAAAAATATCATCGTACAAGCAGCCTTATACGGACGTGACTTGCCCGGTAAAGGAATAATTTATGATATGGAATTGCATATTTTTGACACGTCTCGTTTTATGTTGCGTAGTTCGGCCAGTTCCTCTTTGAAATTTCATGCTGTGATATCTTGTTTTGTCGTATCGTATTTACGTCCGATGGGACAGTTGTCTGCATTTCTTACTAGCGATTCTTTTTCTACGAAAATTTATACATAAATTTTGGGATCGTAATGGGTTCACACGCCAATCCTCCTGAATAACAATTAACCTGACGTATTCATTATTCCTCCAAGTAACAAACCTTGCATGTTCATTATTTTCTCCTTATAGAAAATGGATAAAGGAAATAATCTAGCATATTTATAAATTTTACCGCTTGTTAACTGAACATATTTTTTCCCAGCGACAAATTTGACTTAACAAAATCTTTATATTCACCAATTGACGAACTTGGCATATTATTTTCTTGGCATGAAAACCCAACAGATTGTTTTTTTCCCATTACCCTAGTGACAAGTCTACGTAACATACTTATTTACTATTTGCTCTTAATAAATTCAACTCAATTTACTTATTTTTTGCGAACGCTAAACCCAGCCTAACATGAAATGGTATATTCACTACGCGTTCCAAAAATTACCTGCATATAATACCAAATATTATTTGAACGTTTCTGAGCTATGTAGTTTCATCGCACTAACCGGCATGTGTGCGCCGCTGGTGACGGTTCAAAACAAGCGCATGTGGCGCAGAGGTGCACATTACGTTCCTCCTGTCACATGCAACCGAACGGAAATGCTTGACAAAACTCCACATCTGTAGCCTGAGGGAGGCTGCTTATTCAGCTAGGCCTGTGCGTGAGGCGGGCAGGGACTTGTGCTTCAACGACACGGCTGGCCTCCCTTGATGACGCCATCGAACCTGTGGCCTTGCCCCGTCCCATGTCCAAGTGCCTCCCGACGCGGGGAAAAACTTGTACGAGTACTTTAAAGAGATGAAAGGATCAATGGAAGATTTTCCCCCTCCCCCAGAGTAGTTTGGGTGGGAAGAGATGTTCTTCAACTGCTCCGAGTTAGCGGAGGAAGTTCTTTTACGACTTAGTATTGAGCGAGGGATCTGCAAGTTTTCCTACCAGGTGAATTAAAAGGAAATCCACGAAAGAAAAATGTATGGAGAACGAATGTATGAAGACAAATTGATTATGCATTTTCCACGTCTGAAGTTCACACTAGAAAGTGCATACTCATTTAACGCTACGAAGAAGAAAACACGTTTGGAACTGGTTACGCCATTTCTATGTACACCGCGGCTGCTTCTGCTAAGTTTGCCTACGAAATAAACAGACGACAATTTTTGAACACCGTTACGTCCAGTGGAACCTTTGTATACCGTTTGCCATTATAAAAATTCAGTGCACAAGCACCTTACTTTAGATTTCGTTTTAGCGCTGACGAGTATATAGCGACACCTTCGCCCGCAAGAAATCCCGTTAAAACATATTTATAATACTGTATGTTTAAAATTTTAAATATAGTAAAAAGCATCATGTTACCACTTCCCCTAACGGCACTATAGACTGGCCTTTTTTAGTGGCATCGCTGTGCAAAGTCTTGTTACTGGCCTCTTCTGATGACGTCACTAGACAATGACCCTTTAGCCTATGTTGCGTTTGATCACAAGGCGGGACAAAGCGTCGTTAAAAAGCCTATCTTGCTAACGTTGCTACACCGACAACCTTTCCTATATTGCCCTATGTTTTATAGTTTCTGACGTTGGGACGTCATCAAAAGAGGCCAGTTCTAACGTTCAGGTACAAGTCCCTTCCATCGAACAGATTTCGTGTCTCGATTTTAGCTCTAGGGATATATTGTAGCTTTTTGGTTACTAACACTTGGAATAAAAACAGAACAGTACGCAATTACATTAAGACTGAAGCTAGACCAAGCAACAATCATCACACAAAAAAATTTCATGTTTTTATAATAAAACTTCCGTGCCACCCAGATATTAAAACCAAGTATACGCCATATGTGAAGTTACAAATACATCTTAAATTTATTAGAAATGTCTTCTCTGTCTTCTTTTTCACAGTTCTTTTATTTTTAATTCTGGGATTTGACTGGCTTGCATGGGGGACACTACGTCTTCCAGGCAGTTGTTTTTCCCAACCCTGTTTTCGTGCGTTTCATCTACCGAGTAATAGCTATAATAAATATAAAATATTACTTGTTGGAGTACTAGTACACGGCAGATTTAATATTAGGTATCGGGTGAAAATAATAAGCCGTGTAGAAGACTTGATACCTCCACAGCAGCCGGGGATCGCAGCTGCCACCGACCGTCCCGCGGACCGCAGGCAGATGTTGTCACGTAGTCGGCTATTGTTGCGCGGTGTCGGGGGATCGCTCGCTTATGGTCGGCCTGCCTCTCAGGTCTAGGGCCGTCACTCCCGAGTCTGCGAGATCAGTCTCCTCTACCACCATTTATTGCATATGTACGGTCGAGCGTGGTCCCATCTGCGGATGATTTCCCTGGCATACCGGCACCTGTTGATTGAAATTCGGCTCAGATTGGTGCCAGCTGCGAACTGTTTCACTCGCATGCCGGGACCTTTATTATTGTTAGCCTGAGAATAATCCCATCTACCGACGATTTGACTGACACACCTGAACCTGTGTACTGATATTAGATTAAGATTGGGGCCATATGCGAGCCAGTCGACTCGTATGCCTGAGCCTTTATTAATGTTACGTTGACATTGGTCCCATCACCAGGCTCGCGGGGTTGATCTTCGTCGATTTCCTTGGAATCATCGAAAAAGCTTTTATCTGTATCTTTTGTGACCGATCCCATTCCCGGATGATCATCTGGCTAATCTACATCAAATGTGTATTGCGTGATCGAAATTGGTTCCCCCTTCGGACGATCGATCGTGTTATTGAACTCTATTAATTCTGACGATCAAACTTTGTGGCCAGACTTTACTTGACACTGAACATTGTAGCGCGAATAAGAAAGGTATGGAAGATTATGTTATTTGCTCGAAATTCTTTTCAAGCTTCCATGGTAAACACTTAATGTCAGAATAGATATGCTGTCATTTGTAATATATTTTCTGACAATCAAGTCGTCGCTTAAGGTTAAACACGGCTGGTCGAAAACCAATTATAGTAAGTCTGTTTTCAGAAACTCGCAGTTCTCCATCTAGAAGGGAACGATGCAGTTCAAATGTATAATTTTCTGTTAACATGAATGGCCGCAATATATGTTGGGTTATACAGTATGTACTTCCCCTTGTAGGATATACTGCATGTTCAATCTGATGAATACCCGCTATTTATTTTTAAGCCTAACTGGCTTTACACCAGTTAAATAAAGACTATTTTTAGCAGTCCCAGACCGTGTTCTGTCTTCTTTCCCTCGCAGTCGTGCACACAAACCAAAGTCTGGCCATCTCCAGTGAATTTGCGCATTATGACGGCAGACCCGGAATGTCTTTACTAGGGACGTCGCGCATGTGCCTGAAGCCGTCGTTTTTACTGCATTTAATCCGATTACTCCGAAACAGCGGGGAACACCAAGCGTCCTTTGCTAGTCGGTGAATTGATAGCCTTCGCTTCTGATTCGGACGTGCGTCACTGGCCGGAGTTGGCCGACAGGCGGCTCACCGTGTGTCTGCAGGTGGGAACATGCCACTGGGGGAGCTGCGAAGTGTCAAACATGAGATTTGCTGCATGGGCAGGTGGGAACATGCTACTGGGGGAGCTGCGGGGTGTCAAGCATGGTTACTTGCGATGGGATATACTGCGTGTCTGCAGGTGGGAACATGCTACTGGGGGAGCTGCGGGGTGTCAAGCATGGTTACTTGCGATGGAATATACTGCGTGTCTGCAGGTGGGAACATGCTACTCAGCTTGTCTGCAGGTAGAAAGACAGTGGAGGCAGCCATCGGGTATCAAACACGGCTACTTCCACTGGAATAAGGTTCGTGTCCGCAGGTGTGCAACAGATTACTGGAGGCAGCCGGTTGGGGTCAAACACGGCTGCTCGCACTGAGATAAGCTTCGATCGTGTCTGAAGGTCGAGCTGCGAAATAAGTCGTATGAATGTCGCCTAAAAGAACTGGGTCTGATCTCTCTCGAGCAAACACGTCTCAGGGGACAACTAATAGAAACATTAAAGTATTTGAACGGCTTCAACGACGTACCTACAACGGGGCTCTTTGAAAGAGACCTCAATGATCGCTTGCGAAACAACGGTCAAAAACTCAAGCATAAAGCTCGAAAAACGACCTTAAGTCAGCAGTTCTTTCCGTATTTCATAATCAGCATTTGGAATAGACTCCCTTCCGATGTTGTTAGTGCGGAGTCAGTCAACGCGTTTAAAAATCGTCTTGACATATATTGGAAGAGACATCCTCCGCAACTAAGAACTCCTCCTCCAGGAGTCGCAAACTCTTAACGGCCAAAGCTTCCGAGGCCACCTCAATCCGTCTCCTTCTCTCTCCCGCTCCAACTAGACAGTTTGATGTCTCTAAAGCTCCGCATGTCAGCGGCTATTGATCGTGCTTGCGTGCATTCAAGATCGTCTATTGGGCATGGACTCTTCACCCCCCCCCCTTATTTTTTTCTCTCTCTTTTCTCCTGTCCTCTATATCCTACTAACATAATGGCAATAGCTCATAGAGGACCGGGGCGTAAGTTCCGGTCTCTCTTTGGGAATGGGCCTATTGGTTCGTCTACTGCCGCCTATCTAATCTAATTACTGGAGGCAAGCGCAAAGTATTAAAGAGGTAATCCAAACCTAATCGAGTCTGATTAGTGTCATTTAAAAGGTACATGTAAATTTACCGTTACAGAGAATTCTCTTTGTGTTGGGGACCGAGTTGACGGGAATGTTAATTGATGTGCAAAAATGATAGTAGTTGTGGGCAACTATTACATAAATCTATCGCATAGAAATTGTTTTATTCGTTGACCACATTGTAGTAGCATGGACCTAACTATGTTTTCTTAGTCCGCTCTAGCAATTATAGCAAATAATTCAATTTGCTGATCGTTACAGAATTGCATAGCAGGAGAGTTAATTGATGTATATGTTGAACCTTGTAAACTTTGCAGTACACAATTATCAAAACCGGACCAAAGCGCCCCTTTTTAAATAAAGGGTTAAATAATTCGTTAGTCAAATCATTAGCTTTGCAGTGCACAGTTAATAACGAGACATGAATCGCACCCTTTCATTGACGCGTTAATTGATGCATTAATCGAACCTTGTTTCTTTGTAGTACACAATAAAAACGAGTAATTTATTCTCTTGTAATTCATTGACGAGTAATTATAGCGCTAATCGGACTTTGTACACTTAATTGTAAAACAAAACTTGATGCAAACGAGCAGTGGATCCTTTAGGTTTTGGTTCACTAACGAGGCAGGCGATAAATTAATCGATCTTTATAACTTGTAGCACTCACACACATGCACAAAAAAAGAGCAGCGGATCTCCTTTAATTGCTTCACTGCCCAGTTAATCCAGCTGCATCAAGGGAAACCTGTGCAGCTTTGGGCTACAAAATTTAAAAGATAAAGAGTGGTGCATTTCTATTACGTCGATGAGTTAATTGATGAAGTAATTGAACCTTGCAACTTTTTCTAACGTAAATAATAGAAACTAATGAAGAATCTCTTTTAATTCCCTCAAGATTTGATTGATGCATCAGTCGAACCTTTTAATTTTGTAGTAGACAGTTAATATAAACGAGCAATGAATCGCTTTCTTGTATCGACGAGTTAATTGATGCGTCAGGCGAATCTTGTAGCATTGTGCTACGTACTAAATTAATAGGAACGAGTAATAAATCTCGTTTGCTTCATTA
Source organism: Parhyale hawaiensis (assembly GCA_001587735.2). Lineage (NCBI taxonomy): Eukaryota > Metazoa > Arthropoda > Malacostraca > Amphipoda > Hyalidae > Parhyale > Parhyale hawaiensis. The sequence goes on along the minus strand of LQNS02278094.1, from coordinate 2,000,251 downwards.
ACTTTGCGGAATTTTGATGAAGTTACAGCGACGGCGAGCGCAACTTTGGAAATTGATTAAAATTAGAGGTTTTTTGTTGCTCTCCGTACGGCATGTGATGGGCCTTTGGGTTAAGGTCAGTTAATGTCGCACATTCTGCTGCGCAGGTTCAAGCCCGTAGGAGAAGGACCCCCTTAGGTTACTTAATTAATGCTGGTGTACACGCTAGTCAAAAGAATGAGTTTCATCAGCTAATCATCCGAACGTTTTGTTGAACCCTCGTTAACACAGCTTTGAGTTTACCAGAAAAGATGTGAAAATATTCGCCGTCAGTTGGGTTGAATTTGCTCGGCAAGTGCCGTTAGTTAATAATCGACCTTCGCTTCAAACTTGGTGATAATTACAACTCAAAATTCTTCTCAATTTTCTGTTCCTAAAATAGACAGATCACCGCACTCGAACGTGGAGGTGACGAAACTTGTTTATTTAACTGCTAGTCATTATGTATCCATTCCCCGCGGAAAAGACTCATATATTACTTTAACATTATTCATGCCTTCAGGAGATCAATCTTTCGTGCCCACTCTGCGTCCTTCCAGTTTTACGCTTCTATTGGCGTTGTGTTGTCTTTGTCTTCCTCTTATTGTCAAAGTTGCTTTACCTGTGTACATTGATCTAATGTGGGATCAAACCCGTTCATGGTTTCCAAATTTTTCCTCTTATTGTCAAAGTTGCTTTACCTGTGTACATTGATCCGACGTGGGACCAAACCCGTTCATGGTTTCCAAATTTTTCCTTTTATTGTCAAAGTTGCTTTACCTGTGTACATTGATCCGACGTGGGACCAAACCCGTTCATGGTTTCCAAATTTTTCCTCTTATTGTCAAAGTTGCTTTACCTGTGTACATTGATCCGACGTGGGACCAAACCCGTTCATGGTTTCTAAGTTTTTCTCGGCATACTACATATCCCTTCCCTTTCCCTCACTTGAAAGGAACAGCTCCTGTGTCTATATTGACACTTTAACGTTAAATCTAGTGTAAAAATTCGAGTAAAAATATATTCACTGCTTGCGAGATGAGATGGTCAATAAGCAAGTGGTAAGCATGTCTTGTGCATGCGTAGTCACGTGTCTGAGAGTAGGTACAGTTTTTGTTCCAGTTAAACATATGCCAAATAAAATAACAGTCTCTCGTAGAAATAGCATTGTGTGCAGCATTGTTTATGAAGTACGCTGCTTTCTATAAAGTCAAATGCTCTTAACTTGTGAATTTACCCTTAAATAGGTAGCAAAGGACGTAGTGCGTGATACGTTGTAATTTTCTGTTTGCTTCGTTCGATAGCAGATAGGTGTTCTTTACCATTGTCTCATCTGCACAGAGTTATCGGTGTTTTGAGAATTGGTCCTGGGGCTCAATTTTATTCTTTTTTTCCGAATTATGTTGTTTTTAATCAGTAGCAGTCTTATCTTCGTCAAGTTTACCGTTGTTCAGTGATCACTAAAATTGTGACATCATGACTTAGATGATCAGCTACCGAGAGCACTTTGTCCTCGGAAAGTTGTCGGTGCTCAATGGTCAATTGCATTTTATCCTCATGTTGCTACCGGTGTACGTTGATCAGTAATATTTTGGCCTTACGAATTTACCGACGTTCCGTGATGTGAAGCCTTTTGTCCTCATTAAATCGTCGGTGTTCAGCGACGATCAGTACCATTTTTGTCTTCCCCGAGCTATCGGAGTTCAGTACCATGTGTCTTCACGAAGTTGATGTTCTGTACCAGCAACATTTTGTTCTCATGAAGTCGGTGTCCAGTTATCAGTTTTGGCTTCACTTTCGAAGTCATCGGTGGCGAACAAGGAGCGAGTCGCGGACGGGTGTTCAGCAGGAGCATTTCATCATTTTACCTTCACGAAGTTATCATGCAAGGCATGCAGAGTCTCATCGTACCCCGGTATGTGAAGCACGGAGTCAGCCTGCATACGCAAGTGACGTTAAAATTCCACCGTCATGAAGCAGGTCTATTCGATGGCTAAGGTTAATACACCTGCCTAATCTTTATTGTTGGACTTGGAGGTCGTTGATTGCCATTATGACCAGACAATATCGCTCATTATAATCTTGATGTAATTATATGAGATTGCATGCATTGTTTTAAGTTCTCTGGGAAAATGGCGGCCATGGGTAGTCTTCCATGACTGACCCTGTGTGATGGTTCCCACTATTCTGCTTTTTTCTATGCCCTAGCTTTTAATTAACTGAAGTGATCACCTTATGTAAGTGGTGTTCCATTTGTTAGCCAGGTTCCATAGCACTGGACAAAAATAGTTAGCTTCCTTACACCATTCATAAGACGTTATATGTTTTCTGTGCCTTAGCTGATGACGTAAACTTGATATCTTAAATTTTCATGCTTATACTTTAGCGAATAATTTAAAACTCCGCACCGCTTAAATTTTTATACAAGAAATCTAAGTATCATATCCTAGATTAAGATTTTTTGTTTTTACATTTTCAACACGAGCACGTTCAAAATTGAGCTGTAAATAGGGCAGTGAGGTCAAAATGGCACGATATTATTTTCATTTGCCAGTAGCCGAGGCGCGGCAATGATTCCTGGTCATCTCCCCGACAGATAGTCACGCAAGCGTCCGCAATTAGATAGGGTCTCGTATTCAATATCAAGAATTCAGTTCATTATTCCCAGTAACCAAGACACAGAATCAGCCACAATTGGCAGTGTCCCTCTCACTAATAATGATAATAAAAGCTTAACGACGGTATTCCTGATGCCAATAATGAAGGCGCTGAAACAGTCACAATGGCATAGTGTGCATCACACAATCCAAAATTCACAATAGTATTACTTTTGCCAGCAGCCAAAAGCAAAGATTATCACTCAGTGTCTGGTATTGAATATCAAAACAACTCGATATTATTGCCATTGTCCAGTAGCTGAGGCGCAGCGAAGACTCCTGCTCATTAGCCCAACAGATAGTAACGCGGAGTCTGGACACACCACGCACACGCAACTCTGCGCCTCCGTTGCCATTATCGTCCCAACGTCTGCCGTACGCTGCCCTAAAAGGTCCTGCGTTTCCGAAACAGGAATGTGGCGGTGCCGAGCTCATGCCTCTTTCGCACTTGGGCGATAGCGATGTGTTGGTCATCTGCTGGTCTACAGTAACTTTGTGACATTCGCTCTTTGACCCTTCGTCGTCCACGTAACGCTTCAGCTTTCTTCACACGAACAGCGCTGTTTTAAAACTTGACCCAATAGTCCTTTTCGGAGCTATACTGCTGAAGACATTACTTTCAGCATTACCTGTCAGACTAGAATATTTTTTTTTTCATTAATCAAAAATTTATTTTGAACCTCCATGCACCTTAATTGGTTGGTAACTGTTAATAAGCTAAAAATAGACAAGAGATTTTGCTCCCAGGCGCAGACCTCCGCCATTCGTGACCGCTTGACAAGTACAGTTCGTGTTTACAAAATATACCTCGGGAGATGTGGGTTTACTACTTTAAAGGAGCTGAATGGCTTATAGTGTAGTCATGTACGTTTCTCGTTGTGCATAGTTTAAAAACTTTGGCCTCCTCAAGAAAGTTCCTTTCATCTTATATTAAGTGCTTTACGAGATAGAAAGTGTCAGAGTTAGGTTTCGTTTGGTTCTCATCCTTGCAAGGCTATGGGGATTCACACCTCCTCCCTTCTCCAGGGTGATCCTTGTAGGTTATATTGCCATAGCCAGTCAAGCCTCTATATAGGATGTTGATCTATCGTGCTTACCAAGCTTTATCGTTCTTCATACTTCCACTAGTTCTGTAGCTCATCTTCTTTCTCGGGTTCCACTTACCATGTGTGGGTTCATTTTGCTTAACATTCCACGACTGCAGATTTTTCCTCTTGTTCCAGTCTTAAGATCACTGTGGGTTGGGCTCCGTCGTTTTTCTAGGTAGGACTAATACTCATACTGCATTGCGGTGTTGTGATTGATGTTTTTGAGACGCAATTATTTTCACTATATGATTGCAACCTCCGTCAAGCAGGTTATATTTTTGTCGAGTTTCTTTGTCCATCCGTTAGTTTGTCACCAAGATGGCTTAATAAGTTACGGACGTATCCTTATAAACATTACGGGGATTGTGTTAGGCATGTTTGGAGGAACAAATGATTAACTTTTGATGAAGATCTGTTCAACCGTTCGTGTACCTCTTTGTTTGATGTTGTGTTTGTCAGCAACATAAATCAAATTAAATCAAAAAGGGACGAACGGATCTTCAAGAAAATGAAAAACTTTTATTCTTCTTAAAAGGAACACATTTACAAATTTTGATGATGATAAAATTTAAATCCTGGTTTCAGGACTAATTTGCTTTTGCCATTAACATTGCCTTGTTTTGAGGAGGTTGTGCGCTCTCGGAGTACGTATTCTAGTTACTATAACAGTAATACTTTTCTTTGTATTGCATTCGTAGCTATTCCTATAGATTACACAGCTTTAGTGATGGTTCCTGCTTCCTACAAAGCTTCCCGCATCTGACGCAACATGGAGCATATAGCACTACAAGAAATTTGGTCTTAATTTAATGCAGTAACTCTTCTTCAACATATCCAGTTAGAAATCTTGGTATGCATCGCTTTTTCCAGAATGCACAGCTCTTTAAGTGTTCATCCACACCCTAGCCTTAGCGTAGGGAGTGGTTGTCGCAAAGATGACCATATGCCGCAGCGTTGGTGCATCGCACTTTTGCAAACCTGAACTCCAATCAGTATAGCTTTCGCAACTTCTTCTATTAATGTACCCTATTGGAAATATAATTAAGTAGTATTAATTTTTTGTGGTGGGTACTTTTATCACTTGTATAGTTTTACCAATGAACTAATTTCTGGTAAAGCTGCCCATCTGCCAACGAAACTACGCTTGTCCGCGCAAGTTGAAGCCTCTTCCCTCCAAGGTCCTGCGAGGCTGTCAACCGACCGCACTCACTGTCGGGTTAGGTTGGGTGCAATGCTTATCGCGCTGGTCCGGGCAAAAACTCCTCACAGGACATTAGCATCTAGTCAACCTCGCTCGCAACTTTGCTACTCCTTCCTAAGACACGATGTCGAGCTTCGGAGTCTTTTACAGACGCTCTGTTTTGCTGCCAAGGAAACTCTAAAAACCCGTTTGGAAGACTTGATCTCTATAGCACCCTCATCGTGCGTAGAGAACTATCTGATTGTCCACCCCAGGATAATGAGCTCGGCCACTTACTCTTAACACCAATCCAACACCTTCTTTTAGGGCATGCCTACTACCTTACTGTTATATCCAGCTTTTTGTGGCCAATATTTCACTGGAATGATGAGCACAGTGCACACACAGAAACAAACACCTTCTATTAGGGTGTGCTTATACTACCTTCTTTTTATGGCTAATATTTTTTTTGGAGGGTATCAGGGTTTCACTACATGCACAGAAACCACTCCTAATAACAATCAAAACATGCTTGGCATCCTATTTTTGTCTAGTTTTGGGTGGCAAATACGGCCCTAAGAGGTAAGATGTGCTGCTCATAGAGAAACAACAGATTCTTAACACTTTGTGTCTTCTATGACTATTCATCATGGTACGGTAGAATATGTTCACAAACGTTGTTGTTTCAGCAACACACACACAAAAAAAAGTAATATTTTCGGTTCATATATCCTCCGCACGTGGCTACCTTTTCAGCATTCAACGCCGTCTCCACTCTTCATAGTCGAACTTGTGCAATGAATCTCAATAACGCCAATTCATTTAAACTGAGCTTATATAGTAATTTTGAGTGTCGCCTTGGGGGAGCACCTCATGGGTCCTGGGGCTAGGTTAGTTAGGTCCGCCCACCCTATACGTTATGAGGAGCAGAGCAGTGCCCCCAGAGATGTCCTCATAGGTTACCTCAGCCTTATAGTTAGGCTTTCGAAACGTCTTTCCTGCGTGCCCACTTTACTTCCTTCCACTTTCATACTCATTCTGCACGATAATGCACTGTTTTTTCCTCTTCTTTCTCGACTTGCTGCCCCCACGCGCCTTGCTCGTGTGTGGAAGCACCTTCGTGGATGGTTTTCTCGTTTCTATCGACATAAGGTATGTACCTTCTTTCTTTATTTTCTTAGATCGCCTTTGTCTTAGTGTTTGAGGCGTAAACTATTTAATGCATTAACTATAATATTGTTTTGGAGAGGGATACTTAAACTTGGTATGTATGGCGTTTTCGCTTTGTCGCACTAAATTGAAATTGGTTTGAGATTATCCCCGACTGCATACGATTTATCATAGTCGATGTGACATCATTTTTATTCGTAACACTTTTACCAGACGCTGATGACGCCCTCAAAAAGTAAGGGCACCACGGAAATGCCCGTACATGGTTACCCATAGACCTCACTATACATTTGGTCTGCCGAAACGCTTGGTCTACCGGAACATGTGGTGCCTGGTGGCTCATCCTAGTATTAAATGGGTTAGGTTCGTATGTTCGACTGGGCTCCGAAATTAGGCCTTCAAGGCTTGTTGGTCTGAAACTTCCGACAGTAGCTTTGGTTTCGTGACTTTGAGTCGTGTTGCAAGTGTTAGAAGCAATCCGATTACGTTGAGCCTGCTGAAAACTCCACATTATGAAGTATGATTGAGTTCCTAGAAGTCTCATGGGTAACCGATTGAAAGTCTGGAACTCAATCCAGCGGATCGAAGCCAGCGCACCTGCGTGGAGTTTCGAACAGGTTAAGCGTAGAAGGCTCAGTTTCGACGCTCAAGCAAATGTGCCCCTTGACTAGTTTTTTCTGGACGGTATGGACGGTACGAGTCAATTTGTCCATGATGCTTGTATTGAAATATTTCATAGAACAGGCATAGAGTGATACACAAATAAGACCATTTTTGCAAAACCCAACAGAAGTAGAAGAATTCATATTCCCTCTAGTAAATAATATGATGTCTTCTGGTCGAAATTTTTAGATGGTAACCGCTTTAATTACGGAGTCGTAAAAGGAGATTTGTTTAATTTCTGACAATTTTAGCCATAGATTGGATTTGAATTTTTCCTGCTTTTGTTAGTTTTCAGAAGTCCTGTACCCTTCGCTTTTTTTTCGATTTACTTTAGCAAAATATATATGCTTTGCTTCATTTTACTTGTCGCATTCGCTCATTGATTATAGCAATAAAAAAAACGCAGAATGTGATTCAATTTCGGACTTGCTACCACATGAGGTTGTGTTTAAAATTTACAGAAACTGATGTAACTTGACAGTTTTGGTCAGGGTTATAATAACTGAAAAGAGTGAGTCTGACAAAAATTGGTGGAACTGTGGAGCGGGCGGGGGTGGGCGAGTGCTGTGCCTGGCAGCGGCGGCAACTTGCCGTGACTATATTAACTATATTCACCTTGCATGTGCTTGTGGATTTCTCAGGTGAGAGTGTGGTCTAAGTTGACTTACCGTAACCTAACATTACCTTACCTAACCTAACCTAACCTAACCTAACCTAACCTTACCTAACCTTACCTAACCTAACCTAACCTAACCTAACCTAACCTAACCTAACCTAACCTAACCTAACCTAACCTAACCTAACCTAACCTAACATAACCTTACCCAACTTAACCTAACCGTATTTGCGATACAGCGAGCAGGTACAGCACACAAACTTGAACGCCACCCGCACGTACACTGACGCCCGTATACACAAACGTACTTAGCCAATGGCGAGTTTGATGCGTGCGCGGTCCTACAGATGAAGTTATTCAACGCTCGACATGGCTGTTGCATTACTGATGTCCACTTGTTCGCAGGTAGTTACGCATCAGGTGCCTACCACTGTCTGGATTAGCGTTCTCTACTTCTATTTTTATCCTGTGGATTTAGTTTCTTTGAACCAAAAACATCACAAGCGGTGCTGTTAATCAAACTCTTCAATTGCTCTATAACTCGGGTGCGGATGTTTGCATTTGGGCGTAGAAATGTGAACTGAAACATTTACGCTACTGACAAAGCGGTTAACATTTTAAGTCCTCTATATCTCTCAATGAATCGCTCATTTATCTTTCGGGACGTCTGTCTTTCGTGCCCACTTTGCTTCCTGTCTGATTTCGTACTCCTACTAATCTTACTTTCATCTGTTCTTCCTATTCTTTCCCGACTTGCTGTTCCTCTGCGTGTTGGTCCACCTTCGTGCATGGGTTCCTCATTTCTGTCGACGTACTACACGTTTCTTCCTTTTCTTCTGTTGAATCACCATAGTGGTGTCTAGGGAGGCTTAAACATCTAAATTAATAAAAAATCTCCCATTTATCCACCGTACTACGTGCATATAATTGCCGCAACCACTTGAAAATTGGGTGAGCAGACTTCCTGCTTTAGGTAGAACCTTCCTGTTTTCGAAGTCTGTCCTTCGTTTTGCACCAATTGACAATTTTAATTAAATTTATTCTTTTTACGCTATCTGCAAAGTATTATATAAACTACCGTATGTAGACTAAAATATAGAATGCCACAACAACCAGCATTATCTTTCTATTAGATTGTATTTCGTTCACGTTTGGAACAATGAGTGACCATGCATGCGCGCGCAGTCTACGTGTACAAGATTGAATGCATGTATGTAACATTTACAGAACGGTTTCAAATAACCATTATATTATAGTAATATCTATCGCTTTCAAGTTTACTCTGGATGTGTTTCATCTATGTCAGAAATACTAGCTAAGTATTAAAAAAAAATATGTCTCTTTTTTTTCTTAATAGCCACTTAAAAACAAATGGTAAACGCGTATCTGGGTAAGTATTCTTATAGCGTGATGCCGCTAATGGCTTCATAGCCTGATAAATTATTCTCTGGCTTATCCCTTGGTGTTATTATATTCTGATTTGGTAACTGAAACTGATATCTAAATTTTCTACTCTTTGTGTTGCACTTATTAACTGTGCATTCTCCCGTACGAATAGTGCTAGCACAAGTCGATACGCGCCGTGCGTATACAATTTATGAAGATACTCGTATGTTCCTTTTCATTTTTTCTTCACATGTTCCAGTTGCAACAATGTAATGCGGACGGTTTATTCAGATGTTCCTAGTATCTCATACCCCTACGACTCATTGACTGATTTTGAAGCGTACTCTTCAATTTATCTTTCAGCTGCACCAATAACCCAGACGGAAGAGCTCACATGTTCGGACATTTCGTTTGTTCCCTGCGATTTCTGTCAACTATTTCGCTACATTACACTTTTTTCAACTATAACATTATTGTAGATAGATGGACTCATTCAAATGTTCCAACATTTCATGTAGGCGGTAAAAATTGCTAACTGATTGTAAGCGTGAGTTCAGGTTCTGCCGAGACTAGAATTCGAAAGGCTGGGTCTAGTCAGGCGTAATCTATTATTTCGTTATTGGCCCAGTGATTTTTCAACTGTACGTGTTGTGTGTCAACGCACACCCGCAATCTTTTCTTTTTTTCTCTCATAGCAACAAAGTGAACGGATGAGCTTATAGGTCGGATGTTCCATCGGTCGGTTCGTATAGGTAGGCCCTATACGGATGCCCGATCCGCGCCGACCGAAATACCTTGGATGTATCATCGAGTTGAGAAGGAAGTGGAGAAAACGCTGGAGAATAACTCAGGTTCGGCGGGGCAAGTTCACCAAGTCTAATTATTATACTACCGACACTCAGACAACTGCGACCACAGGCTTTGTTTCGAGGGCCTGCTTCTCTATATTGACCTTTATAATCGGATGGTGTAAGGACTGTTTTTCATTGCTGTCGACTGGCGCAGCCACTCGGCCGCCACTTGCAGCCATCTCTGAACCGATACAGCCGACTGGCTTTTCTTGGGTCCAGAGGATGCGACAGAAATATGGACACTTTATTGCTTCATGCAAAGATCAGGTATTTTGCCGCATTTTTTCCAGAAACTCTGAAAAGTCGGCGCTCGATCGAGATGCTGGCAACCTTCGCTGTAGTTTTTCCGTAGGGGTAAAATGCTAATGCGCGGCAACGCTTTGCTGCCTTTATACCAGGACTTTATTTTGCTGCAGTTTTTAACCTTTGACGAACTAACCCGAGCATTTTCGTCCAGCCGGTGTCTAGTGTTTAGCGATTAGTACAACCATATTGAAACTATTAAAAAAAATTGTTCAGAGGTTTACGGTAGCGTAGGTTTTAATGTGCGCCGCCACTTGACTGCCTTTGCTCCCGAACCTTACATTGCTGCAATTTTTAAAGTGCTTCAAATGCCAATGCATGGCCCGCTTGCAGTCCACGTAGTGAACTCTATTTTGCTGAAATTTTATCCTCGTTTTACGGTGCGGCACAAACTGACGGGCGACACTGCTTTTCATCCTGCGTACTGGGACTGAAGTTTATTACGAAACTGCAAATATTTCCACTTGCCGCTTTAATTCAGTCCGTAAAATCTTTTTATACGCAATTTTTTCTCCTGTTTTGTACGCATAACCATTTTGTTCAGGGAAACCTCGAAGTCTCTGCCGCAATCATCGTTGCAGCTGGACTCGATTCTCGTTGTGGAGTGTGTTTGTATAATTGGTTATATATACGGCCCGTGCTTCCTCCCCCGTTCTCGGGAAACATTTTCTTGGTTTTCTCTTTCAGTCTTTCGCTTCGTGTCAGAGACTCTTCTTTTTTTTTCTGCCGACAATACCACTAGCACCTCTGATGATTATGTTCAGTCAGTCGGTTTTGATGCAGCATTGCCTTCATACTAATAAGCTTTGTTAGCAAGAAGACCGTAATGATGAATTTGAGCCACTGTTAAATTGCTCATGTGGATACAGCAGTAAGTTGCTGTTATCAATTTCTGTGATTATAGCTAATATATGAACTGAATTGAATGGTTACGCTCGGATTTTTCTTCACTCCAAATGTGTATCTCATGCAATATGAAGTCAGAATTCGTATGCTTCAGCTGTGTTTTGCCACACGACAGTATTATTTCCAGTTTATGTACAAGCACATCTTCATTTAATGTTGAGTATAGATCTTATTGGAAGCGGTGAGTTGTTGTTCATCATGTATGAACCATTGAACAAGGTACGTCATCTTCGCGTATAATTTAAGAATTTCTCCACAATGTTTCATTTGTTTCTTTGCGTCAATTGAGAACGCTGTTAGCACTGATCATTATAAGTAGGTCATCACCACATGCGTATATAATTATGTACTATAGCTTATAACCTGACATACGTAGACCGTTAACCCGTTTAGGAACTTACCTACTCGAGTACATCCGTCCAGCAAGTGTCGAATGTTTAGAGAGTAATCGTACCAAATTAAAACGACTTTGAAAAAATTATTCCTTCAAGTGATTAACTTCATCTTTTGATGTCCAGTTCCACAGCGGTATAAGAACGCAAACTTTTCTTGCAGTCTTGTTCTAGCAGTCTTAAAGGAAAAGATGTTTATATTGGACAGACTAGGAATGAAAATTTAAATTACATAGTTTTACAGTTACTTTGTTCTGTGCATTTTATCTGTATCTCTATTTTAATTGTTTCCGTCAATTTCTATATTAAATCTATTTCATTGTTCCCCTGGGCATTCCTACAACAGCATTTTCTCCGCGTGATTCAGTGTTCATATTTCTGCTTCATTTCAATTTACCCCGTCATTATTTTATATCCGCGACACAGCTTGAATTAGGTAATAAATTCACAGGTTTAATCTTTTTGCATGTCTGTTTTTTCCGATGATTTCAATATTTCAATTGCCCTGGTAATATCGCTTTTTAACTTTTCAGCTACTGCCGTTAAAGCATCGAACGTCTCCCAGGCATTGCAATGGATGTGTATTTGATATTCTTCCACGAAAGTGTATTTTTGTCGCGAATATTCAGTCTAGGCTGAAGGCTCTCCGTAATACCTGCGGCTGGAATCGATCGCCGAAATGCCAAACTCCAGTCCAGGTGTGACTAACATTTTACAGCAAGCCCTGGTCGAGATCTTCTGTAATACTTGCGCCTAGTGTCGATCGCCGAGATGCCGAACTCCAGTCCAGGTGTGACTAACATTCTACAGCAAGTCATGGCTGAGATCTTCGTGAGGCTTGCCTTCCTCTGGCGCAGAGGCTTACAGCGATGGCTCTTCGAGCACCCTGCTCTTCGATCAAGAATGGCTTGCTCCTCGGCATACTCCAGCTCCTTTTGGACGGCGTGCGACCTTATGAGAAGTGTTGGTGAAGACTCAGAATTGTTTGCGTGGCCATCAGAGCTGGAGAAGCGGTCGCTTTACCACTTCAGGCTCGAGGGGCATCGAGAAGGGCGATGAGGAAGCTAATAGTTTGCTAAGTACATTTTTAGATTTGAGGCTGCTTGCATTGATAATATGATCATTTTGTGGCAGGCGAGGTTCCTGCTACACGCACAGCTCTTGTCTCAGAGACGCACTCTGCTCTGAACCTATAGGATGTTTGTTTGCTTGTATTGGAATATTGAACGACTGAACGTACTCATTGCAGTTTCATCTCTTTGTAACTTGAACACTGGAAGTCTCGATTGTATTTGATTTTATTTATTTTTTTTTTTTTGCTCAGAGCATAGACCGCAACAGTACTTGACTCTTAGGTCTGACGCTGGCGGCCAAAAGTCGGTAACGGAAAAATTGGATTTTCTCAGGACCTATTCTTTTTCCCCCTATCTAATACTGAAAAAAAAATTCCAAGGTACCCAACATTTTTCTTGCCGAGAAGGTGTCTTGGATACGGCGGGGCCGCACTTGGGCGCTGGCTTGCATGACCGTGTCAGGACATGTTCATAAAAGCTCTTGAGAAAATCCCATTTTCCCATTTTGGCCGCCAGCGTCAGAGGCCACTTGGACCTGAGAGTCAAGTACTGTTGCGGTCTATGCTCGGAAAATGTTTATGTATATATATATAGGGCCGAAAAGTTGAAGATTACTGCCAACTCTTCAATTTCGATGCGGTACATTACTAGTTCAGTGCAATATTTATTCACTACGAAACGTTACTTTTTCAGTGTTCAAAATCCAACTGCTTCTTTAGCTTTTTTCGTTCCAACACCTCGAGTTCTGACCCTCGAACAGACACTGCTCGCTAAATACGGACACACGAGTATAGCCCATAGTGTCGGCTATACGGCATCGCTTTCGCTTCACTACGGCAGGCTGTAACTAGCATCTGTTGACAGGGTTGAGGAAAAACTTTAGGCCGTTGAAAAGTTTTAAACATTTGATGGTGAGTCCCGGGCCCTGGAGGACACACTTTGTTAAGTTAGCCTTAGCTAGACCTTCTTGACAGCTTTATTGCGTGCCCGCTGTGTTTCTTCTGTTTTCTTTCTTGTAATGGCGATCATTGTTTGATTTTATTCATTTTCTTCCTGGCTTGCATTTGCCATACACGTTGATCAAGTGGGAGAACTCCCTCACGCTTAGCTTGTAAGTTTATGTCCCTTCCTCTTCAGATTTCAACAATCGGTCCCTTATCCAAGGATGCTTGAATTACGAACTGAATTCAATCGCAATTAGCACCAAGATTTCGCCTCATGCAGCCCCCGCCGACTCCACTCTCTTCAACGATATACTGCATATTGTCAGTGAATGTTTGTTCAAGTTAGTATTTTTGTCGCTAACTCGTTTGCTGTATAGATCTGAACTTTGAAACGAGGTTCATACAAAGATGTTACTTTATGGAAAAGAGCTGAAGGATCTCTAAAGAAGAACTCTTGAGGTTGCTCTCTTAAGAAAAGCGCATCTTATACCAGGGAGGCTCCCACCTATACCTCAAAATACAGGGTAGTACAGACAGACAGGAACAGTTACCTAATAAGAACAGCACCCAAAGCGCAGAAAAAAAGATTGCTTGACTCCCTGTTTCCACAACCTTTCCGGCATCACTATAGGTGTAGATGGCCGACTCTTCAGAGAACAACATTCCAATTTCTAAAAACTTTTCGTTTCCACTTGAATTTCATCTATTTTTGTAGGGGCCTTCAGAATTCCTATTTTTCTGTTTTACCTTATCAATGACTTACGCGTGCTGTTGTATACCAAGACGTTTGCTGCATGCCGTCATTGTTGCAATCGAGTTTTGTTGTTTAAACGGACACAACGCGCTCGAGTGCTTTGAAGTGTGAAATTAGAGCAAAAAACTAACTTGTTAAAACTGGCCATTAGGGGGAGTGTCAACTATAGATTCCGTCAAAACTGTATACTTATTAACTCACGGTTTCAATAGAGCGCTGAAAATGCTGATTTATTCGCTGGAGTTAGAGCATCCAAGTACTATGTAGGAATAGCGCTGCGATGAGAAGGCAAAGATTACCTTCGTCCCAGTTGCTCCTGCCTAGAATATTACTTTTCGATCCATTTTTCGTTAACATAAATTTACACTGTCTATGTCTCATTCTTCTTCTCGGCCAAAACACTATACGGTGTGGCTCCACAATGTTGAATTAAATTCACACTGATCATTTACCGTGAACTTACACTTTTCGCTTTTAACTGAGTTATTTTTCAAAATCATTCCAATATGGAAGGCATAACATCCAAACACTAGACAACTGCTGACGAGTTTTACCCTTGTTAATTCGGTAAAGGGTTAAGACTTCGTAGCACTTACAAGAAGACTTAAATTGATATCACATCGAATCTCCTTGGCTTACGCTTGCCTTCATTTTCCGTCCTCAGACAAAGGTAAATATCGAAATCTTGCATCGTGCTAGCATCCATCCAGTCCGAAACCATGTCACCATCACTTGTTTTACAAATTCCTTCTATGTATTTCTATGTGGCGCATGCAGTAATAATTGCAACCTACTAGAAACTTGCTAAAATTTCCCTGCATATCACAAAAAAAAAAAAGTGGCCGAGATGAGTTGGTTTGTTTCTCTAATTTGGCACGTGTAACAAGCCTTGAAACTCCCTAGTATTTTCCCATATACGCCGACCTGCTGCCGATGTTGCGCGGTACCTTCAGCTGATACTTCCCTCTAATTTCCGTAGCGGGTTTCTCTCGTCCCACCGCAATCTCTATGCGTTCTTTTCTAGTTCTCTATGCAGCGCGCATGCACACGATCCTTGGCGTGGTATAAGAAAGCCTTTTGTAGCTGCTTCCAACAAGCATCGTAGCCTGGGACTGCGTCTCCAGTTTTTGGAGATGGCCTCTCGATGGATCCATGGCGAGTGCCGGTGAAGCAGAGGTAGAGTGGTAAGGTCGGCGCTCTGGCCCGGTGACTGTTCTTTGAGGTAGCCAGCGTGGAAATTTTACGAGGTTCTGGAGGAGACCAGTGAAAGGATGGTTCTACTTAAGATATTCCGTCCAATTTTTGGAACATCCTCCATAAAATGCTGGAGAATAGGATAATGGCGCCTAACTGCGGTATGGTCCGCTGATAATCGTTTGCCTCTTTCCGATTCTTGGTTGGAGCGAACAAGAGTGTTAGGAGGAAGTGAAATTAGCATTACCGGACTTTGTTTAAAGGACCGCCTCTTTCCATTGCATCGATGCAACCTCGGTGTGTGGGATTCGCATTCCTACTTTCTCAAATACAAGGTCGGGAATGGTGTGAGCTGACGACTGTGCATTGTTATCCGCATTATTCATATTTCTAGTAAGAAAGGTCGGGAACGGGTTGGCCTATGAACTGTACGTTGTTGCCGTTATTATTTTCGTATATTTTAATTAAGCAAGGTCAGGAATGAGATGAGCTACGACTGCAAGTTGTTTTCCCATTTCTTATAAGCTAACTTGGAAATGGGGCGAGTTAATAATAACACGTTGTTTTCTGTACATTTCTCATTTCTAGTAAGCTTAGTCGGCAATGGTTCCTTCCTGATTTCATACTCCTACTTGCACATGCTTTATCTGTTCTTCCTCTTCTTTCCCGACTTGCTGTTCCCATGCGCGTTGATCCTATGTGATGGGAACACCTTCGTGCATGGGTTCCTCGTTTCTCTTGGCATGCTATATGTCCCTTGCTCTTTCCTCTGTGATATCGTTCTGCTCGGAAACGGAGGCTTAAACTTCCAACTATAACTAACTAGTCGGCAATGGGGGAGCCATTTGCTGGATGAGTAACTTTGCTCGTGGAGGTCACGTGCCGGGTACCGCCGTGAAGGTATTTAAGCTGGTCCCATAACACTTGCCATAAATCTATCTTGCATTTTTTTTCTTGCTACTACGATGCTAATTTGAAACATTTTCACGAACTTGTAATGCGTTGTAATTATTGCTCATTATCAAGATATAATTCACAGAGAACCATCTCTCTATTTAACTTGATGGCACGAAATAACGCAAACTATTGCAAGTCCTCAAGCAGGAAAAATTTGTTCATCGCAACACAAATATGATATCATGTACGGGACTAATTAAACAATAATATACCTAAATTTTGGATTACTAGTTCTCAAGAATTGTTGAATTTTGTGTCAAAGTATTATTTTTTATTTTCGATTTATTCTAATTTTGGAGGGGATTTTCAAAGTTCTGTTATGCTTTGCCATCTGGCCTGTAAAAAGTCCACTTGACTACGGAAATTTTTTTCGAATAATGAAAAATTTTACCAGTTAACATTGGTTGTGCTAAATTCGATGACCTTCACTTAAATATTCTTTCTTGCTGATAAATATTCCAGCTGTCATGCTATTGAATATCATCTGTAGTGCATTCAATGATTGTGTGCATTCGAGTTTAAAGATTATCAGCAGTTCCGTATTTCTTCAGTTACCAATTGCTGACTACTCTAAAAATGAATATCTCCATTTTATAGCTTTACAATAAACTTCGAGGTCTTTTAAAAAGGATAATTTTTGTTGTCTTACTATTGCGATGGTATCTGTGATGGTTTTTACTGCTTATCCTGCGCGTAGTGTTCGTCCTTAAAAAAAATTACTCGTACGATCAAGCTTCTGCCCCTTTTTCCGATGCCAATTACTTTCGATTGTTATCATTTGGAGGCTGCGACGTCGGAAGATGTTCGTAGAGAGCGAGGCGTTACAGAAGACGCTCGTTACCGTCGGTTATCAGGAGGCACTTCGTGCTCTGATGCACGGAATAACAAGCATCCGATAACATCGGCAGTGACGTGGCAAACTTGCGACTTTTGGTTCTTCGGGAGCTCTTGGTACGGTCGCCTTAGTGAGCTCATGTCTCTGCTTTGGCTTTTCTGGAGCTTCAGACCCTGGCTTGCGACTCCTGCTGCCATGGTGTGGTAGCTTTCCTGAGTTGATGACTGTTTCTCTTATTTGGCTTTTCTGGGGCTTCAGACCCTGGCTTGCGACTCCTGCTGCCATGGTGTGGTAGCTTTCCTGAGCTGATGACTGTTTCTCTTATTTGGCTTTTCTGGAGCTTCGAACGGAACTTGGCCTTCAACTCGGGTTGTTACTTCTACTGCCATGGTGTGGTTACTTCTCTCGGCTGCTGTGCGTTTCCTCTTGGGCTTTTCTCGAGCTTTGGGCTGGGCCTTTGCATGAGGTGGAGTATAGCGTACAGCTTTTGTCATGGTGCTATTTTGCTAAACAGATGACTCTCCCACATCATTCTATTTTCCTGATTTCAGAACCGCTTGATAATATTGAACTTATGAATATACTAATCTACACTATAAAATGACATTCCGCTGAACTGGAGAACTACATTTAGGTTACGTACGAAGTTTGCGTCTTTGGAAAATGACTTGTAGGTAGGTACTGCGGTTTAGTCTTTCGAGCATTCGTTGCTAATCACCATGATTTCTGCAAAATTGGTGCAAAAATAACATATGTGAACGCTAAACTTGTATTTGTGCAACACCAACACTTAGCATCTGTATTTTACCCCCATTGTGTAAAAATTGACAATAAAGTAAATATGGAAATGACTAAATCCTCACAACCTCGGTGCAAGCGAAGCGAAGCTCTTTTTTTCTAAAAGGCAGCTCCGGGTTGCGCGTTCTTTATCCATTGAGCAACTGATGCGTTATTAGCTTATATGTTGATTTAGCTTGGTACTTGCTTTACTTCTCTTATTTATATATGTAGCAATATTGAAAATCTACATCCATATCAGAAAATCATAAGCATTTATCCGTTGTCTACAGAAGTAACATCAGATATTGTCTTAGAAACATATGATGAATATCTGATAATCCGATGGGATCCCAGCCTTTAGCTTTGTGATACTCTACTCTGACTACAAATGCATTACCGGTAGCTTGATCTTTATAAATTTTAGCATGACCCTTCAAGACTTTCTGATGTTATATATGATAGATTTCCAATCTTCCGCTAATCATATCCCTGCTGTACAGCTCCTGTGAGCGACTGCAGCCATACAGGTACTGATCAGGGCATAGCGAGCGTTTATCTGCAGCACGAACAAGTGCCTGTGGATTACGAGGTTGCCGTTTGTTGTCAAGTTGACTTTACATTTTTTGTATGTTTCATGACTAAATTAAAGCGAATTTCATTGTTTTGTCCACAATACCTCTTGAGCAGCACCCTGATGCTGCTAACCAGGGTTGGAAAACCATTTTTTTTTTTTTCAAAATAAAAAAACCATGGTTTTTTGGTTAAAACAAAAAAAAATGCTCTTTCTATTGATTTGTTTTTTATTACTTTGTCGTTTTCTTTCTATTCCTATGAATTTTATCCAACATTTAAGGGATTTTTTACTTTGTAACCATTTAGCTAGCTAATTATCAACAATCTCAGTCACTTCATTTCAACTTCCTATTGTAGAAAAATGATTTTAAGAAAAGGGGTTAAGAAAAAGCAGATGGCAGAGTACTTGTATTTGCTATCGCTACATTTAATATCGAATCTGCAGAGATGCTATGATTTATAATACCAATGTAAAATCCTTTGGAAAACTTAAAAACACTTCGAAATACAAAGACAACTCTAAAGAAATAGCTAGCTGCTAGTTAATTAAAAGCAGAATATTGAACTAAAGAAAGTGAGATAGCTATATGCCTACATCCTTCTCATGAGCTCACTATCTATATAAAAGCTATAACTATTACGGTACTACTAAGTTCCAGTAGCTGCCAGCTTACCACAATATAATTAGATATGCATCTCTGAAATGAAATAACACAAAATTCAATAAGTTATAGGTTTTTAATAAACGTATGCAATAGTTGACCCTAACTGTCGTAACAGTCAAACGAATTCCTAAATAGAAAGACATTAACTCATCCTTTCAGTTATGTAAAAATTAAATAATTTCTGGAAGTAAAACGGTTCAATTTGCAATATTTACCTTCGCCAAGGAGGTTATGTTTTCGTCGGGTTGTCTGTCAGTCTGTTATTCTGTCTGTCTATCATCAAGATAATTCTAAAAGTTATTGGCGGATTTTGACAAAATTTACAGAGACTGTTAGGTATGTTAGGAGGTACAGATGTGTTAATTTTTTGGTGAAGATCCATCCTTCCGTTTGTTTGTCTGCCTCATTTTTCTCAATGCCATAATAACTCAAAAAGTTATGAACGGATTTTTATCAAATTTACATATAACACGAAGAATAAATGACCAAATTTTTGTAATGATCCTTTTGTTCTTCCGTTTGTCACTGTTTTTAATTTTCAGCTTGCTAGCACAATAACTCAAAAAATTATGAGTGGAATTTTATGAAATTTATAGCAGTTGTTAGTAATTTTAAAAGACATCTATGATCAAATTTTGGTGCAGATCGCTTGGTTTGTTTGTATGTTTGACTCATGTTTGTCGTTATGTTTGTTAGCAGCATAACTCAAAAACTTATGAACGGATCTTCAAGAAAATGGCATACTGTGATTACACCTTTACACCTTTATTGTTCTCTCGTTACAGTCTTCAAATAAAAACCTACTACAATAAGTTGTGAACGTGAGGCAACTTATGAGGCACTACTCTTTTTCAAGACACAGTAGATCGGAAATATCAGGATATCAAGCATACAAACTACTAAGGTCACGCATACAACGGAAGCACTTGAAACAAAGTTTGAATCATAGTTGTACTACTCATACTTACCTATAATTTAAGCGCTGATTTGCGTATTGACTCAGTATGAAGGCTTTATATTTTGCCTTAAAAACCTGATCTGACATTGGCTGTCTAAGCTCTTCAGGCATTGCATTATATGTCTGGACACTCTTATAAATAGTAGAACGCTATTAAAACTATTAAAAGGCGCAAATGCTTAGATTTTGGTGTTGATACAAAGAAAATTATGGTTTCAGAGCCAATTTGAATATTTCGTTACCGTTGCCTTGCTTGGCGGAGGTATGCTCTCTGAGTGCTCTAGGTATGAATAAAAATAAAAAATCAAATAAAAAACATGTTTTTTCTTGGTTTAAATCATGGTTTCTTAGTTGGTTTAAACCATTTGGTTTAAACCAGCCTACCCTGCTGCTAACGGGATTAAAAATGCTCTGAAATTGTTACGAAACATGTTAAAGATAACTTAAAAGATTGCTGATGCAGGCAAGTCAAAGGTGTGGTCTATAGCCTCGCCAACGAAACGTGAATGTACAAATTTCTGCTTAGTGCTAATTTAACTTGAGATCATGTGTGTTGCCTGCAGGGATGACATTCCGAGTCACATGGAATCGGAGGATTATGGATGGAGTCGGTGTTTGAAACTCACTGATTCCAATAGTCTGTGTCAGAATAAAAAGGCTAACTCTGAAAGTTCAAATAAAAAGTATTATATAAATTTGTTCAAAATTTCACGTTCTAAATGATGAAAGATATCGCATATGTCACAAAATACTTTTCTTTTGTATTGAGTATAGTTGACTCGCGTCAACAATCTTGCTCATCGGTAGTTCCTTTACAAAGTCGGAATCAGGCAAAGAGTATAGCTCTAGAAGTCGGAGTCAGACAAAGAGTAGCTCCAGAAGTAGGACTCAGAGAAAGAGTAGCTCTAGAAGTCTGAATCAGACCAGGAGTAGTTCCCGAAGTAGGAGTCAGAGAAAGAATAGCTCCAGAAGTAGGAGTCAGACCTTCCGATTTCCAAACCCTTGGTGTGAAATTCGAAGCGAAGATACGATCTGGATTTAGCTGCTTTTTACATTCTACGTTCTTCTTTGATATCTTTTTCCCTTCAATTTTGCTTGTCAATGTATTTGTACAATGGTCGTCTATATCGTAATTGTTATTTTGTCGGCAGTTAGATATAAAGGCCTGCTCGATTCTTTTACTTTGAACGAGATCATCTAATCCAATTCGATTCAACTACTCCGGAGCTTCAATCTCTCGTGTTCCATTCACCACGTTTGTTCGAGTTTCTGGCATTAAGCGCAAGCCGATTACGGTTCCAAATTGTCTGAAGTGCAAGCGGTTAAACCCAGTTTCAATGCGTAAGACAACGTCTTTTTTTTTTTTTTTTTTTTCTCCGGCACTATTCGCACGAGAACATTTATTAGCTACCCGACAAAGGGTCAAGGCCCAAATTCAGGCTAAATTAGTGAAGCTAACGATGAAGGCAAAACCTTCAGTACACTTTAGATTAGATAATTTTGCTCATAGTAGGCGAAGTGAAAATTTCCTGCGCTGGTCGGTGTCATCAAGGCCAGTGCTGGCGAGAGCACAAAATGTTAAACGTTACTTGCAGCCATTCGGACTACATTGCCGCGGCCACGGCTTCGGCCTGCACAAACCATGTCCAAAACAATGTTTACAATCTCAGCATCACTGCAGCGCAGCGGCAATTGCCACTGGTAGAATTTTGAATATTAATTAATTATAAGTGAGTCTTAATTCTCAAAATCCTATCCTGAAAGACTTTATGGCCGCCACAGAAACTTTCATTGTAAAGCAGTTTTTGGGGCAGCGGATAATCCTGGTAGAGATGGTTCAAGCGTGATGTTCTAGCACGTTAAATTCCAAACGCAGCAACGGAAATTTCATTCCAAGCACTTGGCGGGCTGCGGTCCCCAGTCTGATATACGCCGCGCTTCAATTGTGAAGGAGGCGTACTATAGCGCTATGAATCCGTTACGCTAATATTAAATTCGGGTGTATAACATAGTGATTAGATCCTAGATGACTAGTTTTTAACCGGAAGTACGAAATCGTAAGCCAAGGTTTACGAGATAACTTTTCCAAAACACGCAATAACTAGAGAACCACTCCCGACAGCTCGGACCTCCGCTAAGCAAAGCTAACGAAAAATTCATATTGGTGTTGAATCCAGAACTCCTTTTCAACCATCACCAAAACCTGATATGTTTTTCGCGGCACTCCTAAGTTCCTGAAAATTTATATGAAGATCCGCCGATTACTTTTTCAGGCATTTTCTGAAAAACAGAAAGGACAAGAGAGACATGAGGACCAGCAAATAATCACGAAAATGAGGTAATTGACTTTTCGCAGCATTTAGAATAGTACTTGTCGGATTTGGAATAGTTCATGTCGGTTCCATAAAAATCCGTCGATAACTTTTGAGTTATTCTGCTGACAAACAGGCAAATGCTCCAGCAGATCATCACCAAAATTTTACTATTTTTTGAGCTGATTCCTAGCAGTTCATGTAAATCCATGATGATCCGTTCGTAACTTTTTGAGTTTATGTGGCCATGAAAATCAGACAAGCATACAAACGGTTGGACTTATTATCGCCAATAGTTAATCAGCCGTTCCTCTACACATGCTAACAATATCTGTAATTTTCATGAAGATCCGACCGTTACTTTCTGAGTGGTCTTAGTGACAGGCTAAAAAACAGAGAGACAAACTCGCACAAAAACACAACCTCCTTGACGGAAGTAAATAATTCCCCCTGCTGTCAGATATGACAGCAATTAATTTACATTGCCACCGTCTCTCCGCTATTAACGATGGTGGTCGTGATTGTATGGAAGATACTATGAACCTGGCAACTTTAATATTTTCCAATTTACTGCTTTAGTCACATTGGGGATAACGAAAAGAAGACTCTCGTTGCGCAGAAATTTTATTTGAAAAATATATCCAGAAAATCATGTAACAAAACTTAAACCTCTGTGCTTCTACGTCACCGAAGCTTAAATGGTGGGCTAAAACTACCCCACGGTGCATCGTGACTAACTGAAGAGGTGAAATATTCTACATCGATCCCACCGTGCTCTAAAGAGGTAGGAATGAAAAAAATTGAACACCGCAAATTCCAAGCTTGCAGCTGGAACCATCCGCTTGTTTTCTCGAAAATTTACTGTCATCTGCTACATATTAAGTTTATTAAATGCTATCCGTTTCTCTTTTTATCAGGCCGAGGCAAATCAATGCTACTCTCTAGCTATTCTTTGGTTTACACTATCGAAAACCGTATCCTATGCGGATGAGCTAGCAAAACTACGTTCTTTGCAAATATTTCAAGCGCGTAGCTGAGCGTATCGGAATGCACACTGCCGGTCCATTAACCCTTTACTGCCTACAATACACATATGATGACATTACATGTAGTGTTATTCCTACGAAAAGTGATGTTCTATTGAGGCACTAAAGGGTTTAAGCTTGTCGCACCGCGGAGAGTTGTAGACATAAGTTAAACCATATGCTGCAGATTTCTCGCAAAAAATTTGAAGGAGACGAAATATATGGTAACAATAGTTGATGTCAACGTAACATGTAGTATTGCACCTGCTCATCCCGCAATAATAAACAAGAACAATCCCGCTGGAAAAAATCTTACGACACCTTGATAACAAATCCCTGTCTTTGACAAATGACAGGTTCTAAGTTTACACAGGACTAGGAAACTCGACAAAGTTGTGTTTGAAATGATGGCCATATGTCGTAGGACTGTGAAAAAACCATTGCTCAATGAAAAAAAAAGTTCGCAAAGTGCAATTAACTTAGTGGTGAAGTAGCTGAGCCAAAATTTTGAATAGCTATTTATTGAAGCAAACCGACAGAAACTTGTACATCAACTGACTAGCTTGTTCGGCGAAGGTAATGAATAATTTTGTTGAAACTATACGCCGAAAGCTGTAGTAACTTGGGGATAAGAATTTGCGCCGCCACCAAGAAACCATTGGTCAGTCACGAAAATAAAAGGAAGTGGCTGTAGTTTGCAGAGAACCACAAAGACGGGGCTGCAGAACAATGGAAACTTGCCCTATGGTCAGAAGAATCGAAGTTCACCGTATGCCAAAAAGATTGCTGAGTTCGAATGAGATGGAAGCCCATGAAGCTTTGGATCCTGTATGCATCGCTCCGACAGTGCAGGGTTCCAGAGGCCGTGTAAAGATCTAGGGATACTTCACATAGTCAGAATTAGGTTCGACAATTGTGTGCAACAACCAACTGAAATATGAAGATTATTTAATCAGCTTTGTGACCTTTAACACCCGTCGAGGGATTTCTATTTTCTTGGAGGTTCTGATATTTTTCAAAACGAAAACGCTTGCATCTACCGGTATGCTGTCGTGCAAGATTAAATCACCGATCACAAGGGATCAATTTCCCGGATAGTATTCCCTCCAGGGATGATGAGACTTACAAGATTAACGCACGCGGCGGGCCCAAGCTGCAGTGCACCCTGGGTACTGCAGGCTTGTGACGTCATAAAAACCTAGTACGTTAATAAGTAGCTATTTTACATTGTTTTTTCATCATTTCGTTTGGGCCTCCAGAGTGTCCTACAGGTCTTACTATCTTTATACATAGTTGCACAAAAATATGTATCAAAGTTTCTACAAACTTCTCGAGCTCTCTGAAGGATAAAATTTTATTATTATTACTAGTGGCCCGGACCGTCATTATAAATGACGGTAGAAAATTAGCACCTCAGGGAAACCCCCTCTGTCTCCTGTGCTTAGTACTGTTCAGAGGCTTCTTTAATGAAAATTCAGCATTCTGCCTGNATCCAAGATACCGTCATCGGCACCTGAATTTTCTCCTATCTTATTCCCATAGAGCGTGACAGGAAAGATATAAATATATAAATAAATAAAAACACGACGTGAATTATTATATAGTACTGATTTCGGACGTGTCTGTAAAATGTGGACCTAATCTGTCCCGTCGCGTACGTGTCGTCAACAGATCCTCCGCTCCTAATGGTAAAAAAAGATACAGCGTAGATGCACGTGACCCGTTGGGTCGTCATCACGATCGTCTTTGCTTTCGCAAAACAGCAGGTGTTATTTAGCTGGGTATAGACCACACGCTATTCGGCCGTCTTCTCCTGCCCGTCAAGGAGCTGCCCGTACGGCTCACTATCAACAGATTCTTTGCTTCTCAAACAAATATTCAACACCCAGACTGTAAGCAAAGTCTATTTATATGTTACGTTTTTCAATTGTATTTCCAGTAGCAGAACCTTCATCCCTCGAATTTTTTCCAGTCTAAAAGCGAAGAAGCTGTGTCAAACAAGACGTAAATAAACAAGCAAGGTCCATGGACTTTTAGTATAATGCTAGAAGGCCCAGCCGTCAAAAATGAGGGCAAAAATTTTTTGATTGAGCTTTTTATTGTTTCGGTTCCCATTACAGGTTTTACAGTATTATATATACCTGCCGGCCTCATCTTCCATTAGTGAAGCGCAAGCTGTACAACCATGAGTTTTGCGATAGCAAAATATCCCCCCTGCAAGATAAGGCACGAATATCAGCTTGGAATTAGTCAAACGTTAAGCTGCACTAAGAAAATATAGTTCAGGTCAAAATGGAAATGCCCAGGGGCTCAACGTATTGGGGATACTAACTGATTGTTGAACCTCATGCGTCGAAATTTGGCTGCAAGGTAAATTCAATTTAAAAAGGCGTCTCCTCAGCGTGAAGATCGAACTGCTACGTTATGATTCAGCTAATGAAAGCGTAAGCAGAATGGATTATGCACCAAGGGTAAGAAAACTTCAAGACTGAAGAAAGAGACTGAGCTTCTATAACTGCTACGAAGATATTTAGCTAAAGGCTAGGCTATGTGATAACATAGCCGATGTCCTACGAGATCTAAAACTCTGTCAAAGATACCGCCTTTCATCTACCATACTCAGAAGAAGAAGAAGAAGCAGCATCATCGTCATATGAAAAGTACCAAGCTAGTTTGGGAAGCGAAGTAAGATTCAGAAAATGTAGTGTTTCCACTTTAGAACCATACTAACCAGGCGAATAAAATTTCAGTTCATTCGTGCACTCGAAGTAGCTATAAAGTGGTCGGTATTCACGTTACCACGCTCCATAAGTATCCGTCTCGATCAGAGTGCTGAACGATGACATGGATTGTATGGCGGACTTTAAAACTTCTCTGGGCTTACCTCGACCACTGAGGCTTGAATTTTTTCCCATCTAAAAGCGAAGAAGCTCTGTCACACAAGACACAAGCAAGGTTTACACAGAGTTTTAGTATAATACTAGATAGATTACTTCTCCGGAAAGAAAGAAATTTGTTTTTCCGATGCTTTAATGTTTTCTATATAAATCTTGTTAAAAAGTTCTTCTATCTTGGCGTTTAATCCTACGCATCTGAAATATTTTTTGTCGCAGCGGTTTGAAATTATAGAGGATAGAGGTTATTGGTAGACGATAAAAATAAATCGTAAACATGAAGGCTTCAACCATATGCTTCCATCTCAGAATGCCAGATTACTCTCGATAAAATTCACTTGATTTATTGCATTTTGAAAACGATAAACTTTACTCTAAAAGTGATTTAAACACATGCGAGCATTTGCCGAGCTGAATTCATCTTCTCTTTTACAAGCCTTTTTCATTCTTCAGAGAGCTAAAAAGTTCGTAGATGCTTTGATACATATTTTTGTGCAACTATAAAAATTGTAGGACATGTAGGACACTCATGGAAGCCCAAATGAAATGATGAAGAAACAATGTAAATAGCTACTTCTTAACGTACTAAGTTTTCATGACGTCACAACCCTATTACCCGGGATGCATTGCTGTTTGGGCCTTTCACCCGAGTTAACCTTCTAAGTCTCATCATCCTTGTATTCCCTCTACAGTCTCCTGAATTAAATCCTATCAAGAATTACCCCTTCTTTTTTCGTTAAATCTTTTTCGAAATTTGCTCATACTTTGGACGAATGCTCGTTTAGTGAGTTTCCAAAATCCTGTAGAATCTACACCTAATAGAAAGAATGGTGTAATCAGTGCAAAAGGCGGTCCAACGAACTGTTAAGCTTGATTATCTTTCATTTCATCCACTTTATTCAGAGTGAGAAAAAAGGCAGTGTAGATACGTAAGCAGATGATTAAAAACACATAAATAGACAGAGACATATACAATGGATCTTATACAGTGCTTCATTGTCAGATATGATAGTACCATGTTTGATTTCACCGCTTAGTCGCCATCTCCTTTAGCCTAAACTTAATTAAATTAGAGCAATCTGAGAGCGCATACATCCAACAAGCAAGGCAGTGTTAACCAAAAAAATCAAATTTGTCCTTAAATCGGGATATCATTTGTACCATCACCGAAATTGCATCATTTGTGCCTCTTGACATTAATATTTTTCTGTAAGTTTGTTGAAGCTCCGTCTGTAATTTTTTTTAGTTATGTTCTGACACAAACGGACGAACAAATCATCGCCGAAATTTGGTCTCTTCTGTCTTTCAACATTTCGAACAATTCGTACAAATTTCGCGAATGTCCGTCCATAACTTTTTAGGTTACGTTGCTGACAAACATGGCGACAAACAAGCAGACGAAAAGATCATCACAAACGTTTATTCATTTGCTCTTCGTAGCATTCCCAGCTATTCGTGCAAATTTCATGAACATCCGTCCATAACTCTTTGAGTTACGTTACCAAGAGAAAACAGGCAGACAAACACACGATTAAACGGATCTTCACCAAAAGTTCATCTTTTCCTCCTAACATGCAGTCCCTGTAGTTTTTGTAAACATGCATCCATAAATTCTTGATTTGTCGTAGTGACAGACAGAAAGACACATGCAGATAGACAATCTCGACAAAACACTACCTCCTTGACGGAGGTAATTAGAAATTTCGGGGGAACAGAGATATATCTCGGTATTTTGGGAGCACTGACTATGAATGAGCTGGAGAAACTGCTGTGTTCGATTTTTCTCGCTGTATGCTACATGTACTTGAAACTAAGCAACCGCAACTTCTGCGTCCTCAGGCTTGCTGCACTCGGAAAAGTAAAGCCTACGAGCTGTGCATAAATCAGTTTCACTGCATCAAACATTTCCGTTAATATCACACATTTTGCATACGCTTTTTCTGCGTCATGCAGTGCCTCTTTCAACCTTTTTGCCTTTGCAGCTGTATCTCTGGGGATGATTTAAAGATTAGAAATCGCAGTAATGGCGACTTGCAGAAGTCACTGGGCCTCAATTGGCTCGTATTGGGCATGTAATCTGCGCCTTTTAAGTATGATTCTCGAGCGGTGATGTCCATGACGCCAGGGCCGTTCGGCCTTCTCGTCATACTTAGTGAGAATATATGTGCGTCACTTTCTCTCACGCATTAATTCTTGCATATGTATCACTGCGTCTTGCAAGTGCGTCGTCATAAGCATTAGCGAGAACTAATGTACCTACTTCACTTTCTCCCGGGTGTACGTAACTTCTTGCATAATTATGCGTTGTTGAGTCTTGCATGTGTGCCTGTCATACATACTTCTTGGTTGCATCAGAGATTTAGCCATAAACAGACTCCATACTACACGTACAGAGCAAGTTTAATTTGTATAGTCATGCGACTTCTGTATGCTTGTAAATCCCTATTGACGTAAATCTTGTCAGCGCAAAATTCGAAATGGTTGCTGCTGTTTCAATACCGAAATCTCGATTAGCTTAAAAGTTTGATGTGCTCCATGGTACAGCATGTGACTCACCTGAGACTGAGGTATCATTTGTGTGCGAATGTTTGTGTAGGCCCCTATATACTCTAGCTGAACAGAACCTACCCTAACCTAAATTAACCTTACTTTTACAAACCTAACTCATACTGTGAGGTAGCCCACAAGTGTACTACAGAACCGCCTTTGATGCTCTGTACTCGATTGCCGTATGTGCTTTCACAGAAAATTGGAAGGGGACGTTATTTGGATGTAAATGGGAACAACAGAATAAAGATGTACAAGTATTTTCTTACGCTGCTCAAGAAAAGCGGAATATGTATTCCCATTATTGTAAAATAACTAATAAAGAATATTTCATTGAAATTTGACTAGTTATGTCTTTCAATCAAAAACACTAGTAACGTGAGATGCTGCTATGAGGACGCCATATATCTACCACAGTTGTTAGCTTAACAATAACGAAGTTGGGGCTGATCATAGTTTTGTTATACGGAAGTCGAACTAAATATCCTTGCTTACTACGAGGTACGGTGTTCACTCGTTCATTTGTGTAATTTTTGTGTTCCTTTCATCTGATAAGTTGTTTCTGATCCTTACCGTAGCTTATGAGGCGGTCGTCCTATTATCTTATTCCGGGCTGTGATTGTGTCGCAAATCTTCAGCGGTGAGGTCCTCGGTGCAGCGCAGGTAACAATGCAGTTGTGACTGCAACACGCCTTTGATAACTCACTTTTCCACCAACTTTCATTAATTAACAGAAAATTATAAGTTGTAGGAAGACGGTGTTTGAAACTTGACAATTTTATTTGCCCTTCAATCGAATAGCTAACGTGTTGTTATTTTATCATTTTTATGTCTGGTAGACGCTACGCGGTGTCTCGCGAGAAGAAAAGGGAAGGGAAACCCACGCACACACTACCACGCAAGAGAACAGTAAGTCAGGAAAGAAAGGCAAATGCAATAAAACTCAAAATTAGGAAAAGGATCAGTGCGTATTGGTAACTGAGAGAAATGTTCAGAAGCTTAGAGCTAAGGCTAAGTAACCTATTAGGTCCTCCCTCCTGCAGGTAGGGGGAAGAAGGAGCCGCGACTCCCCACAGCATAAGATAGGTGTACCTTAGTTAACGTACATCACCAAAACTTTGGGACTAGCTGCTGATGTCGTCCGGAGTTTTCTTCAGAGAGAAAAAAAAGCGCTAGTCTGGGTCCCAGGAAAACCACCAATACTAACAGCGGTAACCCATCTCCTCCATATCGCTCAATTACGATTGCCATTTAGTTGCTCTTACTTGACCGTATCGTATGTACACACAATCCTTCACCCAATCAGAATAGCGGTCCTTCCTAACGAAAAGACGTTTCAAATAATGCTATTCCTACGAGAAAGCAACAGTTTGGATTGTCCTAATAGGGTTACTTCAGTCCGTCGGTGTATCGCTAACATGTTGCCACTGTGCGCTGCACCTACGCGTATCTCCGGTTGCTGTACCCAACGGCCGTTAGCTCTTATTTGATCGCATCATACTTCGCCTAATTCATTTCCTGACTCTTTCGCTAATATGTTGCCACTTCACGCCACACTTATCATCATTTCCTGCGTACCTGTTAACTGTTATTCATTCATTATCATGTAAATTGGGATGTCGGTGTCAGCTGTTCATTAGCGGCGTAGCAAGGAAGCTTGAGATGTCAGTTATTTTGCTAGATGTGTCAGCCGGTGATTGGCCCCATCTCTGGACCAAGGTGAGCTGGAAACTTCATAGACCGACTGAGACTGTCGTCTTTCCCCCGTTAAAAGTAGACTTGGCCCATCTCTGGACCACGAATGGCGGAAAACGTCACAGGCCGACTAAGAATATGTTTTTCCAACGTTAACGGAATACATGGCTCACCTCTGGGCCACGAAGGGCGGGACACTTCTTAGACGGCCTCAAACCGTCGTATTTTCCGACATTAACAGGAGGCGTGACGTATCTCTGGACGAGGCTTAGCAGGAAGCTTCATAGACAAACGAACAAGTCCTTAGTTTACAAATCAGTACCTATTAACGAATGTAAGCCATCTTTGGATGAAGGTACGTATGCTTCAAACTTAAAGGACCAACAATGGACAATGCATTTCTTCCAAGCTTATTGTCGAGCGCCAGTGTTACACTTTTGGTTATGTTTAAAACTGCTAGATCTGTCAAGCTTGACTGGTAGGTTGGGCGATAAATGTTCATGAATGGAACCACGGTTATTGGTCAATGCGGTTGGTACCCCTGGGGGGGCATAAGGTGGTTAGTTTGAGTCCGTACGCCCATCTACGTTATGGGGAGCAGCGCCTCAGGGGGACTCTGTACGTTACCTTCTTCCAATAGCTAGGCCTTCGGAGCAGCTGTCTTTACTGCCAACTTTGCTTCCTTCCGATTTTATACTCCCATTGATCTTACTTTCATCTGTTCTTCCTTTTCTTTCCCGATTTGTTGTGCCCATGAGCGTCGATCCTGTGTGTGGGAACACCCTCGTGCATGGGTTCCAAGTGTCTGTCGTCATACTATATGACCATTCTTTATTCCTCTGTAGCATCATCTTTGTTGTGGAAACGCAGACGCAAACTTCTGAATGCAATAATAATGCTATCGATAACTCTGAAAGATTATGGTTTGTAGACTTGTGGCGTCTTTGCATTGGGCAGTTTTTCATTTCGTTGGAGCTGTGATTATTCAAATATTATCTGTTGCTTCATATCTGTCATGCCATGGCATTATCCTTGGTGCTCCAGAGCTGTGCTACCACTGTATCTGTTACTTCAGGCCTTCATGTGATAGTTTTTTGCTTGTCGCTTCAGAGCTGTGTTTAGATGTAATTTTGTTGCTGCTTCAGAAGAGTGATGCCAATATACCTGTTACTTTAGAACAGTGATTTCACTATTTTAGTATAACTGTTGCTCCACATAATTGTGATATCAACAGGTCTGTTGGTTCTGAACTGTCATTTCATTTGATCTGTCGCTGCAGAACAGCGATGACGACCGTCTCAGTTACTTCAAGATATGTTGTCACTGGCTGGCCAACACGCTTCATGGTATCAAATACCTTTGCAACCGCAGCACGGTGGTTTTCGTTATGTAAGTGATACTTGCTCGGTCCGTCTCTCCCCTACAATAACGCTCCTTTACAATATACATATATACCTATTGTGGGAACCTTTAATATCTGTCTATCCCATTGTAGAGTTCCTTGAGCGTACCTCTTAATCAAGAACGCATCATTGCTGAAGGGACTGCATACAATCTATTATTTGAACTCCGAAACTGCTTGTAGTGCGAAAAATTATCCTTATTGAGCAAGCACAATGACACTCCCCCGCTCCATGTTATTACTGCCGTCTTGTAGCTGGTGGTTGTGCTTGAGGCGCTGTGTGGCCGTGCGATTCTGGATTGCTGCGTGTGGCGGGGCCTTGGTTGTTCTCCAGCACTGTCACATTATCCAGCCGGAGCTAATTTCTTTTGAAATTAATTGGCTCACGGTGACTCTTGTTCCTTAGCGTCTTATCTTGTCATGATTATTGAACTATTTATTATAGAACTTGATGGAGTGAATCAGCTCACGGTGATTTGTTTTGATTTGTTTCGTGTTGTCTTGATATTTTAACTATTTTTTTTCCCAGAACTTGATAAAGTGGATCAGCTCACGGTGGCTGTTCGTCTATGAAATTTTTTGCAAGTCAATCTTGATTACTGAATCAGTAGTTTTTAGTATAATCGAACTCAGTTATGAAATTAGTTCTGACTTGGTGATTATTTGTTACTGAGCCTCTTGCTACTTAGAACAAGCTTACAGAATCTGCTGCGATCATTCAGCTATCGAACGCTATGGTTATTCTTCCTTCATTATCTAACGCAAAATATTTATTTTGTACTAGGTGTAACTGTTTCATCCAGAGCTTGGTAAATAACGCAATTTTTGGTTGATTCACAGTAATCAATTTACTGTTTTCTACTTCGTTTATGTAAGACCGGTTATAATTATTCAATTTTCTTGCTTATGGTTGTAAGGTATAAGAAAAAAAATACGCTTTTTATTTTTCACCGAAAATCTCTGTATAAAATAAAATTGACGTTCCCTGGAATTTTATAACGTACTAACTGGATTCACTGCGTAAGTTTCTAGCGTTTAATTTGTTTTTGATATCAAGGGAATAGTTTGTATGCATTTCTCTATCCAAATTTTCATCAAAACTACTCTCGAGTCACTGTGTAGAGTAGAGGCAGAGGACGATCTGGGACTCTTCTACTGTCTTCAAGAGAAGATGTAGCGTGCATTTCTGTCACCAAGTTTTGATCAAAAGTACGCTAGAGTCATTGTGTAGAGCAGAGGCAGAGGACGGACGTGAGAGAGCAGGAGGGAGACAAGAGTATGTAGGTGCGACAGGCAGGTGACTCTAGCGACACTAGTACCTTGGGGTTGAAGTTGCTCGTTGCAGGTGCTCCAAAGTAATTATTAGAAGCCCAGCGACGAAGGACTATTGGTCCAAATGATGGGGTTGCCGCTCTCGACTTGTCATTTGGGGGGCGTAACTCTGGAGAGAGGGAGGAGGAGCTTCCAAGAGGTTAGGAGGCTCCGGTCTTCTTAGCGTGTCTTCGTCCCAAGCACTATATACTGGAGCTTCTGCAATCTAGTTAGTAACATGGTCTTTGCATGTTCGTCCAGTTCTTTGTTTCAGGGATTTTTAAAGTTACTGCACTGTAGTTACAGCGGCATCTCCTAGTCGTTGCAAGCTTCTCTTATAGATCCCACTACAACGTGGTAAGTAATTAAAGTAATCTACTCGTTATCACTGCTAGTTTACCTATCTTTGAAGCATATCTGTAGCTGTTACAAATTAGTTGTATGGTATCACAGTCAACACAAGCCTTACAACTCTGCATCGTAGAAGGTGGGACTAGAGGCAGTCGTTGGAAGGTCGTCCAATACTTGGTTTCAAGTATGTCTAACGCTGCAGCATCCTATAGTGTCGGGTGTTATACATTGCTAGAGTACCAGGTGCTTATTGTTTCAGGCTTTTGTAGAGCGTTTGCAGTATAGTTACTAACGGTTACGGCCGTTGCAAGCTCGCCGAGTGTTTTTTGTTTCAACATTTCTGAAGCTTCTCCGGCCTAGTTGGGACCTTTGTCATAAATTGAATGCTCGCTCGCTGAGGGCTCTTCTTTCAACTATTTGCCGATAAAGAGTTGAACTTCGGCAGCTGAGCTGGCGTAAAATATATGGCTTACAAACACTCGGGGTGCCTATGTTTGGGACGCAAGCCAAAATAACCTAGCGGTTACAAAAACTTTCTAGTGGTACGCAGCCATCTCAAGTGTAAGTTTGCACCACGCACGTTCCAGCAACATCAGTTCACGGAGAGTCTACCGATGGAAAAAAAACGCAGTGCTTTTGAGAACAGTCGTGATGAACACCACGTCTAATCTCAGCAAGTTGTAACACATCCCTATGGTGAATTTCATCTGGCAAGCGACTGCTTTACTGCCAGTTTAAGAGCTACAGCTGTGTTTCTTCTGATAGCAAGAAAAACTTGTGATAGACTTTTTGTTAATGTTCCGCAGCTGTGTGTTACCTGGTCAATTCCTAAACATATACCGTACTTCAGAGTTACTTTGTTACCCTTTGTCTTTTAAACATTACAGCTAGTAGTCTGATAGGATCGGTAAGAAATTGATTCTGTTCAACTATTAACTCACTTGAAAATTTACCCTTACACCTGAAATGCTTTAAGTGACTTTTATAAAAACACAGTACGTTACAAAATTCAAACAGTTTTTGAAGCAAAGTATGAGAATCGTGTGCCATGTACTGCAGTTGCGGAGCTAGGGAGTCCCGTAATGTCTGGGTTACAAAAAAAATGTATTTGCCTTAACAAAATTGAATAATTCACGCTTCTTTGTCATTTTTGTTCCTCTATATAGGGCCTATACCGTCAATAATTTGCATATAAGTCAGGGTCTGGTACTAAATAGCAGGTATATCTTATGGGCCGTGCATCTGCTAGCGTACGTAATATATGTACTGCCTAACGGCAAACGTACAATCGGATCCCAATATGTGTCCAATTTTTCATTCCATCCATCCATTTTTGGCAACGAAAAAACATCATTGAAAGCAGTTGTCAACTGCGTTTCCTTGTCGTATTATTTACACTCTTTTATCTCGTAGATAATTCA
This sequence comes from Parhyale hawaiensis, assembly GCA_001587735.2. Classification (NCBI taxonomy): domain Eukaryota; kingdom Metazoa; phylum Arthropoda; class Malacostraca; order Amphipoda; family Hyalidae; genus Parhyale; species Parhyale hawaiensis. The sequence goes on along the minus strand of LQNS02278094.1, from coordinate 1,965,330 downwards.
CTAACTGCTTCCATGGATATAAATCCTTTGTTCTTCATTTATCGAGATTTGATGTGTAGCGCAATTTTATTCCGTACGTACATCGCATCTAACATATCGCTCGAAGCCATTTTCGATTGCTTTCAGGTGTCGTAGCGTTTGATGACAAACCTCAAGGTTGTTCGGTGAGCTTGATGGCATGAGAGAATGTCTTTGATGAAGAAGCATTGGCTGCCCCGTGATGTTCTCCGCAATATCTATGAGGGTAATGCATTGTAATTATTGTGACGTCGGTGATGGCGACCTGTCATGGCTTCCAACATTACTAATGAGATTTTGTTGATGCCTCATAAATTTTTTCGCTCGTCTTCGTTTTTTCTTAGTTTCTCGCGGGTACTGTATATGTGAGCGTCGCTGCGACCCAGTCGTCATCGTCGCCATCATCATCATCTGTGGCCTATAATATAAGGAAGTAATTGTAACAAAATTATGTACAGGCGCGTTCCATCTGAGGTCGATGTTCGGAATTTTTGGGTTGCCTAAAGTGTGGCTAGAATGTGGCGTAAGCTTTTTTGAAAATGAAACGTTTCAAAAGAGGCTGTTTTAAACTTAGTTTATTTATTCACTTAACCGTTTACCATCCTAATGGGCTGGTCTGTCACATGTTAAGCCTATAGGAGCTACTAAGACGTCGGCATTGTTTGAAATACTTGTGAAATATGCTCTTCCTTTTTGGATTTTACAATGCTAGCGTTACTTAAATCGGTTTTTAATGGGATTGGTAAAAGTTTTAGTGATATTTGAAGCATTTATTGCATGCTCGCCGCCGCTCTAAGAACAAAATAAAAAATAGATAGCTCAGAGTTGTAATCATCTTCCAAACAGAAGCGTCTATAAAGCATTGAACTTCAATTTTTGAAGCACAACAACGATAAAGAATACAGTATGGTAGATAAGATGCCAAAATTAACAAAAGTTAATTAAAGCTGATTGTGTAGTTAAGTTTTTTATTTAAATGTATAAATCTACGGAACAGGCCTGTTTATTCAAATTGTGTCAGTTTCTGTTAATACTTATAAATTGATTCATGTGTTTTCAAAAAGTGTTAAAGCAGTGGTGAGAAAATTTAAAATTTTCATTAGTTATATTATGTCCTTAATTAGAGCTCAAAATTATCACATGTTTTTACCGCTGATATTTGTCACTCTCAGACCAGATCGTAAAGAAGCATCTTGTGCTGTCTTTTCCTCACTTTCAATTGCTCCTAGTTTTACTAATGTAAAAGATAGTAACTGCACTGCTATTTATAAATTGTCGAGGCAACAGTTAAAAGTAGAAAGCATCTTTAAATTAAAAAAAAAATAAACAACTGGAATCTTAATTTGTGAATACAATTACGATATTCTAAGTTGCGGGTGAAATTTTTGTTCGAACATAGTTATGTTTTCTTTAAGAATAAGTACCTGTTACTAGAAATGGTACAGATGTACCCTACTAACTTTCTCCAGTCGATACTTTAGAGCGGTGGTTTCTATAAGGGGTCTATAGGTACTAGAGCCCGTAGACCCCCAGGAGGTCGACCATAGACCTACTAACGGGTCTATTTAAGGAAAGCCTCTATTTCTATTTCCCTATTTTGTATTTACAGCTAAAAATAAATTCTTCAACCATAAACCTATATGTATCCGGTATTAGAGTAAAATAGAAAAAATCAATATGCATGATTTATTAGTTTTTTTTAAATTTTTAGCGAAAAATCTGCTGAGTAGTTCCCCTTAAAATAATTCACATTTTCTTCAAAGGCAGCATTTTTTATATTAGGGTAAATACCTACTAGTCTTGATCTAAACTTAATCTCGCTTGTTTCGTAGTTCAACTTAAGAAAGGTTTCTTTACATATAAAATTAGAACCCCTAAAAACATTCATTACTTTTTTACAAATCTGGTGCAATTTGAACCACTGACTGGCTGCAGTATGGATAAATGCTTATTAAATGGCCTTAAATCTAGAATATTCTTGAGAAAAAATACCCTTATATAGGGAATTTCAGTTAATAATATAGCTATTACATCTTAGCCTTTTTAATATTCATCAGTATTCTGTCTATTTTATAACTCTGATTGAATTTATGCTACGCAGTTAATTACCTCCGCCAAGGAGGTTATGTTTTTGTTTTGTTTGCCTTGCTATCTGTCTGACAGTCTGTCGCCAAGATAACTCAAAAAGTAATGAATGGATCTTCTAGAAAATTACAGAAACTATTAATTCTATCAAAAGACACAAATGATTAGATTTTGGTGTTGATACAAAGAAAATCATGGTTTGAGAGCCAATTTGAATTTTTCGTCAGTGTTGCCCTACTTGGCGGCGGGGTGCGCTCTCGGAGTGCTCTAGTTAATATTGATAAGAAATAGATTTTTCTTTATCCATTGTAACACAGGTTTTACCTAAATGTTGCATAATGCATATAGTAAACACTAAAACACTAGGGGTCTTTGACGATGCACTGCTCTTTGTGCAGGGGTCTACATTTATGAGTTATGGGTAACCCCTGCTTTAGAGCAGGGGTTCTCTAACTTTTCAACCAAGGACCACTTTTATTACAGAAAATAAGCTGAGGCCCTCTCACATGTGTTCTTCCAGAAAAATATATACATATTTTGTACGCAGTGTTTCATAATATCAACAGTCATGGAAAGCTGTAAATAAATACCATATAACAGAGACGTAAGTGTAACTCCATCTTTGATTGGCAATTCTGATATCAAAACATTAGACAACAATTCAATTATGTGTAATCCAAAGATAAGTGTTCAAAACATCCATGAAATTCCCTTGAATAATATATTCAGAATTTTTTTTTCCCCTTTTTCTCATCAATTTCGGATGTCTCTCGTTCATTATTAGTGAGTAGGATGGGCCTGCCTCCCAGTGCACAACTTCTCTATCCTGGAATGTATGGATGGAAGGATGAGAGGCATACGGTACCCTTAGGTCATCTTCGCATACATCCGAGCCCTTTAGTTGGTGTTCATGGCTGTCAGAGCTGATAAAGATACCTCGCAGGGATAAAAAGTGGGATATGGATCAAGCGAAGCCTTCGAAGCTGCAGCAAAGAGTTCAGGATATTCTTCTTGAATAGAAGCGCAAAAGTGTTGGTGTGCACCTTGACGGAATCGGATCCTCTGGTTCCCGAAAAAACTATAAAAACATAATTACATAAATAAAACATTATGTATTTATAACCCAACAACTTATGATACAAACACTCCTGAAGGGCCCTGGATATACATTGCCGGTGGTTGATATTCCATTATAGTGTCGCCAGATGGCTCTCACGGAAATCGGCTGCATCCACCGGTAAACTAGTTACATTTCGTGGAGCTTCTGTTGAAGTGCCGCGGACCCCACTTTAAAAACCCCTGCTTTAGAGGCTGCATTATAAATCTTTTCTAATTTTAATGTTTTACGAAGTGCATTTTGAACTGAAGAAGATAACAATTCATGTGGCATGAAGTAATTTTTAAGAAATGCTAAGTCGCTGCCAAAAAATATCAAGAGAGAATAAAAATGTAAATACTCGAAAACCCAGCCACAGTATGAGATGTCTCTTGAACATAGTTGGCATTAAAATCAGAGTTGCGTTAGGTTAGTCAAGTTACGTTAGGTTAGTCGAGTTGCGTTAGGTTAGTCGAGTTGCATTACATAGGTTAGTCGATTTGCGTTAGGTTAGTCGAGTTGCGTTAGGCTTGTCGAGTTGGGTTAGGTTTGTCGAGTTGCGTTAGGTTTGTTGAGTTGCATTACATAGGTTAGTCGAGTTGCGTTAGGTTTGTCGAGTTGCGTTAGGCTTGTCGAGTTGGGTTAGGTTTGTCGAGTTGCGTTAGGTTTGTCGAGTTGCGTTAGGTTTGTCGAGTTCCATTAGGTTTGTCGAGTTGCGTTAGGATTGTCGAGTTGCGTTAGGTTTGTCGAGTTGCGTTAGGATTGTCGAGTTGCGTTAGGTTTGTCGAGTTGCGTTAGGTTTGTCGAGTTGCGTTAGGTTTGTCAAGTTGCGTTAGGTTTGTCTAGTTGGGTTAGGTTTGTCGAGTTGCGTTAGGTTTGTCGAGTTGCGTTAGGTTTGTCGAGTTGCGTTAGGTTTGTCGAGTTGCGTTAGGCTAAACAAGTTGCTTTACGTTAGATTAGGATAGGTTAAACGAGCAAATGATAATTGAAATGAGCGAAGCGCGATTACACAAAATTTTTCAAAATTCAATGATTCCTGAAGTCACTGGAGACGCGAAATTTGGGAGTCTGTATGACAATCTAACACAGGTAATTGTTCCATCGACCCATGTTCTTAACCAGACAAGGAACTCGTACGTCTACCCTCGACTATCTGCAATAAATACTTGGGATCCAGGCAGGACTCGGAACTTAGGTTCACCCTATACCACGCTAACTCCACAGCGCCAAGCCAGGACTTTCGCTTGGTGCGGAAGTACCAGCATGGTAAACTGGAGGTCCCTAGTTCGAATCCTTACTTGATGTATAGCTATAGTACTTATTACCTTATTATATATATCTTTATTTATTACAAGCAGAACTGCATTATATTTTTACTGCTACTCTGTTTGGGAATAAGACAGGGAATCGTGTCAGCCTCGAAATAACGTCTCTAGCATTTCAAAGAAAGTGAAACAGGTGGTGTCACTGTCAGCGCTATGAAAGTAGCCACTTTAAATATATGACTATATTTAAACTCACTGGAAGAATATACATAATCTTTTGAAAGATTTGTTGATGAGTAACCACAATATGTCTGGGCATTACGTACCCAAGGGTCCCGAGTGCCATCTCCGCAAGGGGTATAGCATCTGACCGCAGTTCCTGCTGAGAAGGTTAATTTTGTAGAGTTAGGTAGGTTATCTATATTTCCTTTCTGTCCCACGAGGTGGGCCGCCGATCGAGGTGACAGATTTTTTCTGCGGGGATCTTATCACGCCCGTGCGGAGGGCCACAGAAGGAGCCGTTCGCACGGGTGCTTCTTTCTTCTGTCTTCTTCTCTTTTCGTCTTTCATCTCTTGCCACCTGAGCACAACGTTGTGGTTCCGGCTGTAAGCCGAGTAAATCATCTTAGATCGCTATTGATTGTCTAAGTTTCAGAAATAGCGGGACAATACCAATATAATAATATATNCGGTCCCTTTCCCCGCCACAATATGTTTGGGCATTACGAACCCAAGGGTCCCGAGTGCCTTCTCCGCAAGCGGTATAGCATCTGACCGCAGTTTCTGCTGAGAAGGTTAATTTTGTAGAGTTAGGTAGGTTATATATATTTCCTTTCTGTCCCACGAGGTGGGCCGCCGATCGAGGTGACAGATTTTTTCTGCGGGGATCTTATCTCGCCCGTGCAGAGGGCCACAGAAGGAGCTGTTCGCACGGGCGCTTCTTTCTTCTGTTTTCTTATCTTTTCGTCCTTCATCTCTTGTCACCTGAGCACAACGTTGTGGTTCCGGCTGTAAGCCGAGTAAATCATCTTAGATCGCTGTTGATTGTCTGAGTTTCAGAAATAGCGGGACAATACCAATATAATAATAATAATAATAATAATAATAATAATAATAATAATAATAATAATAATATATCTGCTTTCATTTAATAACGGCGTGGGCTATTAATAGTTAAGTAACGAAATGTATTCACGTTGATGTTTTTTATTGGGGTTTAATCGCCTTATGTTTAGGGTTAACTGGCACCCTTTATCCATTGACTCCCAAATTAACCTTTATTCCTTCTAGGAATGAAGTACTTCTCTTGAGAATAGCGTTATATGAATCATGTGCGAAGTTTGTCGACGCATTCAAATATTGTCTTGACGAACATTGGAAGCAACATTCTCCACGGTTACGGACTCCTCCTCCTGGAGTCCGAAACTCTTAACGGCCAATGATTCTACGCCACAGCAATTCACTTTCTTTGAAGCTCAGTAGTGTATAAGGTAGCGAATCCGTACTTTTTGAGGGTAACCTACCCTCGCGCGCGAGCTTCCGGTTTGTAACGGCTAATGCACTTCCGGTTTAGCGGGGGTCAGGGGGGGCGCTAACCGGAAGTGGGCGGGGCCTGGGAAACCGGAAGGGGCGGCGCGATGACCCGCTGGTGCGAGGGGAACCTACCCTCAAAAAGTACGGATTCGCTACCTTATACACTACTAAGCTCCAACTTACTTAACGTCCCCTAGCGTCGCGTATCTGCAACAATTGATTGTGCTTACACGAGCGACTCGTTGGCTGAGTTCATTTTCTTCGTCTTCTTCTTTTCTTCCCCAGATATCTGTATGATGCTGATGTAATGACACGAGCTCTTAGAGGGCGGAGTTTAAGTCCCAGATGCTCTATGGGAATGGGCCTGGTGGTTCGTCTATTGTCTTTAATCTAATCTAAAACGTGTGTGCCACAAGCATGAGAACACCTCAGCAAAATAAAGTACTTCCGTAAGGGTGCTTACATACTATAAGCGCAGCGGCATTAGGGTTTTTAGCTATTCCTATGCAGAAACGCTTTGCTCTTCACACTACAAGCGGCGCGAAGCGAGCGAAGCTGAGCGGGTATGCTCAAGATATTCGCAGGTATTTTTTGTCGCTAGTGGCAATCAAACTAGGTACGTTCACAATGAACGTTTTCTTTTCTGTGGAAAATAAAAACTTATATTTGCGTGCTAGCTACATTGTTATTTATAATGATGCAAGAAGAAACGTCTTCAATAGAGATTTAATGGATTAGATTAGATAGGCGGCAGTAGACGCACCAATAGGCCCATTCCCAAAGAGACACTGGAACTTACGCCCGTCCATCTATGACCTCATATGAGGATATAGAGAACTGGCGAAAAGAGAAGAAGAAAAAAAGGAGGTGGAAGTACTTGTTAAACATATTTACATCATTAAGTTAGGTCAAATGTTTGTGATACACCCATGAGATGTGTCTCATGTCGAGATTTGGTATGATACATGTTCGAAACGTGTATGATAACACCAAAAACGACGCGGCGCTTATGTAAACAAACAAGTCAGTTTGTTTCTTATATGAGCAACTGGTGCATCTTGCTTTCTTGCTTTCAACATACCCAAGAAGATAAGTTCATAGGTGAGTTTCTTACTGGAGGAAAACTATAAGGGATGCTATCTTGTCCAGGAATTAAAATGTGGCTATGATAGCTACTGCATATAGTGATTTAAATGGAAATATAGAAGATGTATTCACTACTAAGAGCAATTTAAACTAAATACCAGCTACTGACTGATGAATTATCAGTGGTGCAGCTCACCCTCCCATGTTAACACCTAATCGCTCCGTGCCGCTTCGCTCCGCGCAGCTCCGCTCCGCTTGCAGTGTAGAAAGAAACCTTAGCGGTAGCGCGATTTGATTCGTGCCCCATATACTGTACCACAATATATTTGGGCCTCACAACCTCAAGGGTCCCTAGTGCCTTCTCCGCAGGGTATGTTGCAGCGTGCCGCAGTTCCTGCTGACTAGATTAGTTTTGTAAAGTTAGGTAGGCTCTCCAATACTTCCCCTTCTGTTTCAGGAAGTGAGCCGCTGATCGAGGTGGCCGACCTATTCCCGCTAGACTTCCACTTTCTTGTGTTTCCTTTCCTTCACCTGCGCAGAGTAGCTGAGCGAAAGCGTTCAGCCGTGCCCGGGGGTTGGAGATGCACAACTTGCGTCTTTTTCCTGTCAGTAGCGCAACCACTTATAATCTGAGACCTACCGGCCGAAAAGCCGAGACAAAAATCATTGATAAATTGAAAAGAGACGTACTTCGCGCCCTAGTGGCGCACGAGCCTTTGTTAAACCACGGGAATAGTTTATCGCGATGTAGGCACTGTGTCCCTGATGTGCTAGTAAAACTTTGTACTACTACTAACTCATATACTGTAAATGGTTTGTAAAACTCGGATCTGTTTTTTATTTCTTTAAATGTGTGCTCGTTCGTACACTGTCTTACACTCTCCATTCATTAATATTAAGTGGGGGGGGGGGGAGTTCCACTCTCCTATTACATAGCAACTATAGTCAATCGCGTTCCGAATTTAATTATTCCCCCTCCGACACGTCAGACAATGCTCCTGAAAACAGAAAAAGAAAATCTCATTAACCAATAAATAGCGGGATAAAGTTTATATGCTGCATATTCCACAAATATAAAGGTGATGAGATACGATGGGATGGCAAAATGTCTACAAATTACTTACTTTTTTTCGAAAATTACTCCTTCCAAGAATCGCAGGCGATCTTGTGCTTTAGAAAACTTCAGCAAAGTTAAGTAGAGGCGTTATAGTGCCTTATATATAACTAAATTCGCGTACGTGCGAACATTTTCCACGTAAAGGGATATACTATATTTCCTTCTCTGAGTTTTCTTTCAGTGAAGAGAAAACACATGTGGAGTTCCCGGGCTTATTATTGCAAAGTGCTTTCACGAGTCGTGTATTCTGAGCCACCACTGGTTTTCGTCTTTTTCGTTTAATCTCAGTGCTTTGGGCAAGTAAAAGAATTAGCAGCTTAGCTGGAACGAAAATCGTGTTCCTATCCATCCGCAGAAAGTTAACAAAGCCAAATTTTTACAAATTTAGCAAGCGCATATAAAAATTTTTTTACACGTACTGTGGCTTTCTGGAACTAAATAACTGACGTGTATTGGAAGATCGCTTAATTTTATTTGCGCGTTAGAGAAGTACCGACTAATCCGTCACCTGATATAGCGTGAGTTACGTCTCGTACCTCACATTAGTTCTTAGATGTTTAAAATGCGCATACGTTCTTTATCTGGGAAGCTTGTGCTCCGACGAGTTAATGTGTCAATAATGCGACTTAATTATGTATGGGAAAGGTTGGCTCATCATTTATGCTAAGTGCGGTGTCCGTATAGCTATCGAGACTATGCCGAGAGTCTTTTCTTCCCATGATGCATTATCCCCTCGTTGATTTACGGAGCGTAAATGTATGCACGCTTTCATGAATACACCGTGCATGCTCAACTGCTCCGGCTTGCATGCCTCCATCTCTCTCTCTCTCTTGCCGCCCTGCCATCCCTCGGTCATCTAAAAACCGGGAATTAAACTGCAAATGATGCCAGCTTTCTTTTGAAAGATACAGTCATGAGTTACATGAGCGACTGTGAAAGTGTCCGATGCAGTTAGTATTCCTTCCATGTTTCTTTCAATCAGGCGAGCAGCCGAGCTGAATACGAACGAGCTCAGCCGTCCCAAAATTTCAACGATGGTATCATGGGTCATAATTTACATCTCTGAAAATACCGTGTAATTTCGTCTTTAATTTTGCACCATATATTGCCTCGGTAGGAACGGATGATGAATTGCAGCCTGATTATAGATCACTCGTGTTGCAAGGCGAGCGAAATAGCACATACTCGGAGTCTCTCTGAAACCTTGTAGATGCCTGCGACCAACCATGCAACCCACCGGCCTTCTTGTCTGTGTGTAGTTTGCTACAGAGGTAATTCTTTTGTGCAATGCCTGCCTGCCTGCCGACTACGCAGACATTTGCTTGGTTTTATCCTTCCACAACATGAGAGAAGTTGTACCGCTATGGCTTTAGGCTAGAAATGTTTTTCGAGGGTAGAGGGGCAACCCGTGAGCCATGCAGTAGTTTTTGCGGCCTCCGCAAAATGCCAGAGAAGAATGGGCCTCTCTCTGTGCATTGGTCGAAAGCCTTGCGGCTGGTTGCTAGTGGAGAAGTTTATCCAGGGATCTTGAGCTAAACGTCGTTGCGTAGACTTTAGACGTGACTATACCAGCATGTGTGCTTGTGGCTCGAGATGCAGATGTGTTTTACTAATGCGGATATTCAGCCATGGACAAAATTACGAGGTCCCACAAAGAACGCAGAAAAATAAGTTTAAATGTATTTTATTGATGATAATGTGTAACACACTGGGTTAAAGTATTAAGTACGATAGCAACTAATATTTAGAATGGTTTCTTTTAAATTTCGTCGCAGCTTTTATGCATATAGGCTTGCTAAAGATTAAATTAGCATAAGTGGCTGAGCCAATATTGAGAAATTTTCCATGATGTTTGGCTTCTAACTACTGTTTTGAGGCACAGTTATACATCCTAATTCTTTTCACTAAGTATGACCACAGATGCTCTATGCGATTTGAGTCTGAGGAGACCAATCCATTACCTTCACATGGTTCCTCTCAAACTAACCCCTCAAAACTCTTGATGTGTGATGTGGAGCATTGTTTTGTTGGAAGATAACATCTTCTGGTACGGTATGTTATTACTGAATATTTTCTCCAATGAGTTGCTGTACAGTGTCCACTCTGTCCAACATGCTGCTGTTCGTTTGCTGAATTCATTCTGCCCTCGCGTGCTTGTGAACAGCAGTCCAGTCCCTGACGAGGCCATGTAGCCCCAAACCATAACGCTGCTCACCCCAAATTTCACCGCAGGTACAACGCATTGTTGGTGCTTAGCTTCTCCAATTCTCCGACGAACGTAAACCGTGCCAGGTGTTTCAAAATCTGGTAAGAAATTTATAAGTGTAATATTCACCTTACCAATTTTGCAAATTTGTAAAATAACTGTGGAAAGTGACAGTGCACATTTGGTTTACGGAAGCATCAAAAAACTCACCACAAAGTTGCTTTCATCAAACCAAATCAATTTTGCCCGATCATCACCTGTCCAACGTTCATGGATTATTTTTTTTTTTTTTCAAACAGAAGGCTTCTCTTTCTGTTGGCATCGGATAGCAATGGCTTTTTTCCCTAACTGTGCATCCTTTGAAACCAAATTCTACAAGTCTTCGTCTCACTGCACATGAAGAGATTTCTTCCAGTTGCTTCTTTAAACTCGGCATTTACATTTGGGAACTTTCTTCTCTTATCCGCCAGCGACAGCCTCTTCATCAGTCTGTCCTCTCTTGATGTCGCGCACGTGTTTTGTGGCCTTGTCTTGAGCGGTTTATATATGAAGTGGTCTCTCTATACTTTTTGAAAGTGCTTTGAACACCATTTCTTGAACACTTATTTTTAGCAATTTTATTTTGTGAATGACCATTTTCGAGCAATGCAACCATTTGGCCCCTTTTTTCAGAAATTTCTTTTTTAGGTGACAAACTGTCTTTTAAACAAGTATGCTAAATAACAAAATCAAAAACTTAAGTTCTATTAATGAAGAGAGGTATTACGTGCAGGGGGATTTGCTCCGACAACTCACGTGATTTACTACCACGACTGAATTAACTGGCGTAAACAGCATTATGATAAGCACTTATCTAGCTTTGTTATTCAGCACGTATTTCTGAAACTATAGAATCATCGGACATCACCAGCTCAGGCAAAATCTTTTCAAATACATCTAAAAGAAACTTTTCATACGGTGCCTCATAATTTGGCTCATGGTACTATCGATGTAACGTTCATTTCTAGTTAATATGCATTTACTCGTAGTTATATGCATTTACTCGTAGAAGCGATACTGTTCTCTCTTAAGACTTGCGGCTGCAAATGTAGGTGTGAGTAAAGATTTGTAGATGTACATTTTAAACATAAATATCAACTGTAAAGTAATTATAGTTGAAGGAACTTTGTACCGCAGATATTGCATTTGCACACTTGTGTAGAACACGGCATAAATTTGTTACCAAATAAAACTAAGACTAATCCCAACAAAAAAGTCGATGCAACAGTCCAATTACAGAAAATGATTATCATACACGGAAAGAACAATATGGCATGTATAAGTACATACTATTCAAAATGTTTCCCTCAAGCCTTCACTGCCTTACGAAGTCTTTTTAGGAAATCATTATAGTAGCACGCACCAAATCTAAAGGCATTTTCGTACAGCATTTTTTTTCAATTTTATATTAAAAGATTCAGTATTTTGGTAAGGATTAAACCAGGCTTTACTCTCCAGGACTGACCACAAACAATAATCAAGAGCGTTAAGATCAGGTGATGAGGAAGGCCATTCTGCTTTGCTAACTAATCCAGGACGGACAGTTGTCTCTACACCACTGCTGTGTTCCTCGAGCAGTGTCGCTTGGCGCCCCATGTTCTGGGAGAGTCCAAAACGTCATCACAGTACACTGAATTACACTATGGGATCAGTGCACCTACAAGAATGTCCTCAATGCAACGTTCTATGTTCATCGCAGGCTTTTCATCATGCTGCTGCATGATGAAATTTCTTTTCAATTCAAAAGACATAGTTAAAAAAATATCTTTTGCTTCTGGAAAACAAATCATATACAGTATTGGACTATCATATAATGACAATGAAATTGTAAATATATATTAATATTATCATAAAATATAGTTCTGAAATTTTGTAGCAGGATTTATGCCCCGCCTTGTAAATTAAAAATACAGCCTAAATTCTATTTACTTGCACGTCGTCGCTTCAGCTCGTTTTATCTTCGTTTCGGCACATGTAGCTGTAGCGAGCAATTTTTCTTATTAAAAATAATTAAAACATATGCTCTCAGCAAACTCATTGTGTGGCTTGCGTTTTTTTTTTTTTTCATTTAGGTACCAACGCTTTTTAGCTTGCGTATATATCGCAGGTATGCGCATTTTTAGTTTACATGTTTGGGTGCTCTTCGAATTTTCCAGATAATGAGACACTGCGTAAACTCATGATTTATCCAGTATTTTTATATTTGTGCACATTGTACGCGCTTTGCGTAGGAGTACCTACTAGGTATTTATTTAGCTTACACTGGTAGATCCTGGTCAAGTGTTACAGCAATGGCGCCTGCATGTCCAATAAGTTGATCCCTGTTTTCCGTTCATCGATTTTTGTAAGTATAGAGCTTCTTGTATTTTAATATCAAGCTTACAATATTTGGTACTTCGGTACCGTTCACGTGTGTAACTCCCGCATGCTCAAGATTAGCCTGCAGCCAGCCCAACTTACCAAGCTACTCTTAAAAGTCTTTACCCGCGTCCACATAATCCTTGCTGTATTTTCTTTCCTAAGATCACTACTAATGCTGCTGCGCACCAAAGCGCGTATGAATCTAAAAGGCTAAAGCGAATCAGTGTCAGACTAAGGATACGAATTATAGGAATGCCAAGACCAGCCCGCTAACAGTATTTATGTGCAGCAGCTACGCGACCTCTTCATGCTACCATAGGCTCGCCCGACCCTGGACTTTCCCTTCCCCAGTTATTTTGATTTACAGTTAATTTGTGCATCAGTTATATTAAATCATAAGATTATCCCTGACCTTCTAAACCCTTGTTGTTTTGTACCTTAAATCTTTTGATCCTGTTTATCTGCAAACATAAATAGTGACCTTATAGACACTTAATCGTCCGCAGCTTGAGTGCTGACTCTATTCCCTGTATTATTGCCACATGTGTTTCTTATTTACTTATTATGTTCGTCCCTTACATAGCATTATGACGGGGTATGCCAGCGCACTGGTACCTTACCTTGGACTGCTGTCAGTCAAATGTTCCTCCTCGTGCTTGTTTTAGGTCAATTAACATGGCAAACTGATGAGAAATCTGCACTTAATTCATACCGTCAAGTTCGGATGAAAAGGGCTAAATTTGTGCAGTAACTTCTGCAGCAAGCCTACCGTACAACTCTAGTATAACGTTCGCGAAAGACCCGCAGTGCAAACTCGGGGCGTTGCACTCCCAGTCCCTGTACATTCTATAATACCGCTAATTTCTGCTGCACCTCTGATTAATGGAGGGGCTCGTCCATTCACTGAACTGCTAGTATTAACTTTTTGCAAAGTCTACTCTTCCCGTTGCTCTTTTTATTTACCTAACATTCTGTGGTAGCTGCCATGCTAACGCCGAGAACTGCTTGTAAATTCACCGCACATGCTGTTGTAACTTTTGCACTAGACCTGCAGTGCAGACTCAGGGCATTGCTTACCCATTCACCTAAAAATTTGGATTAATTTTAACAATAAACCTGCAGTACAGACTATGGGCGTTCCTCGTCCATTCACCTAACAATCTGAATTAATTTTAACTACAGACCTGCAGTGCAGACTCAGGGCATTGCTTATCCATTCACCTAACAATCTGTAATAATTTCTGTAACAAACCTTCAATGCAGACTCAGGGCGTTCCTCGTCCGTTCACCTCACAATCTGTAATAATTTCTGTAACAAACCTTCAATGCAGACTCAGGGCGTTCCTCGTTATTCACCTAACAATCTGTAATAATTTCTGTAACAAACCTTGAATGCAGACTCAGGGCGTTCCTCGTCCATTCACCTAACAATCTGTAATAATTTCTGTAACAAACCTTCAATGCAGACTCAGGGCGTTCCTCGTCCATTCACCTAACAATCTGCAATAATTTCTACAAGAGACCTGCAATGCAGACTCAGGGCGTTCCTCGTCCATCCACCTCACAATCTGTAATAATTTCTGTAACAAACCTTCAATGCAGACTCTGGGCCTTCCTCGTCCATTCACCTCACAATCTGTAATAATTTCTGTAACAAACAAACCTTCAATGCAGACTCTGGGCGTTCCTCGTCCATCCACCTCACAATCTGTAATAATTTCTGTAACAAACCTTCAATGCAGACTCTGGGCCTTCCTCGTTATTCACCTCACAATCTGTAATAATTTCTGTAACAAACCTTCAATGCAGACTCAGGGCGTTCCTCGTTCATTCACCTCACAATCTGTAATAATTTCTGTAACAAACCTTCAATGCAGACTCAGGGCGTTCCTCGTCCATTCACCTAACAATCTGTAATAATTTCTACAAGAGACCTGCAATGCAGACTCGGGGCGTTGCTCATTCATTCACTTAAGGAACTCCCGCAGCTTCTGCAGCGCCCGCCACTCTAATGCCCAAGGTAAAAACTGTCCGTGCAGGGAGCCGAACGAGCAGGGCTGCAATGCCCCACCCAAGTGTCGGCAAGGAACTGTATATTAACTTTCTCTTATGGTAGCTTCATGCTCTCGCTAGTAAATAGTACGTCTTACTGCCAGACGTACTCCTGACGGGCTGCAACCGCCCACTTATACTGCCAAGCTTATATTATAGACGGACCTTGCAGTTCGTGTATATTGCCGCTGTACGTGTGACTCGACGACGGGCTGAAAGGTCCCCAGTTTGTTATCATTGTTGCTGAATGATAGAAGAGGGCTTATACCGTGTTCGCAGTTAGCATCAGTTACTCACCACATGTGTACAAGAGGGGTTGTAAGATTTCCAATTTGCAAATATTTTCAGATAAGCTTAGAATGCTCACTATCATATCCGTGCTCTGATTGCAGCAGTTATTGTAAGATGCGTTTTCTTAGAAAAGAGTAGCACTGCAGTCTTCCTCAAAGAGAGATTATTAAGGCGGGTGTAGACTAACGCAAAAGTTGCACTGCCACAAAGTCACGCATCCGATTACGCTGTCGCTACCAAGATTTCAGCTCGCCCATAGCCATACCATTGAAAAGAATATCTAAAAGTTAAGTCTTTTCCTGCAGTTTGTACGTTATGGTCAGCAGCGATCGTTATGCTTAGAGCATACCTTCTACTCCCAAGTTAGTTTAAAGTTGCAATGACATACAGTTTTAGCGTGACGTACAAGCGCCATAAGTTGTCGTCACGGCCACGTTACCGCCAATGTGGGAAGTTGATTAATTGTGCAACTTTTGTCTGAGTGCGCATAATCTTTACATCTACCGTATTTTGTTGAGGATAGAGTTACAAGGAGGATGCAACGGAAAGTGCGTGAGATGGACATAATTTGTAGGTATGTACAGAAGAGGAAGCACGGAAAGCTAGGTACGTCTACTTTTTCTATTACTCGAACGAGCTTTGGATCGCCCGGAAAAGAGGCGTGAATTGGCAGCAATTCCCGTGGCAAGGAAGATCATCGTAATGATGGTGGCGGGTGGGCTGTGTTAGGGTCTGGCATCACGGAATTTTTCCTTCCTTTCCATATTAAACTTATTTCGGGAGGAATCAAACTTACTTGTGTGCCTCTTAAGTTTAGGTTTGTTTGCCGGACACATGTAGCGTAGGTATCACGTCCTTGTTTAAAGCCAGGTTAGTAGCGGGAAGGATGGACACTTTCTTGCTTTCTAATCCCTCTTTCTACAGCTTAACAACCAGCTTTTTTTGAGCGTTAATCAATTCCTTACGTCAAGCCGAATTTGAACCGCTCTCTACGAGTGGGAATTAATTGTAGAATGTCCTCAATTTTATCCAAAGGTTGACTAGAGTTACTTAAAACATTCTTGAGCAATCTAGAATATTTTACCCTGAAGTTTAACCAAAATTTACCGCTATATAATGTAAAATTGATACTGTGCGGACAGTTTCTTTTACCCCCTCCCAAAACATAAATATGCATTTGTTTTTATATGTCAAAGAATTTCTTACTTTCATTCGTAAATTCTGATTCTCCACCGCAAAGTACACGTATGAGTTATAACATTGCTATTTGCGTTTTTATTTGCCACCTATAAATGTGATTAGCGAAGCATTTCTTTTTTTTATGAACTCTTGTTTCCTTTACTGTACATAAAGATCCTATGAAACTTCCTCCGCTTGTTTATAACGTTGGTGATCAGCAACCACACTGACCACCATAGGTAGTGTAGGAGTTCCTAGTCAAGATTATTTTTTATATTTGAACTTGTTTCTGCCAGTAGAAAAAAATACTATAAATATTTTGAGTTCAATTCTTAATAAGCAGCGTATTCTACGTCCTAGGTATTAAATTTTAGGTTGTATCTCCTAAGCGTAGTTTAAATTTAAATGCTTCAATCATGTCCAGTCTGTTATTATGCATTTATTACTACCACATGTATTAGCACTGCATGAGTTATAAATACCTCATCACCGTCTCAGCAGAACTAAATACCGTTTATTACTTCCTGTATGAAGCACATTCAAATAAGTTCAGAGATAATTCTGGAGGTAGGGTCGGTGCTTTTCAAAATATGAACAAATGTAACGAGCAGCGTTAAGATTACACGTTATATATAAAAGTACGTAAAGCGGTGACCCTGTTACGACATGTGCAGACTAATGCAAAAAATTAAACCAATCATTCAACTTTTCATTTTGGCGGTGGCGTTGCCGTGACTATTATTTACGGCCTTTGAATGTCACGCTAAAAACTCTACATCATTGCAGCTTTAAAATAACTTAGAAATCGGAAGTATACTCAAAATTTGACCACTGCGCCGGCCATACCGTTGAAATTGGAACAAACTACTCATATTTTTTATATTCTCTTGAGTGGTGTAGTAGAGCAATGTGCAGGCTAAAGCCTTGTTAGCGGCAACGTAATCGGGTCTGGAATTGTGTGGAGATGTAAATTTTGCGTAAGTGTGCACCCGCCCTTACTCGATCGCCCTACTGAAATGGGCTGTCACGAGTCTTCCTTTCTCCATACGTACCGCTCAGCCTCCGAAATTCGTTGTTGTTGTTATTGTATGGATCCGTTTAAGCAGGAGAAAGCGCACAGCTTTCTGGTTTCAAATTCTCAAATTGAAAGAGATGTCAAAAACTCCCTTCACTGCTGACACCTGTTGAACGAACAGGCGTGACAGCTATCTTAGTGAATCTTTCACTAGACACACAGTAGTGCTTAGATGGATAAAACTAGGCATTTCAACATTCACTAATAGACACGAGTACCGAAAATTGTCGCATGATTCAGCCATTTCTCTCACAGTTACTCGAAACGAAAAATTGATAAAACATCGAATATAATTTCTTTACCGTACCGTATTGCTGCTACTTAAAGCTTGGTGTGCATACGTTCCATTGTTTGAGAGTTAGCCCCAACATAGCTTGATGCGGTGCTGAACTTACATTAGTAGAGCCGCCTGTATGGGGACGACTTGAACCCATTGAGCAGCCACTCTACAATCACGAAATTATGAAGATGATGTTTTCGCGAACATTAACTCGTAAATGGGGTACAGGATGGACTAAATTGGGTTAGTTTACTTCACTCATCACATGTTATGGAGCGTCGAAACCTCAAAAGATCGCATACATTAATCTCGGCCTTATTATTATTAAAACTTCACGCTTGAGCTCCCACGGACACGTAATACAACCCGAATGAAGTATTTGCACCACAGGGAAGCCCAAAACGCTACTAAAGGAAATCCAGCAAAAAACCGTTAACAGCCGACTTAAAAGCCTGCAGGCCAACTCGACCAAAAGCCGATGCAGGCAACAAATTCCAAACTTTAGCCGACCAGGGCACGAAGCACCGACAGAACTGATTAGTTCGACATATGACAGCC
>LQNS02278094.1:1907844-1924632 GCA_001587735.2 Parhyale hawaiensis | reverse complement strand
ATGATTGTTTTAAGTACGCTTTTAGAAAACATTGTGTTAGTAAATATAGAGATATTCACTAGACATGTGCCCAATAAGTGTGTTGCGCTTTTCAGGGTTTGTTTTTAGTTGAGAGAGATAATTTTCGTTTAGGCAATCCATTATTCAAATGTAAATGTCTCAATTGGAAACAATAAAGGTGTTAAAGGTGTTAACCCAGTAACACAAACTATCCATTTTTCTGGACGGCATCTGTGATGCTGTTCTTGCGGGAATAAAGTTTTAGTCAGTGCGTTAATGAGTTAACCTATAAGCATAAAAGTGTTAATACAGTGATAATCCCATTATTGATAGCATTCTTCTTCTAATCAAAACTTTGTTTGAAAAGCGAATCACTTATTGCATATCTGTTGCTGCAACGCTCAACGCGTAAATATTTCCTAACTTAGTCCAGCAGCCAGTGGGCTGAACCTGGATTTTTTCTCCATACGATATTTTTTTATGGATTCTTGACGTTCAGACCCTCTGTTTGAAGAAACCACGTGATGCCGGCCTTAGGCATTTTGATATATTGACATTAATCCAAAATGGCTGCCAATATATTGGCCAAAAAGCCATATCTCTCTGTCTAGAAGTCATAATTGAGTGCTGTAAATTCCAAATTAGGGTTTTTCGACTCGAGAAATTCACTGAAACTACTTCGAGTACAGTGCGGCAAGTCGTCGTAAGCATAAATTCAATATGGGCGCCATTTTGATATAAAATACCCCATTTCTTTTGGAAGTGATAAAGGAGTGTTGTGAAATTCTAAATTATGGTTTTGTAACTCAAGGAATCCATTTAAGCTACTTCCAGAACAGAAAAACAAAGCCCCCTTTGCATAATTCCAAAATATCACAATATCGTAATGTATGAGTCTTCGTGCGTAAAATAATATCACAGCAAAATAACGGAGCAGAGCAAATATGTTCTAAAGGCCAATTTATCAACTATATACTTCACAAACTGCAGCATAGAACCGTTGTACAAGCTTACAAGAAATACGTTATCTACAGCACACATAAACACTAAACTCCCTGTTATTCTAGAGGAATACCGTTTATGATACATTAGCTTGAAAAACTATTCAAGTGAAGGGAACTATTCACTTCACAAACTACCTACCATCCTGTAAATACGCTGGGCATTTTCTGTAAGGCAAATGGAAAATTCTGCTTGTCGGCTTAGATAATTTTCTTTCGTGTATTACTATATGTCTATTTCGATCACTGGATGTAATGACTGTGACGCTATGAAAGTTATTTTCCTATCAGGTTTATGAATTCACCGTTGAAGAAAACTTACCGGAAGGCGCAATCATCAGCTCCGTGTCGGCAGAGGACGGGGACCTCGGTGCCAACGCCTCCATGCGGTACTACATCGAACCTGCGCATCCGTCATTCAAGATTGATCCTAAGACAGGTGCGCGAGCTGCAGCTTTTTAGACGCAGATGTTGGTCCTTTAAATTTTGCACGCACTTCTAGCTGCCGTATGTAGACCCTCAGGACATCGTTTTTTCGTGTCCACATGTAAGCGTCTTCTACAACCTATACGCTGTATAATGTGTTAGCGTTAATCCATTACATGGGCGAAGTGATCTGGTGCGACGAAGCAGCACCCTACTGCGTGTCTAGCAAGTATATATTGTAAATCTAATAAAAACTCAATCATTTCGATCAGTCAGAAATTTTGTGTTTCTATCTTAGAGTTAAGCCAAAACAGGTTTACTCCTGGAATTAAAATGGTTCTGCTCACAGGCTCCGTAACAATCCACGTAAAAAAACACGGTTGGCTAAAAACTACCTACTGCTACAGTTGAGAAAACCCAGACCCCCTTGTAATGGTTACAATTAAAGTATATACGGCCGGTCTGACGCTGCCAGTCCTTACGCTGTTAACCGCTGTGTGCCGACGCTGGAGTAATGACTTGCCATTAAAATTGCGCTACGGATGGCCGTAGAGACATTAAAACTTCGCTTTATGGTTTTCTAAATTGAGAACTGAACAGTTTTGGTAGGTGGCAAAGCTGTAAATGTCACGCATTTGAATGCGGCTCGGCTACGACTGCCATTTGGGCTGATGAAAAACTTGGTGCGGCGCTCATATTCTGCAAGGGTAAATTTGAAGATTTTTAAATGCGTCTTCTAACTATACTACTTGTTGGGTGCTGATGCACTAGCACGAGTTACTGCTTCCAAGTAGCAGTGATACGGCTTCTTCGAAATCAGTAGTATGATTGATTTGAATGTATTTGACAGAGAAATGTTGAAGAATAACTAATAGAATGATTTCGATGTATTTTGTGAGAGTAATTATTCGTTGAAAAGCAATAGATAGTATGATTTCAACGTACCTAGCTGTCTACACCTTGTTTATTTCGTTGTAGATGTTAGTGAAAACTTACTGTTGCAAATATATGCTGTAGATTTTGTAGGGTTACATTTTCATCTTAGCAAACAGTATCATTTTGTCTGGCTCACGACGTTTTAATATTGATGTTTACTTGAGTATATGGCCTAGTGCTGAGAACATTCAATATTATTCGATAAAAGATTAGTGTTTCTCTTGATTAACTTTTTTTCTAAGAGCAAGAGCAAAACTTGAAGTGAAGGGATCTTTCGTTGAAAAATATTTACGCTGCTAGTAAATTGTTATGTGTGCGAAATAGAATTATCAGTAATTTGTTTACTTGTCACATTTACACGTCTGTATAGTAAAGTAACTGCATTGTTGAAATAAACGTATTGAAGTATGTACAACATTGCTCGGCAATTTTCGTGTATGGTAATTGCATCATGAGAAAAAAATTATGATATTACCCAAGTTAAGAGAGTTTGTCGAGTTGATGCATAACATTTTACGTTGCTGAAAACATGGCCAAGTGCGTCAAAGTTGTCTTACTTTAAAAGAAGTTAATATTTGCACGGTATGAATGTTGCTTTGAAGGATACTTTGTGTAGTATAAAATTGCCTAAGGCCGTTACATCGCCTAATTCTCGTATTAACAAAATAGTGGACAAACTTAGCTACAGATGGCAAACTTTCATCATCATGCCTGCTGCCCTGCATCGGCGACAATGTTTAGAATGGGTTAAATTGGTTAAATATAGTCGACCTAATGCATGTTTCGTCCATTTATGGAACTTTTCTCGTACAACATTAGGAAACGGAGTCCTGCAATTCATTAATAGAGTATATGGCATTTTCAGGGGAGACATTACACTCGCTATACCGTGAAGTGAATATTTACTGTAAATATTCATGCGAGACAAGTACAATCGGGTCAGCTGACCGTGAAGTCAATATGTGCTCTACATTTTCAGGAGATATGGGAACTCTGTAGAGTCACTTAACCGTGACGTAAATAGCTGCTTTACATTCACTGAAATACCGGCTTTGCATTTTCAGGCGAGATCAGCACAGTTGGGTCACTTGACCGTGAAGTGAAGGCCGTGTATGAAATCTCGGTGAAGGTCCGCGATTTAGGAATCCCTCCGAAACACTCCAAGGCCACAGTCCGCGTTCTCATCACGGATGTCAACGACAACTACCCCACTTTTGTGGAGCCTAGAGAGGCTTCTGTCAGTGTAAGGGAGGACCAGCCGGCCGGTACCGAAGTTTTACAGGTAACGACTTTCTTACTACTTCTTGTTTTTTTATTTTCTGTAGTGGGGTGCAGAGATCTGGTAGCGCCGGGGCCCATTTCTTGCTAATATACTAAAAACACTCAGAACGAGAATGGAAGATGTTCTGAGTCTCCCAGTAAAATATTATTAAACCTTCTGATTCAAATAATATTCGACAAGAATTTTCAACCTGATTGCCGCATATGATGCTTTGTACGTTTGAATGGCCGGGCACCGCCCCTTTGGCCGCTTCCCCCCCCCCCCCACTCCTCTCTGCACGTCATCTACCGATCGTTTAGCAGGCGAGGGCAGGCTCACATGACAGTCAAATGAAAGTATTTTTTGTAATTTACGGCCCGAATGATTTTATTGTGTCCTATTATGAACAATCGAGACGTTTACTAAAATGTTAGCCTTCATGTCGGCGGGCTTATCAATTGTTGCTATTGAAGTCCTTGATACCACCGCTAATTTAGAGTGAATTAGGACTGCCTGAGCTGTGTAATTTCCTACTATTTCATTGGGCATAGCAACGCAATCGAACGTCAAGTTGAGGAGGCACGTGCATTTAACTGTCGCACTAACCCGCCTTTAAAGTATTGGCAGGTGCGATTATAAATCTTGAATTTTGAAAAGCTTTGTATTGTTCATTTCATTTGTAAGTCTAACGACCTCCCCAGTAGCAAATTCAAAACTTGCGGCAATTTTTTTGTTCTGAGCCTTTGAATTAATTACCTCCGCCAAGGATGTTATGTTTTTGTCGTGCTTGTCTGTCTGTCTTTCTATTTGTCTGTCACCAAGATTAGTCAAAAGGTATTGAATAGATCTTTACAAAATTTACAGGAATTGTTAGGCATGTTAACGGTAACAAATGATTGACTTTTGGTGAAAATACGTTCAACTGTCTGTTTTTTTGTCTGACTGCCTATTTTTCTCAAGGCCGTTACTCAAAACGTTATAAACGGATTTTCATGAAATTTGCAAGAGTAGTTAGGTATATTACGAAGAGTAAATAACCAAATTTTTGGGATGAACGGTTTGTTCGTTCGCTTGTTTGTCGCTATATTTTTTGCACAATAACTCAGAAAGTTATCAACGGTTCTTTACTAAATTTACAGGAGTTGTTAGTAATGTTAAAAGACATAGATGATTAAATTTTGGTGATGATCGGTTGAGAGTTTGTCTGTATGACTTATGTTTGTCTCATCTTTGTCATAATGTTTGTTAGCAGCATAACTCTAAAAGTTACTAGCGGATCTTCATAAAAACTACAGGAAAGGCACAACCGATTGGATTATGGTGTTGATACAAAGAAAATCATGGTTTTAGAACCAATTTGAATTTTTCGTTACTGTTATATTGCTTAGCGGAGGTATGTGCTCTCAGAGTGCTCTCTAGTTATCATACTATAGTAGGTTGGCCAGCAAGAATGGTTGCCAAAGCCATGTTAAATAAAAATATATATAATGAGATTTTTCAACCTTAAACACCTTAAAAACCGAAATTAAATCAATAGCTATTGGTCTGAGAAGCCCGAAGCATGTACCGATAACATTTACTTGTGAACTATACGTGAAGAAGTTGACCATCTCTTTCTCCCCATCGTAGATAAGCTTCACAAGTTGTTATTTAACTACTCTCCTTTTCTTCCGGGCTGTTCAGTGCTGGCTGGATCCTCACTATCATGTGTGGGACGGTGAATCACCACTATTATGCCTTGCGAGCTGAATCACCACAATTTTTTGTGTGGCGGTGATTCAGTGCCACGGCTGCTATGTCAAGAGCGGTTTGATTATGAAGATCTATAATTTTCCTTGCTTACAGGTACGGGCTACCGACAAGGATGAGGGCAATAATGCGTCCATCACCTACTCCTTTTTACCTACTGAAGATTCTGACGACCACTTGGCCTTCACAATTAACCCCAGCACCGGTGTCATTAAGACTGCAAAGGTAAATTTTCTATTTCGAATAATGTTGAAACGAATGGCATCGCAACGTGATGCGAATCGCTTTGATCATTTTGTTGGTTATGGTGAGTCATACTCCTGGGGGACTCCATGGCCTACTGGAGTCTTCAGAACGTCTTTTCTTCGTGCCCATATTGCTTTCTTTCATTCCCATACTCATGCTAATCACATTTTTTCGGCCTGCTTGTATCTAGACGCGTTTATAAAGTATGGAAATGATCTCGTGCACGAGTTTCATGCATCTATCGACATACTCTTATTTCCTTTCCTTTTCTTCCCCTGAGGCACCGGGTTGGGTCTAATCTAATCTTGTTGTTGGCTTTTCTGATGTACATTAGTAATTTTCTTCATATTTTTCTCCAAGACCAGTATCCCAATTTAACGCCGACTTACTTAGTCTCATAGATTACTTTTCAAAATTCAAGTGTTCTTTCAAACGTAGTGTGCTGTTTTTGTATAGAATATTGATAGATTAACAAATCCCCTATAAAAATTGCAAAAATAAACATTTACTCTGTATTATATAAAATTATACGACGCGCCCTGTCTTTCACGCAGAGTTAGCGAATGGATAACTAATCAAATCTCTCTCAATTCTCTGTTGTTTCAATTTTGGCAAGAAATTTCTCTCTTTGGAGTGTTGAAACTCTTTTGCATATTCGTGCTAAACGCGTTGTCCAAATGTTTCAATACGTTAGACTCTTGCTCATACATATGCAGTAAATTCCACCACCTTCTGATGGTATTTTTCGCAACACAAACTGCGAAAAAATTCGTAATTAGTAACCAGTGTCCCTGCTTCTCCTTCAGGTGTTGGATCACGAGCAGAAGAGTCGGTACAGCCTAGTCGTCAAGGCCAGTGACCAAGGCGATGTTCCGAAGCATCTCACGAAGCTGATACAGATTGACGTGTTGGATGTAAACGACAACAGACCTACGTTTTCTGCCTCGTCTTTGACTTTCAAAGTGAAAGAAGGCGTTCCAATTGGCGAAAAAGTTGGGTCTTTACTCTCAATGGACAAAAGTTCAGCCGGAAAAGAAGTCGTGACTTACTCGATCTCCTCGGGGAATACTAACGATGTTTTCGAAATCGACCGCTTATCAGGTCAGATTTTCACTGTTCGCGAAGTAGACTATGAAAGAACGCCGGAGTACCATCTTCAGATCGAAGCTGTTGACTCTTCCGCTCCCAATCCACAAGAGTCTATCATGAAAGTGAAAGTGGAGGTTGAGGATGGCAATGATGAAATACCTCTGTTCGCCGAAGATCCGATTATTTTCTCGATAAGCGAAAGCCTTGCAATCGGGAGCGTCGTCTGGAACTTCACAGCGACTGATGTGGACTCGGGGGACAACGGCCGAGTGGAATACTCGTTGGCTCAACAAGCGCCGAAGAAAGTCTTTAAGTTAGACTCCAGTAGTGGCGTTCTTTCTCTGATGGGCCCGCTTGATTTTGAAGAACAGCGTGAATTCACTCTAGTGGTGACAGCCAGCGATCAGCCGCGGGATAAAGAACTTCGTCTTCGGTCTTCGGTTACGGCAAAGGTGCTAATCGAAGATTACAACGACAACGCTCCAAAGTTTGTATCCAGCAGTCGTATTGACATCATGGAAGATGAGCCCACGGGTTACCCGATGCTGCATGTCATAGCTACTGACGACGACTCGGGAGACAACGGCAAGGTGACGTACATCATCAGCAGTGGTAACGATGAAGGAAAATTTTCGCTTGACTACGACACAGGCGTTTTGAGTGTTGTTCAGCCTCTGGATAGGGAACAAACTACCATGTACAATTTGAACGTAACAGCGTTCGATCATGGCAAACCTCAACGATCTTCATCGCAAATGATTGAGATTCATGTCGAGGATGTGAATGACAACGCACCAAAATTTTCTAAGCCGTTACACAAAGCTAATGTATCCGAAGGCTCTGTTCCAGGAACGTTCGTAACTCGAGTCTCTGCCTTCGATCAAGATTACGGATCGAACAGCAATCTTACTTACACAATTCCTGCCGGTATTGGGGACAACAAGTTCCGTATAAATCCTGGTACTGGAGAAATCCACACGGTGGCCACTCTGGATAGAGAAGAAAAGGAGCAATATTCTCTTACCGTTTACGTCCGTGATGGTTCATTTCCTGCCCAGTACGACACAGCTTCTGTCCTTGTTTCTCTTTCTGATGTCAATGACCACGCTCCGGAGTTCAGGGATTCGTGTTACCCTCTCCGGGTCCCCGAAAACACTGACCTTTCTGTAATCCACACCCTCTTGGCGACTGACAAAGACTCTGGGCTGAATGGAGAAGTTACATATTCGCTAAACGGTGATGACATTGGCAATAAGTTCACAATTGATACTTATTCTGGCCAATTGTCAGCGCGTCCTCTTGATAGGGAAGCCAAATCGAAGTATTCTTTGTATATCACTGCTCGGGATCGGGGGAAGCCATCGCGTGCTGGCTCCTGTAACATCACTGTCACTGTCGAAGATCAGAATGACAATGATCCCAAGTTTACGCAGAATCGCTACACGGCGTCCATAATGGAGGATACACCGCCTGGGGCATCCGTGCTCACCGTCCAGGCCACTGACCGCGATCACGGCGAAAATGCCAGAATTACGTACTCGCTCAGCAATGAGACGCAGTGGCTCTTTAAAATCGACAACGAAACGGGAGTTATATCAACTGTTGGGTGAGTGGTAGTAAAGTGAACATGGCTGATTAATTTTAAGTAAATTAGCGTTCTTACTGGCATTTCATTTTGCGATTTCATTCGAATTAATAATAATCAATTGCTGATTAGTGCATTCTTACGATCTTAAAGAACCAAAGCAAATCAAACGTCTGTTCAGACTAGAAAGCCTCATGGCGTAAGACCATCGCCCGCGGTAGGAGCAAATTTTTCATTTTTTATGGCCATCTAATCCTAGTTTTCTGGCATGGGTCACATCGAGGACAGCCCATCAGACTCCCTGCAAAAAAATCTTGAATCTAGCTCAACTCCTACCTATTTTTGGGCGGAAAACAAATTTCATCGCCATCATTTTTTATGGCCAGCTATTCCCAGTTTTTTGGCACTGGTCACATCGAGGGCAACCCATCAGACTCGTGCAAAAATCATGAACATAGCTCAGCTCTTTCGACCACTTATTGGGTGGACAGACAAATATATATATATACTACAAATATATATACTTAAATCGTCAACAAAATCGTTATCACCTCTCTCACGTTGTTCGCGGGTGATAATATGCATTTTTTAAAATGTTGAGAAAACTCACTCGCAATGGTGCCGGCTTTAAGGCTTCATTGCTCTTCAACATATAAAAAGTCTTTGGAGCATCATTATAACGATTGAATGTAGTTCACTATAGCTTGCAAAATTCCTGGGAATATCACAATAAATACGCAACTCCTTGACGTCCCGCGTAATTCATAGGAAACATTACAAGCAATGCTATTCCTACGAGAAACAGAAACTTTATTTGGGCCTGATACGGTCGATGTAGATAATTATACAGTTTCAAAATCCATAGTTGTTCACTATAAATAGCAATGTACTTCACTGCACCCATTCAAGTTTTTCTTTAGGTACCATCGCTGTAAATTCTTGACGTATTTCACTTTTTCGTTTCAAAATTCTTAGCAGCATCAGTTCACAATCGCGTTCCAATATTATTGGCATCATCATTATTTAAAAACATTTGCTATCACTAGCACTTCCAAAGTTCTTGACAACATCGCTATAAATATTTTAGGTATATAATTCACTATGTATGGGGTTTTAAAATTTCTGACAGTATTATATTAAATTCGTTATGTAATTCACTAATCTCCCTTTACCAACTCAGGGTGTTGGACCGCGAGAAGCAAGACCGATACAACTTCGAGGTACGGGCAACGGACGGTGGGGAGTACGACACTCGGTCCGAGACGGCTCAGGTACAGATCCGCATCGGAGATGCCAATGACAACCGCCCCATATTCCCTGAGTATCCGTTCAGGGTGACTGTGCCGGTGTACAGCCAGCCCGGGCAGGAGCTTGTGAGCGTCAGGGCTAAAGATGAAGATGAGGGTTTGAATTCGGAGATTGTTTACAGGTGAGTTCTGTGCAGGGAATGAACTGTGCTTATTATGGAATGAGCTGGAACGTGTATGGTAAGAGCTTAGCACTGCTTATGGAATGAATTGCGCTCTTTATGTAATCAGTATGAGTTACCAAAAATATTATTACATATTTCTGCACACTCTGATCCTAGGTCTTCTTCTGCATTGCTTAATGGGTCTTTTCTGCTAGGTAGTTATGTCATTTGTCTACTGTATAAACAAGTAAACTACCGTAACCAACTTCTTATTTATGCCAATTTCTATGCCGGCAGAAATATAAATCGCATACCGGTATTTGTTATGTAGCGATTCAATTCTGAGAGAGTGTGACTGTTTTCACAACGTTTCTTTTTACTTCATTGATTTATTTATGCAGTCAAGAATATTTTCATCCATTTATTTGTCAATGCGTAGTCCTTCTTGCTTCAAAAGATACATTATGTTAATATCTCTAAGTAAAGATTGGCTGCATTGTAACGCAAAAAACTGTGTATACAAGCTTCAAGCTGTCTGCACCATATATTGAATTACCCAATTGCAGAACTAACTCTATTTCCAAACAAAAAGTTAAATTTGATAGATGAAAATAATAGTCCCATCAAATAATAACTGTTTGTTCGAAAATAGAGTTAATTCGGCAATTGGGTAATTCCCATATGGCCTGTAGTAAAAGTTTCAGAATTCAGCAGGCGTATGAGAAGTGGGACGAATATAGCACCGCTTTAGGAAGTTGTTCATCAATTATTTAACAATGAACACCATTTCTAGGCCAAGTCTTGAAGTAAGTTTATCTTATGTCATATTCGATTAAGCTTATGCTGAATCTGATCATTGTCTTATTATTCGCTCTCATAGCCATATACTTACACTGTCGTATTGTTCCAGCTTGACGAACAAGCCCACCAACAACAAGTTCAGAATTAACTCGGAGACCGGAATACTGACGGCCACAAGTCCCCTCGGATTGGAAAGCACGAAACTCTTCCACGTTGAGGTTGTCGCTCGTGACAGGGGATCTCCACCTTTATCCACAACTGGGCTGGTGGAGATACAAGTTGGAGAGAAAAGCGCTATGTCTCTCGCTTTTCAGAACTCTTCATACGTAGTTAATGTCCCAGAAAATTCTGCCGCTGGCACTGAAGTCATACAAGTTTCAGCTTATCGCTCTGATGATAAAAGTGAAAGAATCACCTACAGTTTCGCAACCGGCAACGAAGAAGATCTCTTTGATATCAACAGTAGCAGTGGCTTGGTGCGGGTGAAAGATTCGAGACGTTTCGATTATGAACTTCTGCCCGAAGTTAACCTTGTGGTTGTTGCGCAGTCCCATGGCGAAGTTCCCCTGTACGCCTACGCTAATCTGAAAGTGAACATTGTCGACATGAACGACAACTCACCTCGGTTCACGCAGGACGAATACGTCTCTTCTGTGTGGGAGGGCAACAACAAAGGCACTTATGTCATCCAGNCAGTCCCATGGTGAAGTTCCCCTGTACGCCTACGCTAATCTGAAAGTGAACATTGTCGACATGAACGACAACTCACCTCGGTTCACGCAGGACGAATACGTCTCTTCTGTGTGGGAGGGCAACAACAAAGGCACTTATGTCATTCAGGTCTCGGCAACGGACGATGACACGGGACCGAATGCAAACATCGTCTACTACATCGTTGATGGAAATCACGACGACGCCTTTGTAATCGATCCTCCCTTTTCTGGCATCGTGAAAACGAACATCGTTTTGGATAGAGAGATCAGGGAAACCTATCGTCTCACCATCATCGCCACGGATGAGGGAGCCCCCGAAATGACGGGCACCTGCACCCTGCGGATCAACATCGTGGATGTGAATGACAACCAGCCCACTTTCCCTCCGCACTCTCTTGTTCAAGTGTCTGAAGGGGCAGAAGTTGGAACCATCATTACTACCATCACGGCCAACGATGTCGACACAAACCCAGCCATTACGTACAACTTTGCTGCTGGTGGCAACCCGATGAATATGTTCACCATTGACAAGTTCAGCGGCAAGATCACATTAGCTGCACCTCTTGATCATGAGGGTCAACTCCACTACACCATTGAGGTAAGTCGGCACAGATTTCTCAAGACTTGCACTTTAGTCAAGATGAGGTACCAAGATGTTTCATTCGTATCCGCTTGCCGCTGCTCTCATCGCTATCATTTGTGGCAAGCCTAGATAAAGCAGCACGTTTCATATTTTATTGTTTTGCTAGCAATATCTGCAAGGTAATTAGACCAGTTCCAGTATTTGTACAGTTCTGCCTATGTTAATTACTTTCTCAATTGCGTTACATTGACTTACTGTACTATCTTTGAATAACCGAAGACCTCAATCCAGTCATAAGAACCAACAGACTCTGTCACAGCACCGAAAGACATTGTTCTCTCTTACAACTCTATGCATAACACTTTGACCATACCTTGAATACTAACGCCATTATTGTTGAATGAAAAGATCGCTGTTATATCGTCCTCGCATCGAATACGGAGGGAAACCCCTGAAAATAATAATAATTGCATTACATTACCAAATTCCTGAGAAAATTCAGGTGGCACAGCATTGATAACTACTGCACAAATTAGTAAATTGTTTGTAATTTTTGTCCCATCTGATATGATCGCCGTAATATGTATCATGTTAACCTATTTTCGACTGAGGGAAGAATACAGTATACTATGGTTAAAAAAAAAATCATCGTAGCGGCGCCTCGGTATACGTCCGCTTTGGAATAGGTCTACCTTGGCATCCGTCGCAATGAAGAATCTTACTTGGTGCGCGATCTCTGTTTGCAATGCGATTTGCGTACCACCGCAATGAAGCCCCCAAACCTGTCTCGAATTACTAACATTGTCGTTTGGAGGCGTCTTGTCTAAAGGTAAAGATAAAGTCCCCTTGAGACCATACATCCCAACTAAGAAACCCAAGTGCACTGGTTCTCGTTACAGATATATCCCGATATATCCCACCTAGGACCTAGAGGAGGGTTCAGCTACAGTCTACCACAGATGTCTGAGCTATGGTGTCATGAACTGAAGGCTCATATGAAACACTGATTACGCATTACACAAAGATTTTTTTTCTCCTAGCTAGGAATAGAACGTCCGGTTCCTTGACAGCGAGTGTAGCTACATCTCGAACCACTGTAGTACCTCTACGACTGGCGGTAAAAGTCCAAGAATTTGGAATGGATGAAAGACGTTTGGCTGGCTACTATTGTATGATGAATACGATCACAAATGTATACCTAATATTACAATGCTAACCTGCTTGTTCACCAGGTGGAGGCTTCCGACACTGCGCACGTGGCCCGTACAAAGATCACAGTGGAGGTCCTGGATGAGAATGATAATCCACCGGTGTTTTCTCAACAAGCTTATCAAGTTGCTCTGCCAGAATTGTCTCTGCCCGGCACTTCAGTTATTCAGGTTTGTTGTGCTATGTATTTTTTATTCAAGGGTAACAACGGCACATGACGTGAACTTTGCCTGCATCTTCGTGTTGCAGGTTCGTTCTGGTACATAGTGTATTATAAGTGAAAAGACATTTTCATTACATTACCTGTTGTTGATTCTTGTGATATCAAGCTTTTCGGATTCATCTTAAATTACCTTCAAGAAACGATTGAGATATTTGAAATTTCTTGTAATGAAGACCATCTCAGAAGTATCCTACATACCAAAGAATATTATCCTTTCAGATCTATCAGCTTAAAATAAAAAGTTCAGAGTAAGAAGCTCGGGGATTGCTCATGAATAAAAATTGATTCTAAAAGTTTCAAGTCAAATTGGTGACAAGACGATAAAATTCTAAACTCCTCATTAAATATTTGCTGGCCAGCATCAAGGAAATGATTATAAATTTTGCGATTGATATTGGTGGTTCGTTGTCCAGTTCCGAAAGAAATACCTTGATGCTGAGGCATCTGACCCTCATTTACTCCTTCGTCTCTCCTATGTAGGAAGCAGAACACTCTCCGCATTAGTACTTGTAAATGACAGAAGAAGCAAGTGAATAGACAGTTTGTCTTTGAATTTGAAAAATGAGCAAATTGTTATATTTGGTGTTAATATTATGCGAATCTGGAGATGTGGATAGAATCTTTTAAGAAGTGAAGTAATTATTCTTTTTTTAGATTGTAGCTTTCAAAATCCAAAAATGGTAAACTGATATATATTATTTTGCGCTCAACTGTTGGTAAGTTGGTCTAAATGATCATGCTTCTTTCTCTGAACTTTTTATTTTATATTGATAAATCGGAAAGGATAATATTCTTCGGTATGTAGGATACTTCTGAGATAGTCTTTGTTGCAAGAAATTTCAAAATATCTTAACAGTTTCCTGAAGATGATTCACGATGAATCGAAATCTTGATACACAAGAATAAACTACCGGTAAGGTAATGAAAATGTCTTTAAGAGCTGCTCTTGTCATATTGGTTATTATAAGTGTGATAACAGCTCTACTGAACGTTTCTGCTGCTGCTGCTGCTTCTTTATCTTTGTGATGCAGCTTACAGGTTTGTCCTTTAACCTATTCTTGGAATAACAGGCTTAACAGCCCATAAAATTTTTGAGTACTTTATTTAAATTTTTATAATATTTTTGATAATAGTACAGATTTCGACAACACACCTTCCTGGGGCTAAACCCCCTCCTCCATTTCTCATTCCTAGTGACGCTATTTACGCCACGCACTTCGCTTTTGGAAGTATGTAATGATTACTGTCTAAGGGACTGGATGCTTGTTATCATTTTGCTTCCATCCAGATTCTTGCTCTTAATAATATTATTTTGCTTTCCTAATTTCTTATTATATATTTGCTCGCGTATTTTTCCCTGCGTGAGATCCTCATTTCTCTAGACATCACTTGTAACTATCTCGACGGAAGCATTACTCCTGACTGTATATTTTTATAAATATGTAGGTAAATACGAGCAGACAAAGAATCATGAGGTTGGAACTGAGGAGCCTCAAGTATATTGCTAGTATCGATACGACACTAATGCTAAATAATTGTTGAACAGGTAAACACTACCGATGCCGATGAAGGCGTCAACGCTGAAGTCCAATACAGCCTGGCCGCGGGTACAGAACAAGGCTTCTACATCCACCGCACCACGGGAGTTGTTTACTGCAACACCTCCCACCACTACAACCCTCGACAGCCCGTCATCCAACTTGTCGTCACTGCAAGGGATCAAGGCAAGCCCTCCTTGGCTACGGTGGCTGCTATTACAGTTCAAATTACCGACGTGAACAACAACCCACCCAAGTTTTCCAGCGACAGTTACCAGTAAGTGCTACGGTGTTGCTCTGTTAGATTAGTTTGGGTTTCGAATGGGAGACTAACCAAGGAGCCCATTCCCATAAAAATAACAAAGCCCAGGTTCCGGCTCTTTTGAGAGTCTGCCATTACGCAGATAGCTACAATTCAATAACCTCATGTTGAATGTGTCAGCTGTCCATTGTTCTGTCCGCTGCTGATAACTGTATGTTTCTACTTTGTATTACCGTAAGTTGAAACTATACCAGACATTCATGGCAGTGTGGCGGTTAAACTGGGAGTATAATGAATATAATGATGATTCATGGCATACGTTTGCTTGTGGTGTTCTTTTTACGAAACACCTTTCTTTCTTATTTCTTCTATCAGGAGACCCAATGACCGAATAAATTCATTTTACCATTTTGTTTCAGTGCCAAAGTCCGAGAAGATGCATCACGAGGTCAGGCTGTCACCAGAGTATCGGCTTCAGACATGGACGAGTCGCGTAACAACCGGAATATTGTCTACTCCATTGTCTCGGGCAACGACCACAATACTTTCCAGATCGCCTCATCTACTGGCGAAATTATTCTGCTCAAGGAACTTGACAGAGAGAAACAGGCCAAGTACAAACTTATTGCCCTCGCTTCAGATCGAGGCTCGCCTTCCAAGAACACTACTTCGGAGGTCGTTATCGAAGTGATGGATGTCAACGATCACGTGCCAGTTTTCAACCAAAGTGAATATTTTGTGAACGTTACCGAAGCTTTGGACGTGGGGGCAGTTATTTTACAGGTGTCAGCAGTTGACGAGGATTCTGGAGAGAATGGCAGAATCACATACGACATAACTTCTGGCAATGATGACCAAATATTCGCTCTGGATTCCGACTCTGGTGTCATCACCCTACGAGAGTCTTTAGATTACGATACCGTACCAGAGCACAGACTTATTGTTCGCGCTACCGACGGCCAACGCCACCACTCTCTGTCTGCCCTCACAACCGTCTACATTGGCTTGAAAGACGAAAATGATAACGCTCCTAGTTTCCCGTCACCAACTTACTATGAGTTTGTTATCGAAAATTCTCCCGTCGGAACGACCGTTTTCACGGCCAAAGCCAATGATGCCGACGCTGGTCCTTTCGGGACTCTGAACTACTCCATACCATCAGGCGAGGACAAGGATAAATTTAGCATCGACCCTAAAACTGGTGTGGTGACTACAGAAATGATTTTTGACTATGAGGAACGGACCGACTATTATTTTTCAATCAGAGCCTTTGATGCAGGTGGAAAATTCACTACCGTGAACGTGAAGGTTAACGTGAAAAGTAGTGATGAATATGCACCTGTGTTTACTAAGAGAACATTCTATTTTTTAATGCCCTTCAATGCTCAAAAAGGAAATATCGTGGGTAGAGTCGAAGCTACTGATAAAGACAAGGGCTCGGATGGTCAGGTGTTTTATTCATTGACCACTCCTTCAAGAGTGTTCAAAATTAATCGCACTACAGGTGATATTGTCGTTAAGCGACCCCCAGGTCGGGAAGAAGGGATCCGACTCGAGTTGCTGGCCAATTCAGGCAAGCAAGGTTCATTAAAAGGATTTGCCACAGCCGAGATATCAATCGGGAACCACAACAGCTCGTGGGGCAACAGCACACTCATTACAGGAGGCAACTCTGAAGGTGGAGGACTTGCAACTTGGGCCATTGGCATACTGATTGCTTTGTTATTGCTGGTGCTGCTACTGGGTGCGGCTTTC
>LQNS02278094.1:1887523-1899555 GCA_001587735.2 Parhyale hawaiensis | reverse complement strand
GCACGGAAGTAATGAAAAATATTATTACGTCAAGGTCACACAGGAAGCCAATAGATGAATACAGGGGTGTTACAAACTTGAACGTGCAACTCTAAACAGAAATAGTACCAAAATCTATTAGTTTTTTGGTATTTGACACCAAAATAAATAATTTCGGTCATTACCCTTTAAATTAACGATAGTAAGGTAAATGGTTTTTCGCAAACTAGAGGTTTTTTGGCCGTTCGATATTTCTCTGTCAAACTTAAAATTTCTGGAAAAACTTAGGAAACAAACACCGTTATCTATCAATACTTTTTTACCAGTACTGTAAGACGGGCAAAGTTAACTAATCCTTCATGCCGCTGAAAGGAACGACACAATCCGGCCGCTTCCTAACACTCCCTTCGACTTAATAACTAAAACGATTGGGAGAACTATAGTTTCTAAGCATGCAGGTCCCGGTCAGGTCGAGAACAGACTAAATAGGTTGTGGTAGGAATAGCAGGACTGGATGCACCCAAACGAGCAGGTCGCAACTGAACGCTACCTTACTCAAACTGCGCTGTTTCGCAACACGAGTCTTTTTTCCTATCATAGTTTTTCTTTCTTATTTCTATCATAGAAATAATCATTGCAGCGAGACAACCCATCCTCAGTCTGCACTAAAAGGCTAGAACATCAAAATATTGGGTTCCAGATGCTGCTGCTTGGAATGGGTCACACGACATTATTTATTTATTAAAAATATTTCGTTTTTCTCGGCAATATACAGGAATGGAGCTGACACCAGGTATACAACAAACACAGACAGCTATGTGCCGCACTGACCATTAGTTATAACTATGGCGAAGACTAAAGACGCGTTCCATTGGGTGGCAAAATTCGATCTAAGCCAAGTCGATTTAACTTGTCCGGACCTGCTGACAGGAACTTTGCCTTCATCACTTTGAATCGCTTTGTAGCTCTTGAAAGCAACATAATTATGTTGGATCGACTGGAATATACATTTTACAAAGTAAGATTGTGTTCTTAGAAGTCTCACAGGTGACCAATTTGGATTCAACGCCTGGAACCTGCATAAACGAGTCGAAACCAGGGCACCTCAGTTGTTTCGCAGAACTTAACCCTTTGCCTCCCGACGGCATCATCAGATGCCACTCTCAATTTTTCCTATACAAAAGCTAAGCGTCATGTAAATTACCCAAGACACTCACGGCATCTGTAGTAGCCGATGCAAAAAATACTGTTTTTGCAAGTAACACTAAATTTTTTTCTCAAATATGTGTTTACCTAACCTATTTTTCATAAATTTAACA
Organism: Parhyale hawaiensis; assembly: GCA_001587735.2. Taxonomy (NCBI): domain Eukaryota; kingdom Metazoa; phylum Arthropoda; class Malacostraca; order Amphipoda; family Hyalidae; genus Parhyale; species Parhyale hawaiensis. Next base: position 1,898,257 of record LQNS02278094.1, on the reverse strand, counting down.
AAAAAAGTGAGAAAAATATCTGAATTGCAGGAGGCAAAGGGTTAAGTGAAGTGGGCTTGGCTTAAATCAACTTTGCCGTCCCAATCGAACAGGTCCTGAATCTCACCAAATAGACTTAATGCAAGCTCTGTAACCGAAACTAATCGGAGCACGATATAACAAATTCCTACTTTTCCTCCATGTAATAAGGATCACTAGCTATATATTTCTAGAAAAAATATATCACTAGGCACAAGAAAAGCATAGAACAGCTCATAAGTAGTTAAAAACCGCACAATTATTTTTTCAACACGGTAGGCAAAATTTTGGAAAAATAGTATTTTTCACACGAAATGCTTTCACCAAGTTCATCATCAATTTTATTTCGCAGAAATAGCTACGTGCATAGAAATTAAAAGAAGAGCCAACTTTCAGAACACTCATCACAAACTTTCAATGATGGTACAAAGAACGGGCGGCGAAACTCAGTCTACGTACGCGACTCAATGACTTCGAGTAAATTAGTGCTTCAAACGGAAAAATACCGAGAGAATAGGCGAAAACTCGAACATCATCCGTCGAAAAATAAAACTTGCTCGATTTACCAAATTGTTATTAAGGCGCAAGTGACTGGCATGTCGAAAGAAATGAAGCTCAAGCTTGCTAGCTCCGACTTGTCAGGAACATTAAAAGAACGTGAATTGCATGAGTTTTGATCCTGTAGTTGGCGTTAAGGCCCTGTCACACTACAACGATTAAGACGGCGTATGCCTGACGTGAAAATTGTAATGACATACGCTGAACTCTCACGTATTTTCCATTCTTGGGCGTGTAACAAGCGCGACCACAACTAGTTGAACGTAAACAAGACGTATTAGTAACGTACACAGAGCGATTATATAAGTTAAAGACAACTTACGTGTAGCGTAGTTGGGCGGCTGCGGGCGTTAGCGACGTAGGGCAAACCTATGTCCAACGCGTCTAGCGTATGATAACGCAGCGCAGCATTGGCCGACGGGCACGTGACGTACCCTATAAAACCACTAATTTACGCACGACGATTCAAAGCAGTATCTGTCTTGTTATCCTAGTGGGAGCATCAGCATCAAGTTCTTCTCAATCAAGCCTCCAAAAGTTTTCAAGGAACGGCTCGGAACTCCAGGTTTTGGTATTTTTCACATCTCAGTCAATCTCTTCTAAAGCCCTGAAAAAGATTGTGATGATGGCACAACTCTTTTTGCCTTTTTCCGGATGCCTCTTGTTTACAGTGGCAAGCCTACTACCTACTTTAACATGGGGGTTCTTGTACTTAGTAATAGCGATTTTAGCTCTTTACCATGGCGGTTCCAGTGATTTTCCACGATACCTTGACACCCCCAGTTGGTAATACCTTCCAATGACACCCAAGCTCAGGCATCGCCTCTTGAATAATTCACTTCTTAAATTAACACGAGGTCACATGGGAGCTATGCTCGGTAGCCCAAATCAAATTACGTTAAATTTCCAAGATAAACTAATGATAATTGAGCAAAAGAACATGACATTATCATCGAAGTTATCTACAAACCTACAAACACTTATAAGCTAAATGCGTGACACAAAAATATTCTATGCAGAAGACTTGGAACCATTTTCGCAACGGTTTGAAAGCTTTCGGCCATAACATTATAAAGCAAAGAACCAATCGATGATAATGCGAAATAAAACACTATTATAAACCAGACAACATCACAGTCGGTACAGCAACAGCACCTTACCATTAGTAACTATTCTGCTCAAGATGGTACGAGGAGAGATCGTGACGAATGTGCCTCTCATCTCGCATGAGTCCCGGAAGAACTCCGTCTGAAGGCAAGATCACCAGCAATGCGAATTCTGCAGTTCTCGGTTGATATCTGGCATAGCGCTGCGACTGCTAGCAGGAAAATGTAAGTGCAAAGCACTTGGAAAAAGAAGACAATTATCCAACTCATTCGTTCGCAATATGTCGTTGTTGTTGTTGCTTTATATACGTCTGAGCCTCCTTAGTATCCTTAGTAAATGCAAAGCTGTTCCAAATCTGTACATGGCGGATAAAAAAGTTCCCATAAATAAGATAAGAAACACATTATTTTTTTGGAACAAGCTGTTCGGGATCGTGGCTCACTATAGGGCTAGAAGAGGCATAGGTAGGAAGCGACACCGTGAGTCGGTCTATTAGGAGTATTTTCAGCACTCAGTCACGAGCAACACATCTGGATGGCTTAACTCTGCCGCCACACTACCGTTGTGAATTTAGTTTCAGCTTTTGGCTTCTCAACGAGCGATGGCCAAAATGAAGAATACACCAGAAACCTTAACGTAAGAAGTGCGAAAGAAGTCGGAAAAGAGGAAGTAGTAGTAGCAACGTCTAGCATACGTCCCTTTCCCTTTCAACAGTGTACACTGTGATCCAACTAGAAGAAGACTAGAGAGAAAGGAACAAACTGGGACAGTAAATGAAAACCGACAAAAAAAAAAATAGCTGTAGAAGTGCGAACAAGATACGGCACGTACGGTGAAAAAAAAAAAAAGTCCTGAAAATCTCACTAACCAGTTCTTTTCTGTTTGAGGCAATTTACGCCCCACTGCTCACTCATTCGCCATGAAATACCTACGTTCACGCAAGTGTTAAGTCTTACACGCTCATCAAATTGGATACAACTTAGGCCTCCGTTGATGCAAAGCGGCGTTTAAAGAAAGGGACATGTTATAAGTCGACAGAGTTACTATCATGTTTAAACGACAGGTTTAACTACGGCGCGCACCCACAGTTGGCTGTATGTTGACAGACACGTGGACACCAAACGCGAGGGTTTTTGGGTAGAGCAAGTCGGGAAAGAAGACGAACGTAACAAAACGTCATTAGTAAGAGTATGACAATGTAAGAAAGCAGATCCAGTCTAATTATTATCATCAGATTCAGTATTATACCACCCTAAACGCAGCGACACGATTCATAAATATATATACTGCTTTCCATCAATAGCAATGTTTTATCTCCGTATTCCTGCCGGGAAAACCCGGTTGGCTCAGTACGCTACTACTGGCAGGAAAAAGGCGTAAAGAATAGAAAAAGACACTCGAGTGGACGGCCACATGTGAGGCCTTCCACAAGAGAGAGTAGAGAAGTCCCATGGACTAGGTCGGCCATCTCGATCGATAGCCCACCTCAAGGGACAGAAAGGGAAAACTTGAGAACCTACCAACTCTACAAACTAACCTCGTCAGCAGGAACTGCAGCCAGCTGCAACATCCCTTGCGGAAAAAGCACTTGGTACCCTTGGGTTCGTGAGGCCCAAATACATTGTGGCAGGGAAAGGGCCGCAATCAGGCCTAATAATTGTATGATGACAGATAATATATATTGTTGAAAATAGCTTATTTAATCTACTGCAGCAAGTAAATAAAATTCAGCATAAATTTCAGGAAAGCCCATTAAAAACTGTCAAATTTTTCACCGAAATAATGTGATGGTTTTGAGTATTACAAATTGATGCAGCTAACTGAAAGACACCGACAGTAGCGAATGGTTAAGTTCAGCGGAAATTGTCTTCCAAAATCCTCCAAATACCCTTAACATGCGCCTTCATAGCCAAACACTAGGTACTTTGAGAATTACTGGAAAAATAGGCAGGAACAAATCGCGAGTATATTTCATAAAACTAACAATATAAATATCGTAATTGTAATAACGTCAACACAGCCTAGTTGGAAACCCCGAAAGAAAAGTTGAGAAATAATTTGAGTCTCTCGTATATCACGCATATGTAAAATAAAAGACCTCAATTGTGCATACCTCATATCGCTCACAAGATCAAATAGCGTGTAAAATATGTAAATAAACATTTATCGGCATTGAAGTGGGGGTGCTGCATAGGCCCATACCGTACCACGACATCTGTAATCCTTTCGAGAACTAGAGTATGGCTGTTGACATGCATGGAAAATTATCGGGTAAGGAAAATGCAAGTTAGAAAATACGAGGAAATTTGCTAACACAAAAATAGACTGAAGTGAAGCCAGTATGGAAATACAGCTGCCCCGAAGACCCAACTTCGTAAGCCAGTAAATAGATCTGTGCAGAATTACTGTGAATTACTCCACCAAATTTGCTGCACAAAGAAATAATTCGACAAGAATTAACATTTACAACAGCACCTACCGCTATTAGCTGACGACTTTCACAAACCACAGAAGGCAATAGCATAATTTGGAGAACCAGAAGAAAAGGCGACGACACGAAGACAGAAACTATCAAACACTTAGGTTAAGAAATAAAACTTGTTGCTACGCCATGGAAACACAATTCCTAAGGAAACTAATGCACTCGTGAAGGTCAATTATAAGAAATCTTCGGGGTTTAAATATACATTTCAGTATGATACAATTGTAAAAATTTTATGGAATATAACTCCATAATATCTCATCCTGGGACTTGCATCTTATTAAAAAACTTGCTATACAAGAGTGTCAGTTCCTCCTAAATTCAACCTACTAATAACGGAACACTGTGCGAAAACCAAACGCTGAATATCAGCGTCTGTTTTCATTCCAAGAGTTACGGTACATCTAACAACGACGTAGATAATGAACATATAGGCTACATTATGTCTAAACTGCTCGTACTGTAGTGAGTAAGCTGCCGCGATGTCCTTAGCATCTTGCAGCGAAGATATATCCGATCTATGCAAGAGAACCGAATATATTTTGGTTTATCTACATATACCGAAAGCTACCAGCAACTGTGCCACGCAATGCCGATTTATTCACACGCACAACAGAAGATATCTCCGATGTAGTCACCCAGAGCCGAAGACTTACAAGATATATTCACACAAAACCGAACGTATCTCTGATGTAACGGCACAAAAGCGAAATTTTCTTCAATTTATTCCGGTATGACAGAAGATACCTCCGATGTACTCACTTGTAACAGGATATTCGCTAGTTATTCACACAGAACCGGAGATATCTCCGATTTATTGACACTTAACCGGAGATCTGATTTATTCGCAAATAGCCGAAGATATCTCCGATTTATTCACAAACGTAATAACGCTCGATTGCCAGCAAAGCATAAACCATTTCCGCCTGCAATCGGGCCTCCGCAGCCAATATTACGACGTGAACCTGCAAAAGAAAGAGCAATGGGCAATTACTATATAAATAAAATGCGATCTTGTCAGGGGATAATCATAAAGATAGACCTTACTCACAAAAAATAAACAATAACAACTCTACTTATTTAGAAGAATAACCTGGTACAACATTTTTTGTAGCAATTAATTTTAGTTAATATGAGAGTACTAAGTTATTTTTTGTCCTTCCCAAAACAAGATAAACAGGTAATCGTCATGTACCAGTGCATTATACCAGAGTGAAAATTTTTAATCTTAAACCATACAATAATTCACGAGGAATCACACCCCCCACAAAGAAAAAGAATTTAATTTTACATTTTATTACACTGAGAGGTCTGGACACAGGAATTCTGTTTTCCACACAACAGTAGAACTGAAAACATCGAACGGAAAATGATACTAACCATATAACCATTTCTATTATCATGCCAGGCTCCAAGACAACATACGTACATTCCTAAAATATGTATGTATACGTTCATTTGAGCCTCTCCAGCAAATGCAATTGCGTTTCCTATCAGAAACCATACTGATATGAAGTTCGGAAAAAAGACAAACATATAAAATACAACTAATAAGAAAAAATGGAGGAACGAACGAAGCTAACCCTGGGGCACACCCTTCAGAGCGCCCGCTAAACCACAAAACCCTCTGTAGTCTCTAGTTACCAGTTACAGAATGTACACATGACGGCCCTTTACCTACCCGTTCACTGGTCCTAAGCTCGCTGATGATGGCCGGCAACATGTCACTGTCACTGACGAAGTTTTCTGGAGCAACACTCATCGTTTTTAGGAACAGTTTAAGGTGACGGTCGAGCAGCATGTTGATATGTCCGTAGTTATAGTCATCCCGTCTGCAGTGATCAAGAGAAAAGTTTCATTATTACTATGATACTGTAGAACAGTTATTCCCCAAGTACAGTTTTCTACGCACCCCCATTGAAAACGACTTGAAACCCACGCACCTCCTGCCATTACAATAACCGCAACCTAGTTGATTATGCATTGATTGATGACAGTATATTTCGGTGGAAGTTTGCAGCGTCAAGCGTAATATCATTTACTTTAGATGGTAATATCAAAAGCATAACACAATACGATTCCATGCTGATATCGCTGCCACTTTCGTGCAGTAATTCTCCACATTTAATTCTCCTGACTCAAGGTATCACTGAGAGATTATTCACACCGTACTGTAGCAATTTTATGCTATAGTCATCGTTAGTAAAACGAATCCAACGTTTTCTGTGGATAAGAAAGACATATGAGGGGAACTATGTTATAATTTTAGTTTAAAAAGAATATATAAATAGGAATTCCTTAAGACATACACTTCGCCTTCCTATAACTTTCAATACGTGGTTTTGCATTACGAATATTATAAACGCTATAAAAATTCATACCTAACAAAAGCTTCAAACCTCATGAACCAGTTAGGGGTCCGGGCATGAACCGATGAGGGGTGCGTAGGTTCATCGCTCGTAGAATCCTCCGTTTCGGCGCCATAGTTCTTCGGCCGTAGCTGTACTTGCTCCCCTAGGGCTAATTGGCCTATTTCTGCAGCACGAACTAGTGCGTATGCGGGATCAGCAAGTTGTTAAAAGTGAGGAAAGCAATAACAGTAGTAGGTCAAAAGCAGAACGACGCACAGTGAGCATGAAAAGCAGACGTCTCGAAGACCTAGTTAGTGGCTAAAGAAACCTACACAAACCTCCTGGAGTCGCTGCTCCCCATTAGATAGGATGGGTGAACCTAACCTAACCCTATGGCCCATCCTATGCCACATGAGCTGTCCATTAGAGTAGGAGGAAAAAGAAAGAACATAGCTAGTGCGTTGATAAAAATGGGGGAACCCCATGCACAAGGGTGTTCCCACAGGGGATCATAGCGCATAGGCACAGCAAGTCAGGAATGAAGAGGAAGAAAGGAGCAAAGAATCATTGGTAGGAGTATGAAAATGGAGCGTAGCACAGTGGGTAGGGACGCAGTGCCGGCTCGATGTCACTGAAGTGGAGGTGTAGCACAGCTCTATGCCAGGGTACTCGTAATTGGAGGGCTAACATAACATGACCAGTGCAGCAACGCATTAAAATAAATAGAAGGTATGGTGTTACTGCACCAATTACTGTTACTGCCTTCCAATTCTTTCACGAACTAGAGAACGGTTACTTCTGGCAATATCACTAGCCATGGTTTAAGCACTTTGTTATACCATTGTCAGAGAGATCTAAGATTGATTTACTCGGCTTACAGCCGGAACCACAACGTTGTGCTCAGGTGGCAAGAGATGAAGGACGAAAACAGAAGAAGACAGAAGAAAGAAGCGCCCGTGCGGACGGTCCCTTCTGTGGCCCTCCACACGGGCGAGGCAAGAACCCCGTAGAAAAAGTCGGTCACCTCGATCGGCGACCCAGCTCGCGGAACAGTAAGGAAATATAGAGGACCTACCAAACTCTACAAAACTAACCTTCTCAGCAGGAACAGCGGCCAGATGCTACATCCCCTGCGGAGAAGGCACTCGGGACCCTTGGGTGCGTGATGCCCAAACATATTGTGGCAGGGAAATGGTCTGCCAGAATATGTCCCTGAGGGCCTGAATCAAGGAGGTTCTAATAGAGAGGAGCGCACTCTCTCTATTTATCCTACGGGAGCGTTGCGAGCAAACTTTTCCTTTAAACTGGCTGAGTGACTTATCCAATCGGAGAGCGGCATTGCCTCACACAGCTTATGTAGGAAGGAGTCCTGAGCTCAAATATTTGTAGCCATTAGGCCTAGCCATCGACGAAATTCCGAGCGGATGGAAGTAGCATTGTAAAGGAAACTTGTATCATATATACCATCTGATGATGAAAGAAAAGGGTGAGTACTGGGATATAAATCTTCAGACACGACTGTCTTTGTAAAAATATTGAAGAACTGCCTGTCTGTATCTTCCTCTATTATATGTGCTGACCACTGCCACTTCAGCCATTTTAAGAACTCCAAACGCCAGCTTCGATCACGTGACAAAGCCATGTGTTTACTCGCCCAGAGAGTGCTTGGGCTAGCACCTCCCATTAGAAGCTCCTTGGCCTGAATCTTCGGTAAGCTCAGAGTTTTATTTTGGCTGTATTTTGGATACAAAGTTAGAAAAACCCGCAAAACTGCCCCAACATTTAAAATTCAGCCAATATTGGCGGCCAGGGAATATTTCCTTTATTTCCGAGCATCACTCGATCGCAATGTGTACAAAAAGGCAATGTCACCCAGCTCATAACCCTACAATTCTTGAGGTTGTCGTCGATGTCACCCGGTGTAACCCAACCTGGCACGTTGGAGGCAACACGGGTAACACCGAAGACCTGATTGCAACAGGCCTCTGGTAATGTCAGCAGCCATCCTTAGTTCATGACAAAATTACAAATATCCTGGTATGGAGCTGTGCAGCACCATTATTCACTATTACCACGTCTTCATCATTACTATCATGATCCAACTGGGTTGGCCGAAAACCCCGTTTTCTTTTAGTAACAACTTTCCGGTCCTGTAATCATTGTTGCTATGTTCGTTATCCTTGGATACTGTACCTATTCGGCAGCGACTACAGATACGTCAATGAGAAAGAAGCCCCAAAGGATGGTGGTTCAGGCATTTTTCTTGCATATGAGCCCTTTAATGAAGCTGGCTACTGATAATGGTATACCAAAGAGCTGAAACCACGGCTTCTGATATTGCCAGAAGTAACCGTTCTCAAGTTCATAAAAGAATTGGAAGGAAAGATTATTATATTAGTATTGTCCCGCTATTTCTGAAACTAAGACGATCAACAGCGATCTTAAGTGATTTATTCGGTTTAAAGCCGGAACCAACATTGTGTTCAGGTGGCAACAGATGGACGAAAAGAGAATAAGACAGACGAAAGAAGCGCCCGTGCGGACGGTCCATTCTGTGGTCCTCCGCACGGGCGAAGGTAAGAGCCCCGCAGAAAAAGTCGGTAACCTAGATCGGCGGCCCACCTCGCGAGACAGAAAGGAAATATAGAGAACCTACCCAACTCTACAAAACTAACCTTCTCAGCAGGAACTGCGGCCAGATGCTACATCCCCTGCAGAAAAAGCACTCGGGACCCTTGGGTGCGTGATGCCCCAACATATTGTGGCAGGGAAAAGGCCCGCCAGAATATGCCCCTGAGGGCGATAAGGAAAGAAAGCAGCAGAAACAGGGCAAAATTTATGCACAGCGTATGGAAAGACTGTGTTTTCAGTACTGGTGCGCCAGGATTGGCTTACTCGACTTCAATCAGGGAATTTTTAGTAAAAGGTGCACCTCGCTCTGGCCGGCCTACAGAATTGACATCGGCCAACTGAAAGCTGTAGTCGAACAAAATTGCAGCCTAATGACCAGACAAATCGTCCATATTCTCTTGATATCCAAAACAAACGTGGAAAAATAATTTACACCCAAAAACAAACAACTTTTTGGCCAATCGAATAATTTCCCCACTACAGTTCGATTATTATTCTCTCACCGTATGCCATAGAGCCCCTGCGTGTAGTTCCAGATGGCCCGTCTGAAGGGCGCAGTCTCGACATTGTGCTGGTCCCCGCACGTGTTGTACGTCATACTGGAGGCCGTCTTNNATTTCCCCACTACAGTTCGATTATTATTCTCTCACCGTATGCCATAGAGCCCCTGCGTGTAGTTCCAGATGGCCCGTCTGAAGGGCGCAGTCTCGACATTGTGCTGGTCCCCGCACGTGTTGTACGTCATACTGGAGGCCGTCTTAAATTTGGCGTCCAAACATTCGGCTAACTCTTGAGACGTGAACTTGGCTACCATTGAGAATCCCACATCTTCCCAGAGGTGCTGCAAAGCAAACTCATATTATGATAAGCATAAAGAGTAATCTAAAGAGCGCTTCCGCTACCGGTATCGAGAATTTTTGCGCGAGTATTAGAGAAATCTCCGCTTGAGTGCTTTTGTTGGCATTATCAGTGATATGTAAAATTTTTACCCATTGACCAAAAAATCGTTAGAAAAAAGAATGTTTCTATGAATTACTAGCCTTTTCACATGATAGCTAATTATGGCATTGGTCAAAGCCTCTGCACGAAAATAAGTGAGATTCCGACTCCCCCTCCAATCCTCCGACTCAGCAACACTGCTAGGAGTAGGTACGAGTCGGGCACTAGCTCGTCGCAGCAGTCGAGAACAAATAGGACCAAGTTGTTGAAAAGTTGGGACTAATGAGAAGTCAAGAGGATTATTCCATCCGACTCCGCAGACCTGGATTAAACACTAGTAAAAAAACATCTATCTCCAAAACAGGGTACATTCTTCCCTTACACCTCCACAACTAGAGCCTTGGTAGCTACTTCACATCCTATCCAAAAAGAAGATAAAACAACGATGGACATGTACATCGAGTGATACGTTGAACGTACTATGTTCGTAATTTAGACCTCCCTACTCACAGTATAGGTATTAGGTATTATAAGAAGATTTAAGCCTCCCTAAATAAGTACTAAGCTCTTCTAAGAGAGGAAAAGGAAGGGACATATAGTATGCCGAAAGAAAAACGGGGAACCCATGCACGAAGGTGTTCCCACACA
>LQNS02278094.1:1866987-1887495 GCA_001587735.2 Parhyale hawaiensis | reverse complement strand
GAACAGACAACAGTAAGATCAGTAGGAGTATGAAAGTGGAAGGAAGCAAAATGGGCACGAAAGACAGACGTCCCGAAGGCCTAGCTAATGGCTAAGGTAACCTACTCAAACCCCCTGGGGGCGCTACTCCCAATAACGTAGAATGGGCGAACCTAACAACTTAACCCTATGGCCTATGGCCCATCCTATGCCCCCGGAGGGGCCTACTCACAGTGGACACTGTGATCCAACGAGAGGCAAAAAGCAGGGACATATAGTACGTCGAGAGAAATGTGGAACTCACGCACGAAGGTGTTCCCACACAGGATCAAAGTAAACGGGAACCGCACGTCTAGAAAGAAGAGGAATAACAGAAGAAAGTACCTACCGTCAGTAGCAATATAAAATCGGAAGGAAAGAAAGTGGGCCTGAAAGACAGACGTCCCGAAGGCTTAGCAAAGGCCGAGGCATCGATGGGATCCCCTTGTGCGTTACTTCCCACGAAACAGGATGGGCAAACCCACCTAACTCGACTCAATGGTCCATCCTATAGGCTACCAAGTGAGAGAGCGTGAAGCACTGCGCACATGGACAATAATTACCTGATATTTGAGGGTAGGAGCTACGCTTTTGTCTCCTCTTCTATAGAAATCCTTATACATAAAGTCCATATTGGGCGAGTATATAGAAAAACGGTGGTATTGGTCGTCCATGGAGGTGCCGAGCATTGAAGGATCCGTGGGGAGCTCCGGTCCCGTGAGGCTGGCAAAATTGCTGTCGTTACTGCAACAGCAGAGGGAAACATGAAAGAAATGATACGCCTACACTATCGCTTTCAAGTAGTTGCAATAATGATATAACCGTATAATGGTACTTTATTTTCATTATGGAGTTTTCGCACGACGTCCTGAGCAATTATAGCGATACCACGTTGTAAAAAGTGACACGTATATAGCTAGTTATTATGTGGTTTATCTAGAAAAATGTGGAACTCGTACGCGAGGGTATTACCACACAGGAACAACTTACAACTATGCCGAAGTTTTGCTAAAAAGCAAAAAAAGTTGGATTGAATCGATTCACGAAGAGACGTCATAAATAATACATCATATTACCCTTTGCTTAAATATGTATCATATGAACATCCGAATGCAAACTTATCATAATGCTAGGTTCCAACCCAGCATCTTGTTTGCATAATCAATAGCAGAGACCACGCGCTACTTGACTGGCCGCTCCTCCCAAGCGGGCCTGACTGTAAATTAACCAAACTTCGATTGAATCTTTTTCAGTCAACATAGCGAACTTCAAACAGAAAAATAAGTTGTTCTTGAAGACGTAAGGAAGGCACCTATTGGAAAGAAACATGTCGACAAGAGCACTGGTTAATGGTAAAAAGGTAAAATTAACTCAAGCCCATTTGAGGCCACAGTGGTATCCTAAAGTTCAAACATAGTCGTCCACCGTTGCCAACTAGCTACGAGTTTGCGCTTCTTGCTGATAAGCACCTTTCTTGAATTGCCATGAACACTTAAGCCTACTTTTTGTTGGAGGTCGTTATCTATGTCACCTGGAAAAGATTTTATCGAAGTTTATCAACTTGTCGCCACGCCCACTAGGGGTTTTGAGCAAGCAGTGAAGTTTAGTGTAGTCTATGTTAATAGTTAACTGATTTTCATTCTCCATAAAATCTAAAGACCTGCTTTAAAGATAATTTTTTGGTTAAATTTACTCTAATTATAAGATATATATTCCAAAACAGGCTATGACAGCAATATGCGAAGCGTTTTAAGAAAAACTAGCAAATATCCTGTACTAATTTCCATGGCACTATATTGCAGTTCCTTAGCAGCATTTATATCATAACAGAGTCCTGGGTAGTTGTGGAGTTTTTAGAGGAAAAGAGGGCAAATGAAACTGCTACAGCTGTGGAGACACATTGTGCGTGGCCCAAGACCACTCGCACTCATACATAGATCTACTTCTATGTATACACAAGCCGCTTCGTTGTACACATAGCTATGTACTGTAGCTATATCAGCGGCTTTGCGTTAGTGCTAAAGTGGCCCGATAAGCGGCACAACTAGGACTACCCTGGTCAAGTACCTGCAGGACGGAGACAGAGGCATCGCTGAGGCCTGCTCCGTCGCGTCTGTGATGCCCTCCATGCGCTTCAGCAGCACTGCGACACCTCCCTTGGCGAGCTCGCTGGACCGGGGGGAGGAGCTGGCGGTGCACGTACTGGAAGACTGCAGCAGCAGAGGAAACATTAGACTAAATGGAGGGTACAAATTACCACATGGACGATACTAAAGATAGCAGCTATTTGGAGGGTAGAAACCCATTTCTTTTGTTCCGGTAACCTACTTAAAGAATTACGTAGTGGCTTTCGCTGCCAAACTAAACCTGGTGAGTCGACATAATACACAGCCAACGATGCAAGGAGAAACTGTATTAGAAAAATAACAGTCTACTCACCATGGGAATAGGTGGGCATAGCGGTTCCAAGTCACCAGATGCAGATTCGATGCCCAAGGCATGCATCATGCTCGCCATGGTATGGAAGTATGCCATGATCGTAACCGCCACCACAACCTCAGATACACTCAGCCCGGATTTCACCAACTGCTGCTCAACATAAAATCAACTAGTACTACGATAACATCATTATATTGACATCGATCTAGCTACTTTACTCGATATGTGCTAAAAATGCTCGAAGAATCTGCAAAGCCCACAAGTAATATGCCCGTACTATAGACACAAACGATACACGTGAAAGAAATTTCTGCAAGTATATAGAAAGAATTATCAATTTTGGGCCACAACTCTTAGGAGCGAGGGGAGGAGTATGGTACAACTTTGTGGAAGTATACTTGGCGGGTTCACAGCTAATATAGTATGTCAGAAATGAGGCACGTAAGAGCAAAGTATTCTGCACATTATTACCACGAGCATTAACAAAGAGCGTTAATTATTATCAATACTATATTCAGGAGTTTAAATTTAAGTTTCTGTTTCCACAACAAAGGCGATATCACAGAGGAAGATAGAAGGGACATATAGTATAACGATAGACACGTGGAACCCATGCATGAGGGTGTTCCCACACAGGATCAACGCGCATGGGAACAGCAAGTCGGGAGAGAAAATGAAGAACCGATGGAAGATAGATCAGTAGGAGTAAAAGATGGGAAAGAAACAAAGTGATGGGCACGAAAGACAGACGTCCCGAAGGCCTAGCTCATGGCTAAGGTAACCTACAGAGTGCCCTGGGGGCGCTGCTCCCCATAACATAGGATGGGCGAACCTAAACTAACCTAACCCTATGGCCAAAAGCGTCAATTTTTTTTTTTTTTGCCTTCATTTTGGACGGCCGAATGCAGCAGTCCGACACAATAATGAAAAGCCGAAGTGCATTTATGTTCATCAGTCTAATTTCTAACGCATTTGCGCGCACATCCTACTATAACCAAGCTATCTGTAGTTTGGATATGGCTGACGCCCAGGAGATTCACCGTGATGAAACTTCCAGTTAATAAAAGAGATAAATAGACTTTTTTCCTGATAATTTACGATTGACATATTCGTCATCATTATTATCACTCACTCTAATTACCACCGTCAAAGAGGCTATTGATTTTGTCGGAATTTGTCCGTCAGTCTCAAACATAAGTTACAGAACTCAGCAAGTCATGAACGGATCTTTATGAAATTTACAGGGAATAATAAACATGTTAGGAAAAACAGATGATTAGCTTGCGAAGCTCCGTTCAACCGATTCTTTGTTTGTCAGCCTGTTTTTCTAGATACCGGTAAGGTCCAAAATAATATGAACGAAAATTCATGTAATTGGCAGAAATGTACAAATGATCAAATTTTGGAGATGATCCATTGAGGTGTTGGACGATATGTTCGTCTCAGTTTCTGTCGAACATAACTCAAAAAGTTACGGATGGATCTTGATGGAAATTTTGGAGATGATCCGTTGAGGTGTTGGACGATATGTTCGTCTCAGTTTCTGTCAAACATAACTCAAAAAGTTACGGATGGATCTTGATGGAAATTAAAGGAACTGTTACCGGTAATAATGTCAACAGGCACTAATGACCGAATTTTGGTGATGATAAAAAGGAAATCCTACTCTCAGGATCAATTTGAATTTTTCATTAACATTGCCTTATTCGGGGTATAAACTAAGAGCGTTTCTCTAGCTGTGGCAGCAACCTATACATATGCGAGTCCTGTTGTCAAGCGTTCTTATCTCTTCTAGTCAGATTATATTTTGGCAATTACGCCGGCAGAATTACCTGTATGTGTGTCCTGTTGAGCATCCAGGGCCGGTGCGCGAGGATCATGTTGGTCTGGTGGAGGCAGCGGAGGCGACGCGGGCAGCTGTGGAGACCCTCAAGCCACTCGCTCGGCCCTCCACTGTCGGTGAAACGAACTTTCTGTTCCG
The DNA here is from genome assembly GCA_001587735.2 of Parhyale hawaiensis. NCBI lineage: Eukaryota > Metazoa > Arthropoda > Malacostraca > Amphipoda > Hyalidae > Parhyale > Parhyale hawaiensis. The sequence goes on along the minus strand of LQNS02278094.1, from coordinate 1,883,057 downwards.
ACACAAGCACGGAGCTTTTGTGTCGACAGGCAGCCTGAAACAAAATGTTACTGCGTGTGTAACTCTGCTTGTTAATATACTGTATATATATATAGTGTCATTAGGGTGACAATAGCAAACCGTCGCTCACTACTGCGACGCGAGGAAGCTAGCCAACAATGAATTATTATTATATATTTTGTTCTAACTCCATAGCCGCAACTCAGGCGTTTCAACAGAGATACTACTTGTGCAGTGTTAAAATACCGCATATTGGGTAAGCGTTGTAGCCACGTGCGCTACTACGGGCAGGGAAATAAAGGCGCACAGTATAGTAGGAGACACTCAGTGGTCGGCCCCTTCTGTGTCCTTCCACGCGAGAGAGACTAGAGATGTCCCGTGTACCTACCAGGTCGGCTATCTCGATCGACAGCCTACCTCACGGGACAAAAAGATGAAAGTAGAGAACCTACCTAACTATACAAAACTAACCTCGTCAGCAGGAACTGCTGCCAGATGCTACATCCCCTGCGGAGAAGGCACTCGGGACCCTTGGGTGCGTGATGCCCAAACATATTGTGGCAGGGAAGGCGCCCGCCACAATATGCCCCTGAGGGCAGCCAACAATGAATTGGCCTGTGAAAGGTTAGGTTATGGCCAGGACTGGTTCCGGTAGCGTGCTAATGACGTCACAAACTGTGAAGCCAATCACAGATTGACGCTAAGTAAAGAAAGCTAATTGTCTAGCCTATGAAAAATTGACGCGAAGTAATAAACGTACATTGGGACGTTAGCAGAACCAGTCCTGGCCTTACCTATCCTTACACAGGCCAATTCACTGTTCAGGGTTTACTATCGAGAAGATGGCGGAGCCGGCCCGGAAAGTGTTTTTCTTCATGTACTTTGGTCTACGGAGGCGATTTCAGATGTGTACAACATAGCGGGCACATTAACTTGTCGCCTTGAAAGTCGGATGTCGCCCTAATATTAAAGGAATTTTTCAAGGTGTCGCCCAGTGACACTCATCACTATATATTTTTATATATAGCTATGAGCTGTATCACAACTACTGCAGTACTGAGACCCCAATCCCTGCTATGTATGTATCTTGCGTGCGTAGGTACCGCGTAAAAAAAAAATAATGAGTGTGTTTGCGAGCCTCAATTCCGTTGGTGGAAATGGCGCAAGATTATCATAACTACAACTAGACGAAACCTACCGGTATCTCTGACGTAATGTATCATCATACGTGCGTACAGATGAAAACAATAACTACGGTAACTATAGCTACCTAACTGCGTAATAAATTTTCTGAAAGAAACACTATAACATGAACATGAGGGTCGTCGTACGGCGTTGTTATTTTAGGATTTTATTTTCTGCCCGTTAAAGCTATTTACGATCCGTTTACACTACCAACTTTGCTGTGTTCGACGGCTACAACTTGGTGGGATTTTTCCCCGATTTTGGAATTTCCCCCTCAATTATGGACGGGACCTGGAGCTTAATTTTTAACACTGCACATTAGTCACTGGAACTCCAGCTCCACTTTTTCTGCGCATGCACGAGTGCTAATTATACTCTAAATTGGTGTGCTTCTTGTAAGGCTTGCTAAGCCGAGATCGGCGCTACTATAGTATGAGGCGCGAGGGTGGATGGAGGCTTCAACATAGACGCTCAAGGTTACCACTTCAATCCTGCCAAGTAAGATCTTTGTGGCGCTTGATGTGCTGAGTCAGCGACCGGTCGCGGGCTGCTGCGGGGCACTGCTCCTAGCCCGAATTGGAGATGGTCAGAGGGCGCGGGTCTGCCGCATCGAATCTTCCGCCGCTGGCGCCATAGCTCTTGACGACCTGTGAGCGACTGCAGCGAGGTGGCCTTACCTGCAGCACGAATCACTGCGTGGGGGCTTCCCAGTGATGGGTATGATCAAGCTAACTTGACCGTTACCTGAGATTTAGGTACAACTTATGTGCCGCTGGTTAGGTTAGGCGCCTCTTTGAATTAACAGAAAAGGAACCTATTCTAACCGCTTCATAACTAACCTAAGCTACCACATACCTACCGGTAGTTTGATGTAGTTTACACGAGTTGGACCGTCGAAGAGCCGTCTCTAAATCTTCAGACCAATGGCGCCCGACTCAAACTTCCTGTATTCAAAAACCTTCTCAACGCCTAAGAATTCTGACATTGCAACCCTCCCTGATTTTGGTCATGCATAGGAGAAAATCTTATCAACGTAAAAATTCACATCAGCTACGAAACTTGCTATCACCTATTATTATCAGTGCCACTATATGTAGCCTAGCTACTAGATTTCATGTCTATATTCGTCTGTAAAACTTCCAAGATCCTCTTGGTCACTGAACCCTCAGCTAATAACAGAACGTGACTAACACGTATTATCCATTTCAGAATTAATACATCATTGAGGAGAACCCTAGCCGACGATTGTGTGATTAATACAATATGCCCACGCCCTTCGTTAGAAATATATACATACTGTACATGTAGTATTTTCCCACGACAGAGTTATAGGGTTAAACAAATGTCCGCATTTGTCACTGCTTATCTCCCATAATGTCTAACTGTTTGGATAGGTAATAAGCGCAAGACTGTTTCTATTAACAACTTCAGGATACACTATCTTGGCAAAATCCCAATCCCATTAATCCAACCTTCCTTGGGCTCTACTGTCTCCCTGCAATAGCTCTTTCTCCTATAAGAATACACTAGGTGAAAGAAGAGCGCAGCCTGAAATCAGACTCACCATAATACCAATATAGTGTCGCTCCTCAGCGCTCCAGTACTCCTCGTTTTCCATAAGCGTGCAGAAAACGTCGATGGAACGCTGCAGATACTCATCGTGTTCTGAGAGGACATCTTCCAGTAGCTGGTCAGGCGCGGCCAGTCCGAGGTGCTGCACACAAAAAGATTACGATTAGTTTTGTGCGGCAAGTAACGAACTTAGCAAGGGAAAACGTAATCTCCTCGCGCCAGAGTTTACATGTAAACGTACAATGCTTACCTAGTGATCATAATAATCAGCTACGTTTGAATTTAAAAATGTGAGCCGAAACTGACATGCGATTGAAATTCTATCAAAATCATTCAGAGAGAATAAAACAGACTAGTCATGAGAATCAAGATTTGTTTTGGTAATTAGAGATCCGGTCGATAGCGAAAGGGGTAATAAGATTAAACACTCCCCTATAGCCCGTTGAAAAAACAAAAGATGGCTGACCTGGCTGACAAGAGCGGATTTCAATTTAGGTGACCCCAGGAAAAAAAAATTCATTACTCCTATGCGAATGAAGCGCATCAGCCGCATGACGAGCATCGACAGACTTTCGCAGGTTAAGGTACGTTTCAAGTTTAGGTCTCCCTATCTAAGACAACGATGGTTCATGGATAGGCAAAAAGAAGAGGCATGTAACATCTATTTTTTTTTTTAGCAAAACGATGAACCCTTGCACAGAGGATTACAGCGCAAGAGAACTGCAAGTCAAGAAAGAGCAGCAGAACTGAGACAGAAAGAAAAAGAAATAACTTGCTATGGTTAGACGATAATAGACTACCTGCTATAAGTACCTAGCTAACAATAATTAGAGAAGCACTCTGAGAGCGCGTACCTACGCCAAGCAACGCAGTGTTGATTATTATAGTAGAGGGCCCAGCCGTCAATAATGACGGCAAAAATTTTGTGATTGAGCATTTTATTGTTCCGGTTCCCAGTATAGCTATTGCTGTATTACAGGTCTCATCCCTGCAGGCCTGATCTTCCATTAGTGAAACGCAAGCCGTACAACCATGAGTTTTGCTACAGCAAAAATATCCCCCCTGCAAGATAAGGAGTGAATATCAGCTAGGAATTGATAAAGCCATAAGCTGCACCAAGAAAATATAGTTCAGTCAACAGAATTCACAGGAAATGCCATGGCTCACCATATTGTGCATACCAACAGACTGTTGAACCTCCAGCGTCGAACTTTGGCTGCGATGTAAATTCAATATAAAAAGGCGTCTACTCAGCGTGAAGATTCAACTACTACGATATCATTCAGCAATGAAAGCGGGGATCCAGAGACTGGGGATGCAGAGGACGGATATGCGCGATTTTGTTACTGAGCGAACGCAGAGTGTATCTGTTGACGGCGTTTTGAGCCTCACTCGCGGTGGTGTCTGGCGTCGCTCAGGGTAATGTGCTTGGTCCGCTGTTGTTCGTTCTCTATACTAGTGACATGTTCTCTTCGCTTGAAAACACGATGATCAACTAGCCTATGCCTACGATTCCACTTTGATAGCAGTGATATCTGCTGCTCGCAGGGGTGATGCTGTCGCTCAGTCTCTGAATAGGGATTTGTCGCGCATTAGTGTATGGTGTTCGGCCAGGAGTATGAAGCTGAATGCCAGTAAGACCAAGTCGATGATTATCAGTCGCTCTCGGACACTTGTACCGCAGCATCCCCAACTGGAGATTGATGACACTTTGCTTCAGGAGTCTAGCTCCTTGGAGATTCTTGGTGTTGTCTTTGATGAGAAGTTTACTTTTGAGCCGCATATTAGGAGGTTGGTGTCACGTGCTTCCACTAAGATTGGGCTCCTGCGTAAAGTGAATTCTGTGTTTGGTGCCAGTCAGGTTGTCCGCAGATGTTTTTATGCGTTTTTGCTGCCTGTGTTGGAGTATTGCTCACCAGTCTGGGCTTCAGCTGCTGACACACATTTGCGTCTGTTGGACCGACTTGTTAGTTCAGCCAGCAGGCTGTGCGCCGATAATAATCTGGTGAACCTGTCCCACAGGAGAGGAGTAGCCGAGCTATGTATGTTTGATAAGCGTTCAACAATGAGAGGCATTGGTTGTATTCTTCTCTCCCTGCCCTCAAGGTTGTTGGGAGAGAGACTCGTGCTGCGTGCGGAGCGCACTGTTTCACTTTGGAGGCTGTCGGATGTCGAACTAATCAGTTCTGTCGGTGCTTCGTGCCCTGGTCAGCTAGGGTTTGGAATTTGTTGCCTGCATCGGCTTTTGGTCGTATAGGCCTGCAAGGGTTCAAGTCAGTTGTTAATGTTTTTTGCTGGATTTTCTTTACCAGCGTTTTGGGCTTCCGGTGTTGCAGGATGCTTCATTTGGGTTGTATTACCTGTTCGTGGGAGCTCAAGCATGAAGTTTTAATAATAATAATATTTGTCACCGGTACCCCAAGGGCTGACATTGTATGGTATCTCAGCTTGTTTTTCAGGTCATTAATTTTCTCCAATTAAACTCTTAACTGCGTGACGGACCAACATTGGAGCAACGGAGGGAGCAAGCGACCAACAACAGTGTTTTATTATATAGTGGATTCCTAGTTTGAGCCTCCCTACCCACAGAGTACACTGTGATCCAAAGAGAGGAAGAAAGAAGGGACATACAGAATGTCAACAAGAACGTGGAACCCATGCACGAGTCAATGCACATGGGAACAGCAAGGCGGCAAAGAAGAAGAAGAACAGAACAAAGCAACATCAGTAAGAGTATGAAGATGGAAAGAAGCAAAGTGGGCACGAAAGACACGTCTCAAATGCCCAGCTATCGGCTAAGGTAACCTATATAATCCCTTGGAGGAGCTGCTCCCCATAACATAGGATGGGCGAACGTAGCTAACAATATGAGCTATGGCCCATCCTTGCAATGTTGATGCAAAACTGAAATCGGTCCTGAATCCGGGATTTATTTTTACCACAAAAATATCATGATGTGTATTTTTCACACTCCCATCAGTTCTTGTACTTTTCTTGGAGATCCGTCCATAACTTTTCCAGTTATGATCTGTCAAACAAAGTGAAACACACGAACAAATCATCACAAAAATTTACTCATTTGTACCGCGTAACATTCTAAACAGTTCCTGTAAATTTCATGAAGATTCGGTCGCAACTTTCTGGGTTTGTTATCGAAAAAAAAAAGGAGACAAACAGGTCATCACAAAACTTTGGTTATTCGCTCCTCGTAACATTCCTAACGTATCCTGCAAATTTTATGATGATCCGTTAATAACTTGTCAAGTTGTTTAGTAAAAACAGGCAGACAAAAACAAAGTGAACCATCTGTTCCTTAAATACCTAAAAATCCCTGAAGTTTCATTAAGATCCGTCCAAAACGTTTTGAGTTATCTTGGTGACATACAGAAAACATCGACAAAAGCATAACCTCCATGGAGAAGGTTTTTTCTAACAATAATAATTATAGAAATAATTGATGACGGTACCTATATAAACACCATCAGTACATAGCGAAACGGGTGAACAAATGTGAGCGGCGATAAAGGAAGCTTAAGAATCTGTTTCTGTCCCGGGCTGCATGGAAGTTGGTCCGCGCTGTTGCCGAGGGCTGCTCGCTCAGCGCCCGAGTATCCATCAAAGGCGAGCCCGAGAAGATCGAGGGGCTGTAGCAAAGATTCGCAAGAGTGATGATGCTGGACGCCCATCGTTGACGATATCATTAGTAACACGGAGCAGACATGGGAGGTTTGCGGTGCCTAGCAACAGAGCGATACAGTAGGTAGCAACAGGGGTCCAGGAACGAGGGTTGTGTTGCCCCCAGCAACAACTGGAACACAGGAGGACTAAATATTCATCGACGGGAACTCTGCTTTGGCATGAATCTATTTGTTATGTCGATCGAGAGAGACCAAGTATTGGTCATTACAACCCGTATATGCTTCACTCAAAAAGTAAACAACTTTTATTCTTAGTTTCTTAGTGTGCAAAGTTAATATCTACAGATGACGTAAGTTACAGATGAGATATTAAAGAGCAACTTCGATAATATATGAAACAACAGGAAGAGCAAAGATAAAAGGCTTATAAAAAAAAATACACAACACCAAAGAATGAATTCGAGCAACTAAAAGGAAGTCGTGAAGGCATAGCCAAAGCTACAGCAGCCCATTCCAACCGAAAATTATAATTATAGGCGAAAATCTAAAATCCGAAGCACCGCTGCAGGCACTTGCTATAGAAGTCAAACGTTTGCCTAATCTATTTTGAAAGAAACGTGGAGTCCCTTGGGTGAGCGACTCCCTGCAGCGTATGATGGATAAAACTATCTACCTGCAGCTTTTATATACCTTCTTAATAGTCCTGTGTGGAATGTTACAAGAGTAATTTTCGCGGAGAGAGAAAAGGAGTGAAGTATCCACAGTTTTTTCCATAACGATATATCACGAACAGTAAATAAAAGAAACTCGTATTAGTACCATTTAAACAGAGTTATGATGAACAGTACGGTTTGTACCTATGTTTCAAGAGAGAAAATTACTACAGCAGAGATGAAGCAGGCAAAGCACCAAGGGTGGGGAGACAGGCCACATATGGATGGAACTTTTGAAAACCTTTAAACTGTAGCACACGCACATTAATTAGAAATTTAAAAGCAAAAACCAGGGCTGTCACTGACACAAATAGCATGGCAGCCACAACAAGACATCTTATTAAAGAAATACTGCGCTTTTAGGGGCCCTCGACACATCGTTGGGCCGAGCATATACATAAATGTGATGGGTTATGCCGTTTATATAACCGACCCAGGGCGGTGTATCACAAAAAGAAAAGGAAAGGAGCATGCGTTAATTTATGCAAACAATGAGCGGAACGCCGCGCAAGGTAACAGCAGCTCAGCTCTCAATTTCAACGTTCTTCTGAAAGATAAACTTAAGATATTCCGTAGTTTATCAGTGGACGACAGTCCAATTCGGTAGTCTTGTCGACAGTTCAGTCGCTCTAGCCTACGAGTGACTGAACTTGCCAGCGGTGGAATTTTACAGACTGCATAAGGCAGACTCAGGTTAGAGTGCGCACGATAGTATGGTGTAGTCGATGAGTGACTTGACAAAAAAGGAAGGTTTTCCTTTAAGAGAAGCTATAGAAGCTGACTATAGCGAGGTAAGCAAATGGTTGTCCCTCCCGTATTTTTTTAAACCCAAATCCACGATCTTTCCAGCATCCCACTTCGGTCGAGAAGCTGTACGGCCGCCTCATCGCTGCTACTCGTGGCGCCAGAAAATCCTTGGGCAATATTTACGACACAGACGCACGCTATCTTTTTCTTGTTGGCTGTTTAGCGGGACCTGGCTTGCCGAGCAGGCTTCCGTATAAGCTGCGAATAGCTCACAGGCGAGTAATTTAGCCGATCTGCAGGCTAGAGGCCTCGTGTGTCAAGGGCGCGATAAGGAAGAACCCTAACGTACTGTACTGTATGTCGCAGAGAGTGCAGGGGACGGCATTGATCAGGATTTAAGAGAGCACACATCGTCCACGCAGACAGGATGTCCCTATTTTATTTGCAGCAGAACGGTCAATGCTCGACAGCAGCCACTACCATCCACACAAATTGAGAGTCAACAAAACAGATGTCTACTTCCGGCCAAGTTCGAGAGGGATAAGCTTCATCCTGCACATCTTCCACGTACGCGAGATGCAGATGAAGTAATCGATCGACCTTCGCTTTTTGGCATTACTCAATAGAGGTAGAGGTTACTAAGGTAGGTACCTATATCATCCACGAAGACCGGACATAGGAAAACTTCATTTTCGAAAATGTATGTAGGTCTTCATCTTCCACACAGGTTGTCCTTAAGAATAGGTATGCATTTTTTTCGGCTATGATCGACAGAGGTCTACCTCTGTCTACAGTTTCAATTTTCATTGCAGAGCGTACTACCAGCAAGGTTCTGATGGACAACTGAAAGTGTGAGATATGAAGACGTCCGCGTTTATCACGTTACACAGTTACATCAGCAACCCTCAATTCACATTGCTACCGATGGATAATAATATACAGGAGAAAAATTGACACGCCGGCAAGGTTGGGCAATTAATTTGATTTTTTTTTATCGTGAGAACGTATCCGGAAACTTCGAGGACTCAGGATATGGGACATACATAATTAACGGCTAGCATCGACTTATGTCGGTCTCCTCTTTCATTTTGTACTCGTTACTCTCCACAACAGGTAAGAGTATACCATTGAACATTCGAAGTAAACATGACGATTAATCATAACTTAATAGTTAAAATTAGTGACTTCAAAGTAGTTGAATAAAAAAAAAAAAAAAAACTTGCCAACATACGATTGCAGTATCACGGTGTCTACGTCGTAACGATTTTTGTAAACACAAATATGAAAAGAAAATAGCATGCAGAATGACAAAGGCTCCGAGACGCGTCTCATAAGCCCCTGTACACAACCAAGGCCTCCCCGAGTACTTTAGAAGGCCTTGACACAACCCAAGACTAACTTGGAAAACAATAGGTACATGAAGAAAGGTACTTTGGTACCTTTGCACCATGCGTATCTAGTGCAACGCATACGACTATTCAATAAGAAGCTCACAAATGAGGCAAAAAAGGTACGGTACTTTTTTAAAGAAGCACCACTACTGTATTTCATTTGTGCGCTTGTGAACCCTGTTACGCATATTTTTCAACCGTGTGCATTCATTCATTTGATCAATTAACCCTTGCACGCCGGCTATATCCACGTTATTTCATTGAAAATTGAAGTTTTTAGTGTAAGTGTAGCTTTCATTGAGTAATGTTTTGTTGCCTGGAGTGCTTCATTCCAGAGCTACACGCCAGTATAAGATGTCACAATAAAATATAGAAAAACTAGTAAAACAACACAATTAAAATCAATTTGTCATGTAGCCATTTGTCTAGAACTGCCTCAAAAAGAGTAAACAAGTTTCACAACCATTATGATCCTACGTTACCACCAAACCCACATTAAAGTGTGATCTATGCGGTGAGGCTCTTGGAGACCACAATGTACGAACACCACAGCCAACCAAGTAGTGTTCAAGTAGGCCAAGTGTGCTACTCTGGCAGGAAGACCAGGTGCAAAGTATCTCATACAGATGAATAATGAAAAAAGGTGACAGAAGAGACACCCGTGAAGAAGGCGCCTTTTGTATCCCTCTCAGCAGGTACCTATAGGAGCCCGTGAGCGACCCACCTCACAGAGCAGATGGGAAAGTATAGAGAAACTAACTCAACAATCTAACACCTGCAGGAACTGCGGCCAGATGCAACAACCACTCAGATTACACCTTAGAAGCTTGATACCTACCTAAGATATTGTGGCAAGGATCAGGCATAGGGCCCGCCAGAATATCTACTGTGAAATGACCATGTGATCTTTACAGACCTGATGCTGGCCAGCGTCTTGGGCCGAAACGTTGTCAAGAAAGCTGTCACAGTGAAAGTTAAATTGTAAAATTTATAGCCGAGTAGTTCGGAGCATTTTCGAGGGCGAAGCAGAATATTAAATTGAGCCGTCGTGAAGTTCACATTGATGTACCAATTCTAACCCGGAAGAGCCAAATGAAATATCTTTTTTTCGTAGGAAGAACGTTGCTGAAGTACCTACGCAGGTCCTTTTAGGGTTAATTAACATTACAACTATTATTTATTTTTACTCATCTATTATGATAACTAACAAGCAAACAGTGCTTTGGGAGATACCTCTAAATTCAGGTCACTATAAACGTCAGCCGCAACATCGGCGAGCATCAGCACACGATAACCGTAAGATAACAACTAATCAAGATGGCGAAGCAAACAAAAGACAGTTATCAGGGGCTACAATCTATGTGCTTCACATCAGTCTCGGTTGATAAGAAAAGCTCATACCGTATTATTTATTAGTAGCATGTAATAGCACCTACCATTTTCTGAAGCGTGTAATGACACAAAGCCGCAGGTAGAGGCAATTCCCAATCGTATCACTTATTTTACAAAAAAAAAAAAAAAGTGGTACACTGGTGTACTCTTCAGTTATCAGTTTTGTTACTTGAAAAAATAAAGATCAAGAGAAAACTGAAATGTTAATTCAAATGGTACATCCCAATTGCAAGTAAATTAGAAAGCGACGAAAAAGATTAACATCGACGCAACTGTAACTGCAGCCCTGCATGAATACGTACTGTTGCTCAAGCGAATAAATCAGGGGTCCTATACTTGTTTTAGTCGCTTTAATTAAAAAAAAAAAAAAAAAATTCATTCGAATTTCTCAATAGTTCGGCCAAGCTTTCGCCAAGATCGTAGAAACCCCACGGAATAATTCGAAATAGAGGCAGTTGCAATTAAACGTCTCAAAGATGGAAAATAATTGTCATCCGCGAGCGAAGCGAAGAGCGGTGGTAATGTTTTCGTTGGAGATTTAAGTACATTTGTTTATATATTTGTCTGTTCACCAAAAAGAGGGAGAAGCAGTTGTGCAATGTTTATAGTTTTTTGGAGGGAGTCAGGCGGGTTGACCTAGATGAGAAAAATGCAAAAAAAAGTTAGCTGGCCATCAAAAATAGCAGCGTTGAATTTTCTTGTCTGTCCACCCAACAAGAGGCAGAAGGAGTTGAGTCAATATTTTTTTTAGGCAGTCTGGTGGGCGACTCAGATGTGAAAATGCCAAAAAACTAGAGTTAGCTGGCTATAAAAAATGACGGCGTTGAATTTGTCCCCATCGCGAGTGATGATCTTACGCCATGAGGCGTTCTAGTTATTTCTTACTTGAATCGCGTGTGCTTGAATACTGCTGGCACCATATACACTGACCGGTTACCGTTCTCAGGATGTGAAAAAAAAAAAACCTGTGCAGCCACATATTGTGAGACGGTAACTTATTTGTCAAATGTGGCCAGGGAAAAGTCGCTTTTGCTGCAAAAAAGAAAAGTTTAAATAAATAAATAAATAATAAATAAATAAATAAATAGAAAGCTCTAAGTTAAATAGTGGCAGGTGTACGCACAGCTGTAACTAAATAGGGTACAAGTGCAGCTGCAGCAGAACAGGTACAGGTATAGCTGCAGCTAAGTAGGGTACATATATATGTAGTTGTAAGTAAATTAGATATACGAAGACAGGTTATATTACATCATCTTAATCGGAATGTACGAATCGAGTGCGCCTCTAGTGTCCTCGGCAATACAAAATTATAATGTTAAAGAAAAATGAATAAACCAGAAATTTTACAAATTCCAACAAGAAGTATGATTCATAGAAACTGAGTACCTATAAGGCTATAACACACCATTTAAGAATTATTGACACATCGTGCGTCTGAAAATATATATAATAGAACTATCCCGTTTTCCAATAGTGTACATACTGATATTTTCAAAGTTCGTCCCACTCATGTTCACGTGACAGATCTTTTCAATATGGCGTGGCAAACAGTATCTAGTATTTACGCCGATCAATTAAATATTGAAATTGACAGAACGGCCAGTACAAAACTGCACGCACTAATAACACCATAACAAATTTTATCTTCTGAAAACTCAAAATGTTTCTCAAAAATAGGCTACACATGGTTTCGAGTTGGAGCGAGGACCTCTCAATGTACTTAACCCTAGATACCTCGTGACTTACAAGTAGTTAGTTAGTACGTAAAACATAGCGTCAAGTAAAACGAAGTTCTAAAAAAAAAGCAACACCACAAGAGGTCTCAATTTAGGGCGGCACGAACCCGTACCTCTTAATAGCTTTAATATACCTACATAGTTAATACAATACCTCACGGTTTATAACTTTAAAGTTTCAGTTGTGGTTGAGTCCAAAATTTTTCTCATGACAAACAGATCACTCAGTTTGAGTACCTAACGTTGACATCTCGACGTACAATAACAAGCTACCGCACCATTTATTACCTAACACATCACTGTCTCGTGACGACAGCTCTTGCGCTATCTAACATCTACAGCAGCGGAGTTTGTCACCACTTTCATCACACGATACGTGCCAAATTATGGATTTATTAAACTGATACAATGTGATACGTAATGTTCCAAAATACATTTACTTCCCATCGATCGTGATTCCCAACAAACCTGGACATACATTAGGGATGCATATTGATGACAATAATATCTCTTTACCAATAATCCACGGCACCATGCACGGGTTCTGCGAGCAATTTGAGGCGATCGTCCAAACTGTGAAGCGGTACACTGAAAAGTTAGCCCAGCCAAGGCTGTGCCGAGACATTGGCGTGCTCTGGTTGGATAGTTAGTTTTTGTGTCCCCATCCTTGTGTTTTACAAGCAAGCAAACTTCAAGCAAGTACCAAAACTTCATCGCTCTTCAAGCCATACAAGTCCAGTACCCGGAAAACTAAGCGAGTCAAGCGAGGGACCTGCAGCAATTCCACAGCGTCCACCATGCTTTCCGTCGAGAATCTGCCTCTCGCCTCCAAGCAACGGATGAACACTCAACGAGCCTTCAACGAGGTTATGATTATGCTGGCAGAGTTCAGGGCAGATTATTAGGGTGGCAGATTTTAGAATTCGGTTTGCTTCCACGAGTAAATCGGCTGGCTGCATGCATTGTAAATCAAACCCCAAAAGAAACTACGTACACTGCTTGCAGCAAAGTATTTTGTATTCCCACGGTGCAGCGGTATTATTTACTCTGCACATCAAAAACTATACCTAGCTGTGTCAGGGTGACGAAATTTCTATGTGCTTTCAATAATAAAAGCGATAAATGGCACATAAATTCAAGATTTATATGCTAAGCAAAGCAGATTTATCTTGCATAGATGCAGAGAATCAATTAAAGAGTGTCTACATAAATGATATACAATCTTCCGTTAAAATACATGCTCAATTACTGCATCAAACAATTTGAATTAATAACTATACGATGCAATTTGCTTCTAGACATCTACCTATCAGACCGTTCTGCGAGTCTTTTAAGACTTCAACGTGTTCTATACAAACTGTTAGAATAGGTACTATTTTAGAAGTCATTTCAGGAGAGCACTAGAATGTTATCATGATGAAAGAAATGTCTTCCGTCTCTAATTCATGTCCTGCTCGCTCGCACTTGCATATATATAATAGAATTTACTACTTTCGGCATCTTACACGACGCTCTTCCTACTTTACGCAAAACTATTTGTTAGGCAACATGTCACTTTTCGATAATTCCTCATATTTATCGCAGTCACACAATCCATGTTGCTTTAATTTTCAAGGTAACATTACAACACGCGTAACACTCGCGTTTAGTAGTAACCAGTAGACAGTCATATAAAACAATTTTTAGCAGCCTCTATAATTTGTGTTTAGTTAAACTGACACACATAATGACAGTGACTAAATGCAACAGCACTGGAAGTAAATGCGGATCTAAAAAAAAAAATAGAATCGAATTGAAACTCAACGCTCTAAATCAACTTAACCCTTTATCTACGAAAACTCTGCTCTTGCTATATGGGGTTCTATAAGAAGCTCGTAGAAGACACTATCATTGTAGTCACTTGAGCTCACTTACAGTTTAGTTCAGTCGTAAATAAACTACAAGCACCGACTTCAGACGGGTTGTTAAATATGTTGTCCAAATTTATAGAGAAAGAAACAACGCACCGGTTTTAATAATAAAAAATTGGATGCAGCATCCGAAGATGCCGTCAGTACCGAAAGGGTTGAGTAAAAAAAAAAAAGGACAGCGCGATGGAACTTGATAGAGATATCAATTTACTTGAAGGAACAGTACGTTGCATTAAAAAAAAATGAAGACAAAACGAAAGCTTGTCTCATGCATGTGTGTTTCAACAGAAATCTCAAAAATTCTTTTCGTTCAGGAAATTCACTTACATACACATACCTACTTAAAGATAAAAAAATTGATGTACCTACCGGACCAGTACTTGGGTACAACATTAGAGAATTCAGAGAGTTTCGCTGGAGGCAAAAATGATAGACAAAAAAATATACTCGTACCTTTTACTTTTCGCCATTTAGTACTTTTCGATTCACTCTTGGAACCTATCTTGCGAAAAGTAGTAGGTTCTTTTCTGTATTACTATTACTGAATCATATTCCCAGATTTGTTACCGCACAGTATAGGATTTTTCATTGCACTGCACTAGCGGCCTATTGCGCCAAAATTGCTCCTTCTGCCTTTGTTGCCTCAATTACTTTTCTCACCAGTTACCCACGTCGGGTCAGCTTCCTAGCTGTGTTGCCTGTATTGCGTCAGCAGCCTGTGTCCCCTGGATTTCGTCAGCCGCCTGTGTTACCAGCATTGTGTCAGCTGCCAATTGCTAGTTCCGCATGTGTTGCCTGCATGCAAAGCATCAGCAGCCAATTGCTACTTCCACCTGTGTTGCCTGCATTGCAACAGCTGTCAATTGCTATTTCCGCCTGTGTTGCGTGCAGTGCGTCAGCTGCCAATTGCTACTTCCGCCTGTGTTAGATAAGATAAGCGGCAGTAGACGAACCAAAAGACACACCAGAACTTACGCCCCGGCCCTCTATAAACTATTGCCATTATGTTAGTAGGATATAGATGACTGGGGAAACAAGAAGAAAAAAAGGAAAGAAAAAGAAGGGGGAGACGAATCTCAGCCAAAGAGATGATCATGAATGCACGCATGCATGATCGATAGCCGCTGATATGCGGAGCTTAAGCTTGAGACTCGTGGAGGAAGGGGTTCTGAGCTGTAGAGGATCTCTCCCAATGTATTTCAAGACGATTTTTAAACCAGTTGACTGGCTCTGCACCAACAACGTCGGAAAGGAGTCTATTCCAAATGCTGACTGTGAAATAGGGAAAGAACTGCTGATTTAAAGTTGTTCTTCAAGCTTTACGCTTGAATTTCTAACCGTTGTTTCGCAAGCGATCATTAAGGTCTCTCTCAAAGAGTCCCATTGTAGGTACGTCGGTGGAGCCATTCAAGTACTTGAATGTTTCTATTAGTTGCCCCCTGAGCCGTCTTTGCTCGAGAGAGATCAGACCCAGTTCTTTTAGGCGACGTTGATACTTGTTTCTCAGCTGAGGTATGAATTTCGTTGCTCTGTGTTGAACTCTTTCCATGTTATCGATATCTTTACAGAGATGTGGCGACCAGAATTGAACAACAAATGATAACTGTGGCCGCACTAATGCCTTGTACAAGGGAACGAAGATGTCTTTAGACTTTTATCCAAAGTTTCTGGTGATGAATCCCAGTACTCTGCTTGCCATTTTCACGCTGTTGTCAACTTGCTGACTGTGTTGTAGTTTGTTTGTAATAGTGATTCCCAAGTCACGTTGTTGGGTGACAGCAGCCAA
>LQNS02278094.1:1851824-1863760 GCA_001587735.2 Parhyale hawaiensis | reverse complement strand
ACTGGTTCTGCTAACGTTCCTAATAAGCTTTTTCCCATGTAATAAGCTTCAAACTACATACCAATTCACCTTAAAAACCTCAAAACACCATAAAAACCCTTAAAATCCCACATTATTGCTGTAAAACACTTACGAAACGAGCTGAACCAGTCCTTGCCTGGAACCTAACCTTACACAGGCCAGCTCATTGGAAGGCGTTCTCTAGTAGGGGCGGTCGGGGATAGGGACGGATCAAGCCAAAAACGGCCCGTTTTGAAACTTTATCTGTCGAGAAACTTACGATGAAAATCCCGTGGACTACTGGCCGTTCGGTGTAATAGTCAAATTACACCTAACCGCAAGCGACGACAGCTAATGTAGGCGTTAGTCAGACATGCCTTCAGATAAACCCTGAAATAGCTATATATATATATATATGTAGAACAAACCAACCAGAAGCCTTGTTTCATACAACATAATTCTAAAGTAGTAGTGAAAACATATGTAAAGGCACTGGTTTTAGGACGGTGGTCAATGACCCATTCCTATACAGAGTGCCCAATGCCCTGCATCCCCTATACATTTCCACGGGAACAAAAAAAAAAAAAGATCTACTAGACCACAGTAACATACCTACGAGGAAAATACCAACTCAATAGCATCAACCAAGTTAGTGGAGGGCAGGTGCACTGCCAGAAAATGCATCAGCAGCAGCATGGTGCCAGGAGAGTATGAGGTAGCCAAGTGCTGCACAACCCAACTATCCTTGGCACCCTCACACACCTCCCCTCTGGTGTAGTTGCCAGGTCGTTGCTGGCGCCATTTAAAGTGCCAGCTGAGCAGCGCAGAACACGGCGGCCAGCAGGTCCCGTGCTACCACCAATAATAATGAGCTGCAGCCGCATAAAATTATATATAATGGCGCATTTGTAAGCATTCAATAGGTACTATATTTGCTGCTCATAATAACAATAAATCTGTAAATATTAGAAATACATAAGCATAATTATAAACATATTATTATTATTGGCATTGCCACGCAAACGTTCATATTACCATTATTTTTGCGATTACTTTAATCAATGTCAGTAATTTCATTCAATTATCGTTCGTCATCATGAACATATTTACTTGCTGAATTCAGCATTCGGCTTACTATTACTGGTTTGATTAGAAATCTCAATATATTTGCTACAACTTTATCATTAATTCAGCGAGTGACGTCGTAATTATCTTCAAAAAAATTGAAAGATTATTATAATTATTATATTTCTTCAGTTCAAGCTGTACGAACACGAGGCGCCTCACTTAAATAAAAGCGGGTTCGCAAGACGCTCTTCTGGTTGACTTACGTAGTGCAAAATGTTCGAAGCGAACGCAATGCTGCGTCATGTGGTAAACCACAACACGTGTGCTTACCAAAAGTTGGGTAAAATGCTAGCGGGCTTAGAATGTCTCATTACACAGTGAAGTTTCGGGTGACTTGGAATTTAGGAAACTTAAGACAGTGATATTTAAAAGGAAGCAACGAAACAATCGGACGCTTGGCGGGCTCCGACGGTGGCTAAAGGCAATCGTATGAACAAGGTTCAACTTAACCGCTTACGCTAAAAGTACGGTACACCTTTATTCCTTTAGTAGGAACAGCGCTGTAAATAGTGTTTACAAAATAGGACAATGTAAGTAATGGGTTTCATTTGCATTGCTTCATTCGCAGGAACACACGCCTCTACATGCATTGGCGACCTAGCTAACCGAGTAAAATATTAATAGGTAATATAAATAATATAAAAAGTGAATTAGTTTTCCAGACGCATTACCGCCGTTTGCCGTGACCCCATCAATGGATTTCTTTTTCATGTTTCAGGTACTTTTCAATTTTATTGAATAGGTTTCACCTACAAACACTACAAACCCAACTGCTGGGCAGATGTACTTGTAATCTAGTTAGTCCAGTAACTGTCAATATAATAACTGACAGTTTATAAAATTAATCACCATCATAGGCCATGCAATACTTAACTGTTCACTCCTGACAAGTGGGTAGGTATGACGGTAAATTAAAAAAAATCTCGATAAAATCTTTTCCAGTCTATACAACGACTTGAAACAAAAATAAAAAATTGTTCTTGGAGACACAAAGAGTTCATCTCTTAGAAAGAAGCACGCATACATATGGTAAATTACTTTACCATCTTGACTTGAGTCAATTTTAAGTCATTGTGGCGTTCAGCATTCTATTATCATCGTCCACAGTTGATACTAGCCACGAATTCGTGTTTCCTGGTGCTAACCACATATCTTGTATCACTGAGAAGAGTTTACTTTTTGCTTTAGGTCACTCTATGGACTAGAAAAGATTTTATCGAAGTTTATTCAATTTGCTATCAGGCCCACTTTGGAAATTTGAGCGGGCAGTCAAGTATCGTGCGGTCAATGTCACCGTACATAATTTAATAATCCGCTCGTTAGTCTAATTTTTCATTAATTGAACCAGGACTAAGAATGGCAGTTTTTTAACGGAGGCAATGTAAGTACCTATAGCTGTTTCCTAAGTATAATGACTATATTCAAATTAGTCTATACCCATCAGAACGAAATAAAATATCACCTCCTCGTATGAGAATAGCAATGTTGTAGAATGATTCAACATTAAATAAGTAGGAACGCTGCTCCCTATCGGAAAATCAAAGGCATTTACATATACACTGTCTATGCACAAAAAAGAAATGTTTATGATATTAAGGTACATATATGTATTAAAGTTTCAAAAGAGATAAATTTAAACAAACAGTTTGATAACATTTACCTTTAGAAGGTAAATATGCACTTACCGCAACAGAGATTCCTCTGTGGGTAAGGCTGGTAGGTACTTACACGTGTTGAACCACGCTAGACGCACACTGATGTATCAAAGAGTGAGACAAAAAGGGGCACAAGCCGAGAAAAAATGGAACCCAAAATCGTGGAACACTGCTCATGAACACAAGTCCGAGAAAGAAAAGGAAGAACACAAGAATAGATTGTTAGTAGACGCTTAAAAAAGCAAGGGAGCACAGTGGACACGAAAGAAAAGTGTCCTGAAAGAATAGCGAGGCTACGATAACCCATACGAAGTCCCTCATGGAGCAATGCCAGTTTGCTTAAAGAAAACTCAGCTGTACAAGTTATACATTTGCATATTAAGTGTTTATTAGAGGATCTAACGCAATTCATCTACAGCCATTAGCTTGCAAGGCAAATAATAATAAAAGTCGAGATATGACGTCAATGACAGAAATCACGAGGGCTGTCCCGTGACGGAGGGAGGGGACGCATGGGGACGATGGAGGCTCTCGGCTGCCAGACGCGCATCCCCTCTGACAGGCACCTGCTTGTAGCCACCGCTTCCCCGAATCGAAGAGCCACTCGAACATGGACAAGACGTGTAACAAAACAGACGCAAGGCTTTGGGTACGATTATCAAGGACTTTTACTGAGTTGTCAAATGAGCATGAAACTGGTTGGAAAAGTTTAGATTGAGATCGTATTATGGTGTTAGACTCCCTAAACGAAACGGCGGTGCAGTACGTCAACGTAAACGAAGAATCTACGCTAAAGCGGCGGAAAACAGCGAAAGTGAACATCAAGCCAAGAAAGCAGAAGATAGGTATGGTACTTAGCTAATATAAAACAGAAATAGAAGAAACACGGACAAAAAGAGACACCCACAGAGCTTAAAGCTAAAGTAGGTATATATCCTATGGTTCCCGTAACAACAGGACAAACGGAAGAGTCAGATGTTTAACAAATAGGGACATGAAATGAAGACACTATATGTAGGTTTTGGTAACCGTCAACCACAGACCTCCCCATGTACGGCGAGGTCAATGCGCCAACCAATGCAGGGAATATAGGGTAATTATACCAGCACTGTACAGTGCTGCCATATCCTCTCAAATAAAACAAGATATTTTTCCTTGCAGGTACTGGTAGCAAGCAGCAAGCAGAGGAGTTTGTTGTTCGATGGAACTATCCAGCGAACCAATCCCAAGGCCAAAAGCTCACTTGTCAATTAAGCTGTGCAAGCGTAAATATTACCCTAGCAAATTTGGGGCCGCCATCCAAAAGCTGATTTTGGTTTTAGCTTCTGTGGCGACCCTAAATGTTTGTCGGATACTTACTTCAAAGATGGGGAAATTATTTAGGGTTTAACTGATAGTGACGTAGTCTGACGGCTGAACTAGCAGTAGAAAAAAGAAAACAATAAATAAATAAAGAGCAACTGCGTATTCCTGATAGTCCGAAGTTCAGATATGAACAACAAGCGATACGAAACGGTCAATGAGTACGAAAACGGGGCGCCGTGTACGTACGCCACAGCATCGACAAGATTACTAAAAAAAAACGATAACCGCGATAAGCAAATTTAGGCACGCGGGCACAGCCCATTCGTACTCGGATCGTAATTGGAAACTAGTTAGACACTCTAGTAACTTGAAAACAAGGCAGTTAAAACGAAACAATTTCAGCTGTACAAAAATAAAACGCTCATTAAATGAATCTGTTTTTATCAATCGGGAACAGAGAAACTATGAACAGTGTATAATTGTCTATAAAAATAAGTAGGCGTGCAGAGTACAATGTATTCGCATCTCATAATTTCGAAGGAGCATGCAGCGCTGCGATGCATAAATCACTCTTATGCTTGAGCACCAAGCGTCCTAAACAGGATTGTTTGACGGTGCTGCAAAGAACAGAGAGCTTACTTAGTCGAGGTCTCAACTCTTCCACAACACTAGACTCGATCTATTTCTTACCGTAGGAATAACACAACTAGGTACGCATCGCATATTACAAAATATATGGAGTGAAGGACTAAGACGGCACAAGCGGTGCCTTTGACAAGCTCATATCACAGAAATGCACAGATAAAGAGTATTTCTTCCCAACATAGTGACACAAAGCTCAGAATAATTAGCAGTAGCACTCCAACGACGAAGTGCTCAACACTGGTGCCTTGGTAACGTCCTTAGCCCTTTCAACAGGCAGCACTCGCAGAAATAGCGTTTTGGAAGTAACCAAAGGTTGTCCCTCGCCCGTTTATGCCTTGGACATCTGTGCATTTACGTATACATAGCTACCGATCGACACAGTCTGGTCATACACTGCAGATAAATATAATGGCGTGTTAGGTCTTTGTTTGGGATGGTACGTGAATATTATCCAAATAAACGTAAGTAAAATATGTCGATTCTAAAAAGGTGTACGGCTGTGCGCCCAATTGAACCATTTTCAAAAGCGGACATTTGCAAAGGTAACGCTATCATGCATTAAACAAGTGACGTACCTCAGTGTACTAAAATACCTATGTCCTTACCAGAGCCGACACTCTGAACGCGGGTATGACATCGCTGCATGAACTAAGAATATACAGACATTCCCGTTCCAGCAGATAACGTGCGGCACTGGTCTAGCGTTAGGCGATTGCATGGTTACATTATGGTCACGTGAATAATTACAACATGGGTGACACCCATAGGAAGCCATGAAAGCATTTGCCGTTAAGAACTAAAATGCCACAGAATCCGACGTGTTCAAAGATCTTAACTGAGAGAATTTCTGCAATGCCAACTGAAACCAAAATAGTCTGGCCGGAAACTAAAACTTGTGACACTAGCATGTACCGATAATTATATCAAACTAAACTATCGACATTTTACATCGATGCAAGAGATATACCCTACTCGTACATGACGATTCAACACACCATGATGTTCATGGTACGATAGTTATTTTCAAGCGCAAAAATCTCAAAGTACAATATTGGTGATCCGTACCGAAAGTAGGAAAACGTCACATGTATAACAAGCACTAACCACGATTACCGTGCAAAGGAACAATACCAGAACTCGCTGGTATTCAAAGAGCAGAAACGAGCTTGTTGAGAAACACGAGGAAATTATACAGGAAAGCAGTAAGCCGGATATAAAAAGGAAATTTAGTGCAACATAAAAAATTCAGCTAGAGTCTAGGGAGAATGAAAGAGTTGAACTAGGCCTCGCCATAACAAGAAATACAAAATCAACAAAAGAATGTGCCACACTGCAATCATAAATAACTAACACACTCAAGATGCCAGCCCGCATTCGGCGCGCAGAGCAGGCGCTGCACCGACACAAACGGGACAACCCGTGCACATCCAACTGCAGCAGTAATGCCTCTATAGCCACAGTAAAATGGGTAGTAGGTACCTATCCGAAGATAGCAGCCATTGTAGGACTAACGCAACTGCCAATGGATAAAATACGATCAAAGAGGCAGGGCGTGCGGCTGGCGACGGTTGGTGGGAGAAAGTAGCGAGCTACGCAACGCAGTCCAAACTGCGCAGTAGGTACCTACACCCATGCGGGTATGGGGCGACCCAAGACATGGCGGGAACCGGGAGCATCAAAGCCAAACGAGATGACGCCGAGCGGACAGTAGAGCTGCGTCACAAGTTTCGTTGCAAGCAACAGCAACCAAAGGCGGCCGAGTACTTTGTATGTACAATGTTGCTGACAATTTTCCTTTTTATTTTGAGAATAAGGAAGTCAATAAGAAAATTGCTAGCCTTCTCACGTAGAAAAATCATCTACCAAAACCTTGGCTCTTACGTAGAAATCATACGTGGGCTAATAGTAAAGCGTGAAACCTTAAGGTCTGTAGAAAAACTTATGGGGATGATAAATTCTCATCTGGTCGTATTGGTACAGCTGTTACTGAATCCGCTTCGCTATCATGTGACGAATTCTCTACAATTGAAACTAGGTTTATGAATCGCTCGCGCAAAATGTGATAATGGCGTCCTCTTTAACCCGTGAGGCGAACGCCGCAAAAACGGGGACACGTTAACTAACGTTACTCATACTAATTACGCGCTATAAACTAAGGACATTGGTTTATTGCACGGTTTCGAGCTTTAACAGTCGGCCGTATTACCTGCTTGATGTGCAACACTTTCGCCAATGACTATCGAGAGCGACACCCTGCGGGTTCAAATCTAAATTTCGTTTGAATCATTTCGGGCATAAACGACAAGGAAAAAATGCGAAGCGTTCGTACAAGCTGCACGCGGGATAATCCCCACGTGCGCCAAGGCACTAAAAAAACAAGAATTATTAATCTTGCCCGACACTGACGCCGTACGGTTCACTTCGCAGTAGTCAGAAGGCTGTGACGCACGCGGAGTCAAGGCGAAGGCGTTCAACTTGTTTTGCAGTTCATCGAGTAGCAGCAAGTCGTTCGTTCGGGGAACTGAGCCATGCCATGGTTCAAGTACGCGTTTACACCATGAACTTGGCGGGCGCCTCACACGTACACAACTCGCCGAAGAGCCTTTAATTGAGAAGTTGCCGGCCCAGTCGCTGTCAACACTCCATGCTCGGTTGCCCCCAGCAACCCAAGAATACAAAACAGGAGAAGGCAAAATGAAGAGATCAGAATCATGCTTACCTCACTGCCTGAAAAATGCCAACTTTCAATAGGAAAATTTAATGCGGTATGTAAAGCGTAAACGGAGAAAGCAAAAACCAGGAGTATTCAAATGACGTTCATAGGACACATTTCACAACTGAACAAAGCAGCGTCAAAATAAACACAAAACGGTGGTACTCGATTGACTGAACCGAACTAGTTTCACATCAGGAAAATACAACTGAAAAGAAAAACACAAACCTGCTCCACTCTCTTGGCTGAACATCATCAACCTTGCAGCAGGAAAATAGACTACAGTATGTATAAAGTAACAAACCCAAGATGGGGCTACGCAACTGACTGATCTTCACATCAGGGAAATACAGCGTGCGGGTAGGAAACCCTAACAGGCAGGCAGCTTAAGTCTCTAACAGGTAAAGAAAAATATGAAAGCAGGAAGCCCAACCATGTATCCAAAGGCAAAGAGGCGCAAGATTCTAAAAGGAAAATTCAACGAGTGTTCATCTGTATAGGAACAGGACAAAGCTGTCAATATTATCATGGTGTTCTCAAGGGTAGAACATGAAGGGACATGAACTAGGCGAAAATAGGGAACTTTTGCATGGGAAGCACCAATAGAAACACCAACAGCAGAATTAAGATAAGTAGCAAAAGTAGGAAAAAGGAAGAAAGTAAAGTGGTCAGGGAAAGACAGATGCCTCCATCACCAAACCGAGGCTATCCCATGGAAGCTCCTCGAGAGCGAAGTTAATCTCTCAACGTACTCAACAGTGATATACTGCGCAATTTATCTGCAACTGTTTTATTGCTAGCAGGTACCGTATTTCATATGCCGTACGATTGGCGGTGGAGACTCAATTTCTTCATTATTTCTCAGAAAGCATTTTTACAAGGTATCAAGCATCAATACCAATATATGCACTTACTAAAAACGGTTGAGTCAGTTTGACATACAATTACAATGAGAGCATCTTTTTCAACGGCCAATTAAGTTAGCTATCTAACATCATAGCACACTTTAAGCAATTGATGAAACCACAGCACAGATCCAGTAGCGACGATCACACCTTAACTGCCGACCCTTGTTCTCTCTCATGCGCCAATCAATAATCACTGAGCCCCTCAAGGATCAGACGGAATTGGATCTCGGCGCTAGAGTTTCGTGGAAAAGACGAGGTTTCTGCACTCACCATGGCAACGAAATGAACAAAAGCGTCAACAGCTTCTACGGTGGAGAAAATGGCACAAAGTAAGCGAAGTGTAAGAGCTGCGGAGGACGTTAAAAAAAGTTTTGGCAACAGGGCAACCAAAAACAAAGTTAATAGAGATAAGTATACTTTTACTGACCTGCGCACCAGTTAAACATGTTATCCGTCACGGTACACGCACTCCTGGAGCCTCGTCATCCGCTTGAAAAAGCACGCAGAGCATTCACGCGCAGGTATATGTTTCAGCTAATAACATATCTGGTTGGTAAGGTCCTGTTCACTTAGTAAATTAAGATCAGGAAGCTTTTCCGATAAAACTCAAATGGTGGCAGAAAGCAAGCCACAACTCACTGGCCAGCCCACCTTTCAGCCTAGGCATCGCACAATGTGACCTTTAGTTATTCCCTCAGTTGATAAAAGAAACTTCCTGGGATCGGTGAGGATAGCTTTAAAACTGAAAAGTAGGTATACCTTTTTGTGAGTATAGGCAGAGTGTTTTGCCACGAGGATGATACGGCTCCAGAAGAACGTAAACCTTGGAGGAGTTAGTGCTGAAGGAGTGCGAGGCTCAACGAATGTGTACCGCGATTATGTTACTCAGCTGTCAATACTATTTGAATGTCCTACGTTTGAGATAAATTTTCCGCACACTACATGGAGATGAAATGAACGAAAGCGTTACAGCTACCAGGTATAGGAGAAACTCGCCGCAAATCAATAGAAGGGATATGGGCATGGGACAATTTTTCATGCTCTCCATGACAACAAAATGAACAAAAACGCCAATAGCTGCAGTGAGAAATGGCAAAAATGAGAGAAAGCGAAACTTGCACCACATGGAAAATTGGAAATATAGGGAGACCCGTAAAGAAATACGGCGGGGAGCAGAAAAGTTTACTTGTCTCAACGTATTTTGGGAGGAATAAGATGCTGTAGTTACTTTTACTGGGTATATTTTAAACCAAGTACTTAGTAAACGATATGCAGTACAGCACGAAAGTTAGTACAACAAGTAGTACAAACTTTACTAGCGCATCAGGGGCACAATGTCTACATCGCATCAAACTATTCTTGTGGTTAATACAGGCTAGTGCGCCGCTAGGACGCGTTTTAAATGATCAATTATTTTTGTCTCGGCTTCTTTGCCGGTAGGTCTGAGAGTGGTCATGCAGTGCGCTACTGACAGGAAAAAAGCGTAAGTTGTGCATCTCCAACCCCCGGGCACGGCTGAACGCTTTCGCTCAGCTATGCCGCATAGCACAGGGGAAGGAAACGAAATAATACAAAAAGGTATAAGTCTAGTAGGAATAGATCGGCCAACTCGATCGGCAGCCCACCTCCCGAAACAGAAGGGGAAGTATTAAGAGCCTACTTAACTTTAGAAAACCCACCTCGTCAGCAGGAACTGCGGCAAGCTGCAACATCTACGGAAAAGGCACTCGAGAACCTACCGTGTGTGAGGCCCAAATATATTGTGGCAGGGAAAGGGCTCGCCAGAACATACCACTGAGGGGCCGTGTGAGGGCACAGCACGAAAGTTATACGATACGTTATCACTGTAGCAGGTTTAACGTACGATTTTAATTGATTCAGATCATGAAACCCCAGTCCCTATTGACGCATAGTAAATAAAAATGCGTGGTGACCAGGTCAACACAGATCGAGATGGTACAATAAATGATGGAACATGACCAAATTCAATCGGAAACTATAACTTCAGTGACCCCAAGACTGGGACATTAAAGTGTGATATCGAGAGTCGTTTTACTGTTGAATTCGATGAACAACGGATATCCTAGCACGTTCATTAATATGGCATGTACTCGTTTTTTTCAGTGCTCTGTATTGGAATGCTTTCAGGTCATCCATGGCACACAGTCACCTGTACGTAACTTGCAGCACATTTACGTCCAAGCCAAGCACAAATGTGTTGAAGAAAATCGTCAGCAGAGCTCTTTCACGTTAGAGATAAAGCACACCTCGTCTCCCTAAGGGTATTGCAATTAATTTGAACTACCAAGAGCTAGACAAAAGGCAATAAAATCACACATTTCCTTGAAAAAATCTTTGGTTTGGGCAAATATTGAGCTGCATATTGCTCTGACGGATGAAGCATGCTATTTTTTTATGAGTCTGCAAGCTAAGCATGGGTACATTTTTCTGTTCCGAATCGATAGTTTATATTATAAAATTCGTCTTCAGGGTTCAGTTTTTATATTATCATGAAATGTTAGAGAATTAAACTAGCTACCACTTATACAACAATCATTGACGTACAAGTTGTACACAGAAAAAAGCTGATACCTTTCGCAAAAGACTGGATGAGGAGATACTCGTATGTACCAGCTTCTGCCGATTAGGAAACCTTTGCTAAAATTAAGCTCGGTCGCCAATTACTGTTCGTAATTTAAGAACAAACCAGAGTGAACTAGACAGAAGAGACTGCTCTATATATAGATAATTGGGCACGCTCGACACGTCTATAGGAGGCAGCAAAGTTAGTTTGGGGTCTGCTGCAGTATCGAACTGAGTGCGACGCCAGCACTGCTGATGAACTTAAAGCGTCATCAGCATTACATTGAGGCACTCGACAAACGACGTAATTCTTCATAAACAATGTGCAGCTCACATTAAATTCAATAGGTATTTTTGTTAACTCGACAACAAAATATAATTTAGAATATCGAGTGTAAAACTGGATCTTACATTTTGTTTATTAGATAGGAATGATAACCAACGTAGGTAGATATTATTTAGCTATCTTAACCCACTAATGTATACGCTATCCAATTTTTGAACATTATTAACAGTTCTATTCCTAAGAGAAATAAAGACTTACTTCAGCGTCAGTGGTTAATGCAGACAAACTAAAAATGGCGGTAATTTCTTCAATTGGACATAGAAGAAGACTAGATATATGGCGAAAAGTTAAAAATATTCTTTAAAGTAGACGAGGATAAAAATGAGATATCTAGGACTGGCCAATTAAAAACCAGACCAGCTACGACCACGATACGATTATAGTTAATAGGTACGTTAATTTAATCATTCCTAGACACAACGCAGCGTTGGGAAACACGAAAAAGGAAAAACCGCAAAGAAAAGTAGAGGCTCAACCACGAAACCTCGCACTAGGGATGAGTCAGTTTGGAAATACGCAAGCAATCCAGTGTTGAACAATGCAGCAATATTATGTCAAATACTTCTTCAGTGTACAGTAAAGATGATCGTAAACAAAATATTATGAGACGAAGGCGTAATGATTTAGAGCTTTTGCCTACCATATATGCCCAA
>LQNS02278094.1:1821649-1834421 GCA_001587735.2 Parhyale hawaiensis | reverse complement strand
CTGCCATGTGTATACGCATAACCGCAAACGAATTCAGAAACAATATTCTTTATTTTATGAGCATATTTCTTTAGGAAAAAGAATATGATGTATTTTATGAGAATAAAAACATATGCTCTAACAGTAAAATATGCTCAAGAATATTCTTTTATGCCTAAAGCATACTGTCACAGCCCTAATCATGAGTAAGACAATGAAGATAAGCTGAGGACTCTCGAAAAAAAAGTGCGTCCCGAAAGTTAATGCAACTAATTATAGGAACCTCTGAAGATGCTGTTGGGGGAGTAGCTCCTCAGTAACATACATTACTAGTCAAAAGTACTAACACAAGACTTTTTCCGTTATCGCACGGAAGTAATGAAAAATATTATTACGTCAAGGTCACACAGGAAGCCAATAGATGAATACAGGGGTGTTACAAACTTGAACGTGCAACTCTAAACAGAAATAGTACCAAAATCTATTGGTTTTTGGTATTTGACACCAAAATAAATAATTTCGGTCCTTATCCTTTAAATTAACGATAGTAAGGTAAATGGTTTTTCGCAAACTAGAGGTTTTTTGGCCGTTCGATATTTCTCTGTCAAACTTAAAATTTCTGGAAAAACTTGGGAGAAAACACCGTTATCCAATACTTTTTTACCAGTACTGTAAGACGAACAAAGTTAACTAATCCTTCAAGCCGCTGAAAGGAACGACACAATCCAGCCGCTTGCTAACACTCCCTCCCTTCGACTTAATAACTAAAACGATTGGGAGACCTATAGTTTCTAAGCATGCAGGTCCCAGTAGGGTCGAGAACAGATTAAATAGGTTGTGGTAGGAATAGCAGGACTGGATTTACCCAAACGAGCAGGTCGCAACTGCACGCTACCTTACTCAAACTGCGCTGTTTCGCAACACGAGTCTATTTCCTATCATAGTCTTTCTTTCTTATTTCTATCATAGAAATAATCATTGCAGCGAGACAACCCATCCTCAGTCTGCACTAAAAGGTTATAATATCTAAATATTGGGTTCCAGATGCTGCTGCTTGGAATGGGTCAAACGGCATTATTTAGTTATTAAAAATATTTCGTTTTTCTCGGCAATATACAGGAATGGAGCTGACACCAGGTATACAACAAATACAGACAACTATGTGCCGCACTGACCATTAGTTATAACTATGGCGAAGACTAAAGACACGTTCCATTGGGTGGCAAAATTCGATCTAAGCCAAGTCGATTCAACTAGTCCGGACCTGCTGACAGGAACTTTGCCTTCATCACTTTGAATCGCTTTGTAGTTCTTAAAAGCAACATAATTATGTTGGATGGACTGGAATTTACATTTTGCAAAGTAAGATTGAGTTCTTAGAAGTCTCACAGGTGACCAATTTGGATTCAACGCCTGGAACCTGCATAAACGGGTCGAAGTCAGGGCACCTCACTAGTTTCGGACAACGTAAGTGAAGTGGCTTGGCTTAAATCAACCTTGCCATCCCAATCGGACACGTCCTAAATCCCATGAACTGGACTTAATCCAAGATCTGTAACCGAATCTAATCAGAGCACGATGTAACAAATTCCTACTTTTCCTCCATGTAATAAGGATTACTAGCTATATATTTCTAGAAAAAATATATCACTAGGCACAAGAAAAGTATAGAACAGCTCATAAGTAGTTAAAAACCGCACAATTATTTTTTCAACACGGTAGGCAAAATTTTGGAAAAATAGTATTTTTCACACGAAATGCTTTCACCAAATTCAACATCATCAATTTTATTTCGCAGAAATAGCTACGTGCATAGAAATTAAGAGAAGAGCCAACTTTCAGAACACACATAACAAACTTTCAATGATGGTACAAAGAACGGGCGGCGAAACTCGGTCTACGTACGCGACTCAATGACTTCGAGCAAATTAGTGCTTCAAGTGGAAAAATACCGAGAGAATAGGCAAAAATTCGAACATCATCCGTCGAAAAATAAAATTTGCTCGATTTACCAAATTGATATGAAGGTGCTAGTGACTGGCATGTCGAAAGAACTCAATCTCAAGCTTGCTCGCTCCGACTTGTCAGGAACATTAAAAGAACGTGGATTGCATGAGTTTTGATCGTGTTGTTGGTGTTAAAACCCTGTCGCACTACGACGATTTAGACGGCGTATGCCTGACGTGAAAATTGTGTTGACATACGCTGAACTCTCGACGTATTTTCCATTCTTGTAACTAGCGCGATCATAACGAGTTGCACGTAAACAAGACGTATTAGTAACTTACACAGAGCGATTATGTAAGTTAAGGACAACTTACGTGTAACGTATTTGGGCGTGCTGCCGGCGTTAACGACGGAGGGCAAACCTATGTCCAACGCGTCTAGCGTATGAATAACGCAAGGCAGCGATTGGCCGACGGACACGCGACGTACCCTATAACACCACCAATTACGCGCGACGATTCAAAGCAGTATCTCTCTTGTTATCGTAGTGGGAGCATCAGCATCAAATTCTTCTCAATCATGCCTCCGCAAGTTTTCAAGGAACGGCTCGGAAGTCTAGGTTTTGGCATTTTTCACATCTCACTCAACCTCTTCTGAAGCCCTGGAAAAGTTTGTGATGATGGCTCAACTTTTTTTTGGGGCCTCTTGTTTACAGCGGCAATCCTACTACTGTACTTTAACATGGGGGTTCTTGTACTTAGCAATAGCGATTTTAGCTCTTTACCATGGTGGTTCCAGTGATTTTTTCCATGATACCTTGACACCTCCAGTAGGAAATACCTTCCAATGACACCCAAGCTCAGACATCGCCTCTTGAATAATTCACTTCTTCAATTAACACGAGGTCACCTGAGAACTATGCTCGGTAGCCCAAATTAAATTGCG
Organism: Parhyale hawaiensis; assembly: GCA_001587735.2. NCBI lineage: Eukaryota > Metazoa > Arthropoda > Malacostraca > Amphipoda > Hyalidae > Parhyale > Parhyale hawaiensis. Next base: position 1,831,550 of record LQNS02278094.1, on the reverse strand, counting down.
GTAAATTTCCAAGATAAACTAATGATAATTGAGCAAAAGAACATGACATTATCATCGAAGTTATCTACAAACCTACAAACACTTATAAGCTAAATGCGTGACACAAAAATATTCTTGCAGTAGATGCAGAAACCATTTTCGCAACGGTTTGAAAGTTTACGGCATGATATTATAAAGCAAAGAATCAATCGATAATAATGCGAAATAAAACCCTATTATAAACCAGACAACATCACTGTCGGTAGAGCAACAGCACCTTACCATTAGCAACTATTCTGTTCAAGATGGTACGAGTACAAACAGACAGTGACGAATCTGCCTGTCATTTCGCATGAGTGCCGGAAGAACTCCGTCTGAAGGCAAAATCACCAGCAATGCGAATTCAGCAATTCCCGCTTGATATCTGGCATAGCGTTGCGACTGCTAGCAGGAAAATGTAAGTGAAAAGCACTTGGAAAAAGAAGATAATTGTGGAACTCCTCGTTCACAATATGTATTATATACGTTTAAGCCTCCCTAGTAAATGCAAAGCTGTTGCAAAACTGTACACGGTGGCTAAAAAAGTTCCCGTAAGAAACACATTTTTTTCTTTTGGAAGAACCTGTTCGGGATCGTGGCTCGCTATGGGGCTAAAGGAGGCATAGCTAGGTAGTAAGCGACACAGTGAGACAGTCTATTAGGAGTATTTTCAGCACTGAGTCACGAGCAACACATCTGGATTATAATTATTATAATATTGGCATTGTCCCGCTATTTCTGAAACTTAGACAATCAATAGCGATATAAGATGATTTACTCGGCTTACAGCCGGAACCACAACGTTGCGCTCAGGTGGCGAGAGATGAAGGACGAAAAGAGAAAACAGGAGAAAGGAGCACCCGTGCGGACGGTCCCTTCTGTGGCCCTCCGCACGGGCGAGGTAAAAGCCCCGCAGAAAAGTCTGTCACCTCGATCGGCGGCCCACCTCGCGGGATAGAAAGTAAATATAGAGCACCTACCTAACTCTACAAAACTAACCTTCTCAGCATGAACTGCGGCCAGATGCTACATCCCCTGCGGAAAAAGGCACTCGGGACCAACACATCTGGATGGCTTAACTCTACCGCCATACTACCGTTGTGAATTTAGTTTCAGCTTTTGGCTTCTCAACAAGCGATGGCCAAAATAAAGAATACACCAGAAACCTTAACGTAAGAAGTGCTAAAGAAGTTGGAAAAGAGGAAGTAGTAGAAGTAACATCTAGCATGCTTCCCTTTCAACAGTGTACACTGTGATCCAAAAAGAGGAAGACTAGAGAGAAAGGAACGAACCAGGAAAGTAAATGAAAACAGACACAAAAAAATAGCTGAAGTGCAATAAAGACACGGCACGTACGGTGGAAAAAAAGTCCTGAAAATCTCACTAACCAGTTCTTTTTGGTTCGAGGCAATTTACGCCTTAAACTACTCGCTTATTCGAAATACCTATGTACGTGCAAGTGTTAAGTCTTCCACGCTCATTAAATTGCATCCAATTTAGGTATCAGTTGATGCAAAGCGGCGTTTCAAGAAAGAGACATGTAAGAAGTCGGCAGAGTTATTATTATTTTTAAACGACAGGTTTAACTACCGCACGCACCAACAGTAGACTGTATGTATGTTGACAGAAACGTGGACACCAAACACAAGGGTTATTGGGTAGAGCAAGTCGGGAAAGAAGATGAACGTAACAAAACGTCATTAGTAAGAGTATGACAATGTAAGAAAGCAGATCCGGCCTAATTATTATTCTTATTATCAGATTCAGTGTTTTACCACCCTAGACGCAGCGAGACGATTCAAGAGTGAAACTCAACTGAAAGAAAAAATATATATATTATATACATGTACATATATTTATAAAGAAGTTTTTATTGAAAGTCTTCTGGGCTTTTTTATTAATTTAACCCCAATCTTTCGAGCTATTAAGTAAAGCCCGTCTTCAGGGGAACCAAGGAGCTTTAATATGAAATCTCCTTTAGGGGATTTCATCAATAGCAACATTTTATCTCCGTATTCCTGCCGGGAAAACCCGGTTGGCTCAGTGCGCTACTATTGGCGGATAAAAGGCGTAAAGAATAGAAAAAGACACTCGAGTGGACGGCCACATGCGAGGCCTTACACACGAGAGAGAGAGTAGAGAAGTCCCATGGACTAGGTCGGCCATCTCGATCGACAGCCCACCTCAAGTAACAGAGAGGGAAAACTTGAGAACCTGCCTAACTTCTAACTTTACAAAACTAATCTCGTCAGCAGGAACTGTGGCCAGCTGCAACATCCCTTGCGGAAAAAAGACTTTGTACCCTTAGGTTCGTGAGGTCCAAATATATTGTGGCAGGGAAAAGGCCGCAATCAGGCCTAATAGTTGTATGATGATAGAAAATACGTATTGTTGAAAATATCTTATTTCATCTACTACAGCAAGTAAATAAAATTCAGCATAAATTTCAGGAAAGGCCATTAAAAACTGTCAAATTTTTCACCGAAATAATGTGATGGTTTTGAGTATTACAAACTGATGCTGCTAACTGAAAGACATCGACAGTAGCGAAAGGTAAAGTTAAGCTGAAATTGTCTTCCAAAATCCTCTAAATACCCTTAACGAGCGCCCTCATAATCAAACACAAGGTACTTTGAGAATTACTGGAGAAATACGTAGGAACAAATCGCGCGTATATTTCATTAAACTAACAGTATAAATATCGTAATTGTAATAACGTCAGCACAGCCTAGTTGGAAACACCGAAAAAAAAAGTTAAGAAATAATTTGAGTCTCACGTATATCACGCATATGTAAAATAAAAGACCTCAATTGTGCATACCTCATATCGCTCACAAGACCAAATAGCATGTAAAATATGTAAATAAACATTTATCGGCATTGAAGTGGGGGTGCTGCATAGGCCCATACCGTACCACGATATCTGTAATCCTTTCGAGAACTAAAGTATGACTGTTGACATGCATGGAAAATAGCTGGGCGAGAAAAATACAAGTTAGAAAATATGAGGAAGTTTGCTAAAACAAAAATAGGCAGAAGTGAAAGCCAGTATGGAAATACAGCTGCCCCGAAGACCAAACTTCGTTAGCCATTAAATAGATCTGTGCAGAATTTCTGTGTTTTACTCCTCAGAATTTGCTGCACAAAGAAATCATTCGACAAGAACTAACATTTTTAACAGCATCACCATTAGCTCACGACTTTCACAAACCACAAAAGGCGATGGCATAATTTGGAGAACCAGAAGAGAAGGCGACGACACTAAAAGAAAAACTATCAAACACTTAAGAAATAAAACTTGTTGCTATGCCATGGAAACACAATTCCTAAATTCAGGAAACTAATGCACACGTGTAGGTCAATTATAAGAAACTTTTCGGGGTTTAAAATAAATATACATTTCAGAATGATACAATTGTGAAAATTTTATGGAATAGAACTCCATAATATCTCCTCCTGGGACTTATATCTTATTAAAAAACTTGCTACACACGAGTGTCAGTTCCTCCTAAATTCAACCTACTAATAATAACGGAACACGGTGCGAAAACCAAACGCTGAATATCAGCGTCTGTTTTCTTTCCAAGAGTTACAGTACACCTAACAACGACGTAGATAATGAACATATCAGCTACATTAGGTCTAAACTGCTCGTACTGTAGTGAGTATGCTGCCGCAATGTCCTTAGCATCTTGCAGCGAAGATATATTCGATCTATTCAAGTAGAGCCGAATATATTTTGGTTTATCTACATATAACGAAAGCTACCAGCAATTGTGCCACACAATGCCGATTTATTCACACGCACAACAGAAGATATCTCCGATGTATTCACCCAGAGCCGAAGACTTACATCCGAGGTACTTACGTACCTCGGATGTAATCGCACAAAAGCGAAATTTTCTTCAATTTCTTACGACATAACAGAAGATACCTCCGATGTACTCACTTGTAACAGGATATTTGCAAGTTATTCACACAGAACCGGAGATATCTCCGATTTATTGAGAGCTAACCGACGATCCGATTTATTCGCACATGGCGGAAGATATTTTTATTCACAAACGTAATAACGCTCGATTGCCAGCAAAGCATAAACCATTTCCGCCTGCAATCGGGCCTCGGCAGCCAATATTACGACGTGAACCTGCAAAAGAAAGAGCAATGGGCAATTACTAAATAAATCAAATGCGATCTTGTCAGGGATTAATAATAAAGATAGACCTTACTGACAAAAAAACAAACAATAACAACTCTACTTATTTAGAAGAACAACCTGGTACAACATTTTTTATAGGAATGAGTTTTAGTTAATATGAGAGTACTAAGTTATTTTTTTGTCCTTCTCAAAACAAGATAAACAGTTTATCGTCATGTACCAGTGCATTATGCCAAAGTAAAAATTTTTAATCTTAAAGCATACAATAATTCACGAGGAACCACACCTCCAGAGAATAAGAATTCCTTTTAGATTTTATTATTTTTTTTATTAGATTTTCCACACGACAGTAGAACTGAAAACATCAAACGGAAAATGATACTAACCATACAACCATTCCTATCATCAAGCCAGGCTCCAAGACAACATACATCCCTAAAAATATGTATGCATATGTCCATTTGGGCCCACTCTAGCAAATGCAATTGCGTTTCAAGACAGAAAGAGGAAAGGAAATGTTGCACGTTAGAATGAGAAAAACCATTGAACAGTTATCACTATTATCACAGAATGTTATACTAGTTTTAAATTTCCCACCAGAAAACCATACTTATTCTGAAGTTAGGAAAAAAGTACAAACATTTAAAATACAACTAAATAAGAATAAATGGAGGAACGAAGCTAACCCAAGGGCACACCGTACAGAGCACCCGCCAAACCACACAAACACTCTGTAGTCTATTTATCAGTTACTGAATGTACATATATACGGCCCTTTACGTACCCGTTCACTGGTCCTAAGCTCGCTGATTATGGCCGGCAACATGTCATTGTCACTGACGAAGTTTTCTGGAGCAACGCTCATTGTTTTTAGAAACAGTTTAAGGTGACGGTCGAGCAGCATGTTGATATGTCCGTAGTTGTAGTCATCCCGTCTGCAGTGATGAAGAGAAAAGTTTCATTATTACTATGATTACTGTAGAGCAGCTATTCCTCAAGTACAGTTTTCTACGTACCCACATTGAAAACGACTTGAAACCCACGGACCTCCTGCCATTAAAATAACCTCAACCTAGTTGATTATGCATTGATTGACGACAGTATATTTCGGTGAAAATTTACAGCGTCGCCGTCAACCGTAATGTCTTTTAGTTTAGATGGTAATATCAAAAGCATAACACAATACGATTCCATGCGTGATATCGCTGCCACTTTCGTGCAGTAAATCTCCACATTCAATTCTCCTGACTCCAGGTATCACTTAATCTGAAAGATTGTTCACACCGAACTGTAGTAATCTTATGCTATAGTCATCGTTAGTAAAATAAATCTAACGTTTTCTGTGGATAAGAAAAAGAGTATCAGGGGAACTCTGTTATAATTTTAGTTTAAAAAGAATATATATATATAATAGGAATTCATTAAGACATACACTTCCCCTTCCTATAACTTTCAATACGTGGTTTCGTATAACGAATATTATAAACGCTATATAAATTCATACCTAACAAAAGCTTCAAACCTCATGAACCAGTTAGGCTAGGGGTCCGTGCATGAACCGATGAGAGGTGCGTAGGTTCGTCGCTCGTAGAATCCTCCGTTTAGGCGCCACAGTTCTTCGGCCGTAGCTGTGCTTGCTCCTCTGGGGCTAGTTGGCCTATTTCTGCAGCACGAACTAGTGCGTGTGAGTTTCCCAGTGGAGGGTAGAGTCAAAGTTGATTTTACCTTTACGAGGGTGTTTCGACATGGGATCAGCAAGTTGTGAAAAATGAGGAAAATAACAACAATAGGAAGACAAAAGCAGACCGACGCAAAGTGGGCATGAAAAACAGACGTCTCTAAGACCTAGCTAGTAGCTAAAGTGACCTACACAAAACTCCTGGAGTCGCTGCTCCCCATTAGATAGGATGGTTGAACCTAACTAACCTAACCCTATGGCCCATCCTATGCCACATGAGCTCTCCATTAGAGTAGGATGAAAAAGAAAGAACATAGCTAGTGTGTTGATAAAAATGGGGGTACTCCATGCACAAGAGTGTTCCCATAAGGGATCATAGCGCATAGGCACAGCAAGTCGGGAAAGAAGAGGAAGGAAGGAGCAAAGAATCATTGGTAGGAGTATGAAAATGGAGCGTAGCACAGTGGGCACGAACGCAGTGCCGGCTCGACGTCATTGAAGTGGTGTTGCATAGCTCCATGCCGGGGTACTCGTAATTGGAGGGCTAATATAATATGACTAGTACAGCAACGCATTACAATTATTATTATTACATTGGTATTGTCCCGCTATTTCTGAAACTAAGACAATCAATAGCGATCAAAGTTGATTTACTTTGTTTAAAGCCGCAACCAACGTTGTGCTCAGGTGGCACGAGATAAAGGACGAAAAGAGAAGAAGACAAAAGAAAGACGCGCCCGTGCGGACTGGCCCTCCGCACGGGCGAAGGTAAGAGCCCCGCAGAAAAAGTCGGTCACCTCAATCGGCGGCCCACCACTCGGGACAGAAAGGAAATATACAGAACCTACCTAACTCTACAAAACTAACTTTCTCAGCAGGAACTGCGGCCAGATGCTACATCCCCTGCGGAGAAGGCACTCGGGACCCTTGGGCGCGTGATGCCCAAACATATTGTGGCAGGGAAATGGCCCGCCAGAATATGCCCGCCCCTGAGGGCGACAAGGAAAGAAAGCTGCAGCAACTGGGCAAAATTTATGCAGAGCGTATGGAAAGACAGTTGTTTCAGTACTGGTGCGCCAACAATGGCTTACTCAACTTCAATCAGGAAATTTTCAATAAGAGGTGCACCTCGCTCTGGCTGGCCTAGGGATTGACATCGGCCAACTGAAAGCTGTAGTCGAACAAAATTGCAGTCTAACGACCAGACAAATCGTCGATATTCTCTTGATATCCAAAACAAACGTGGAAAAATAATTTACACCCAAAAACAAACAACTTTTTGGCCAACCCAATAATTTCCCCACTACAGTTCGATCATTATTCTCTCACCGTATGCCATAGAGCCCCTGCGTGTAGTTCCAGATGGCCCGTCTGAAGGGCGCAGTCTCGACATTGTGCTGGTCCCCGCACGTGTTGTACGTCATACTGGAGGCCGTCTTGAATTTGGCGTCCAAACATTCGGCTAACTCTTGAGACGTGAACTTGGCTACCATTGAGAATCCCACATCTTCCCAGAGGTGCTGCAAAGCAAACTCATATTATTATAAGCATACAGAGTAATCTAAAGAGCGATTCCGCTACTGGTATCGTTGTCGAGAATTTTTCCGAGAGCATTGGAGAAATCTCCGTTTGAGTGCTTTTGTTGGCATTATCAGTGATATGTAAAATTTTTACTCATTGACCAAAAAATCGTTAGAAAAAAGAATGTTTCTATGAATTACTGGCCATTTCACATGATAGCTAATTATGGCATTGGTCAAAGCCTCTGTAAGGCAATAACGTATATTGATTTACTTATGTTATTCAAAAAAATAGTGGTATATTCATCGAGTGCCGAACATACAACCAGTTCGCGGTAACATCCTAACGAGAGCCTGGCGCGCAAATTAAACAGAGGTGCAAAATAATACACATTAAAATACGCACGCTAAAGCAACACACGCATGCACGCCTACACCTCGGCTCCTCGAAAAGCGGCGTTCAACCTAGGCAGGGCAGCGACGTAATGGCCCAGCAGGCACTCGTTTACCGGGGACACACTGAGCAACCGCAGCTCACCTTATTATACTGCATATAATAAGCAATTAAATGCGTTACAGTAAAGTCTACAGAAGTATTATTATTATTATATTGGTATTATCCCGCTATTTCTGAAACTTGAACAATCAATAGCGATCAAAGATTATTTACTCGGCTTACAGCCGGAACCACAACGTTGTGCTCAAGAGATGAAGGACGAAAAGAGAAGAAAACAGAAGAAAGAAGCGCCTGTGCGGACGGTCCCTTCTGTGGCCCTCCGCACGGGCGAGGTAAGAGCCCCGCAGAAAAAGTCGGTCACCTCTATCGGTGGCCCACGCCGCGGGACAGAAATGAAATATAGAGAACCTACCTAACTCTACAAAACTAACCTTTTCAGCAGGAACTGCGGCAAGATGCTACATTCCTTGCGGAGAAGGCACTCGGGACCCTTGGGTGCGTGATGCCCAAACATTGTGGCAGGGAATGGGCCCGCCACAATATGCCCCTGAGGGCTTCTACAGAAGTATAATTGCCTCATAAATCTGTATATAATTAGCAATTAAATGCATGCATTACGGTAGAATTTAAAGAAGTATAATTGCCCTATAAATCACACCAGGATTGCTAAATCGCGAGTGGGACACTTTTAGAAGGCTGGGAGTCAGGGTTGCGGAGTCGGATGGTTCAAGGTCCGACTCCACCTCCAGAATTTCCGACTCAGGGCCCTCAAGATTTTCCGACTCTTTGATCCAACTAGTATTTAGCTAATGTAAATAATTTTTACCAATATATACACACATATTAAAGCTGAAGATAGTATTTTTGTACATTTACAATGATATTTTGCATCATTAGCACAAGTTGGGACATTGAATTTTTAAAATTCAATACTAACGATAATAATAATAGTTATAATTAGTTACCATGCAGAAAATCTGTTTATAGGGTCGGCTGGGGTTAAATTGCATATCATGGCCCAGAAATTAGGCTATCAAATTGTATAAAGTAATAGGCATTAGACAATCTAGGTACTCCAGTATCAACGGCAAACACATAGATTGGGCCAAAAACAAACTATGTCCACATCTACAATATATTTTTCTATTTTTTACCTCTTGAGACTGAAAATTTTGAAGTGATTGATTTTTTTTTAAATGGGATTACAGAGTCGGAGTCCAGCTAAAAATACCGACTCCGACTTCAAGAGCAAGTGAGATTGCGACTCCCCCTCAAATCCTCCGACTCAGCAACACTGCTAGGAGTAGGTATGAGTCGGGCACTAGCTCGTCGCAGCAGTCGAGAACAAATAGGACCAAATTGTTGAAAAGTCGGGACTAATGAGAAGTCAGGAGGATTATTCCATCCGACTCCGCAGACCTGGATTAAACATTAGTAAAAAAAAATACATTATCTCCGAAACCGGGTATCCTCTTTCCTTACACCTCCACAACTAGAGCCTTGGTAGCTACTTCATTTCCTATCCAAAAAGAAGAAAAAAAACGATGGACATGTACATCCAGAGATATACGTAGAACGTATCTATGTTCGTAATTTAGACCTCCCTACTCACAGTGGACACTGTGATCCAACGAGAGGCAAAAAGCAGGGACATATAGTACGTCGAGAGAAATGTGGAACTCACGCACGAAGGTGTTCCCACACAGGATCAAAGCACACGGGAAACGCACGTCGAGAAAGAAGAGGAATAACAGAAGAAAGTACCTACCGTCAGTAGCAACATAAAATCAGACGGAAAGAAAGTGGGCTTGAAAGACAGATGTCCCGAAGGCTTAGCGAAGGCCGAGGCACCAATGGGAACCCCTGGGGCGTTACTTCCCACGGAACAGGATGGGCAAACCCACCTAACTTGACTCAATGGTCCTCCTAAAGGCTACCTAGTGAGAGAGCGTGAAGCACTGCGCACATGGACAATAATTACCTGATATTTGAGGGTAGGAGCTACGCTTTTGTCTCCTCTTCTATAGAAATCCTTATACATAAAGTCCATATTGGGCGAGTATATAGAA
>LQNS02278094.1:1759633-1774708 GCA_001587735.2 Parhyale hawaiensis | reverse complement strand
AGCTTCCAATGTTTTCCTAATAATATACCGATACTGATTGCAGCTTTCTGACAACCACTAAAAACATGATTCTTGTTAGGAGGGTCGTAATTATCAGGATTTGCAGCAGGAATTCTTACGATTACGACAGAAGGAGAATGGAGAAGAAAGAAGGAGAATGGAGAAGAAAGAAGGAGAATGGAGAAGAAAGAAGGAGAATGGAGAAGAAAGGAGAATGGAGAATGGAGAAGAAAGAAGGAGAATGGAGAAGAAAGGAGAATGGAGAAGAAAGAAGGAGAATGGAGAAGAAAGAAGGAGAATGGAAAAGAAAGGAGAATGAAGAAGAAACTACCTGAGGATGAGAGTACGTAAAATTATCAATAAAGAAAATGAAGCAATTCAGAGAAGCGAAGATTCCACACTGGCCTTATCAAGCAAACATCAATTTTTTGCGTGAATTTTTTTCACGCACGGGTCCACTAGTTCTGATATAAAACATCAGCATTACACATGCATGTCATTTCCAGTTGATAAGAAATCATTTTTTACACATAGGTGAATGAGAATGTCTTATAAAACATTTGACTACACATTTTTCGTATTTTGCGCTTTCTGAAAAATTCTGTTTCTTCCTTCCAGAGAGCAATAACAGACAGTTTTGGAATCCTCATAAACTTCCTAGCAAATATATATTGCATTTTTTTAATTTTCTTCCGATTTTCCAATGCGAAAATTTGGACAGTGAGTGTAACATTTATCGAATATGGGCTAGTTTCAGTTGAAATCCTTGAAATGATTTTTCGTCTTGAACTTTCTATAATAAAGTGATTTGTCAAAGTTACCCTTTTTTCCCAAAAAAACTAGTCACAAAATAAAAACATACCTACCACGAATAAAAGTTGTTTTACATAGTGAGACTATTAATAAAAAAAAGTCTTGAGCCTGGAACTACAACTCTGAACCCTTTCACTAGCGTTGTGCGTATATGCAATCAGTTTCGAGTTCATTGAAAAAATGAATCGGTAGTGAAGGGGTAAATCTTGGTTGCGGTCTCGTAAATTAAATTTCGTGTCTCCTAAAAAAATTTGTAAAAATGTTTACCGTCATGTCAGCTGGTTTTTAGCAATTTCATCGCAGAACTTGCGGCTATTTCCTTATTCTTCACTTTTAGAGCGCATTGAATTTCAAAAGCTGCGCTAGTTTCTTCGGTACACAGAACACAGCTTTACTTAACAGACAAGCGCTGCAGATTGCAATGTAGCTAATCCATGCCAAGCAACAAGCGAGTTCATAGACGTACCTACGTACATGAAATTCAAGACGAACTCCTTGACACCTTCGCATCAGGTAAGAGAAACAAGAGGAGGGATATCGCATGACCGCGTGACCCACTTCGCAACAAGATCTAGCACTACTTTTCATGTCCAGCAATGTTTCGGAAGTTAGCTGCTTAGAAACAGGAACATAGCATCGAACAAGAAAGATTTAAGCCCAGCAGTAGACTTAGATACAAAATTATAATTACTAGTTTTTAGTAGTAAATTTAGGCCTAGCCTCCCTAGCCTATAGCTTTTCCAAAGCAAAGATGGTTCAAGAGAGGGAAAAACAGGAATTTATAAGATGCTATTGAACAGCTAGCGAAATTCAGCCCAATAGGCTTGACTTGTCCACCAGACTTCAGACAGGTGCGCTTGTTTCCACCCGCTGAGTCGAGTTTCAGGCGTAGTTCAAGATAGACTGTCCTCGTATCTTCCGAAAACTCAATTTGCTCCGTAAAATGTCGTTGTCGAGCGTCTTCAACGCTGAGTGGGTATAGCGCCTAACACCAACAGACGATTCAAAAGGCAAAGCCAACGGTTGAATCAGATTACCCGAAAAGTGAAGACTTGTGGTGAAAGCTTAACTCGACCCACGTGAGCCAATTTATGACACCTCTTTTAAGCCAAAGAAACTTGCACCCGTGTATGAGGGTGTTCGTGGTGTTCTTGTACTGGATCCACGCGCAAGTGATACGGCCGGCAAGTCGAAAACGAAGTAGAATAACTGGACGAATAATTATATGCAGCTACTGAGCTGCAGCTAAGTCTAGGGTAGAGATAAGGTAAGCACAGCGTTATCACCTGCGACGCGACTCTACAGAATATAGGATTATTCTACTACTTTTATTACATTCAGAGTTTTACCATCATATCCACTGAGCGAGTGATCCATACATGCAGTGATTCACGGTTACTCTAATAGATAACTCCAGATCTCCACCAGACACTTCGCACGCTCTTACAATGAAAAATTCATGTCATAGGCAATAGTTAGGATCGATATAACATACCTTCATAGCATGAGCGACCCTAACTAACCTAACTGAATGACCCTCCAATGACACGATTGGTCTTGACTTTAGGGGGGAACATTCTAGTGTTTTGTTGCCCGTACGTTTAATTCGAGCAGCGTCTGACTGTCTTGTGGTGGCCTCGCAAACATAACTTCGTGTGTGTTTACCAAAAATTTACGAAAATGTTAGCGGTCACATCAGCTGACTTGGCAGGGGTCACTATATATAGGGCCTGTTCGACGGCGCCAAAATGAAGTCTGCGAGGCCTGACTTCTTCAGGCATGGACCTTCAATCGGTTGCGCTAGAAACTTCCAAAAAGGTGAAAACCCTCAATCTTGCTCCGTAAAATTGAGCTCTGACTAGGATCAACGTCATAGCGAGGCTTCTACCACTTGCAATCCAGACGTTTCGAAATGTCCATTCTAAAGCTTCTAGCTGTAATTCCTAACAAATCAAGCCGCGAATTAAGGCTTAATTTTGGCACCTATCATACATGCTCATAGTTAAGTTTCGAATATCTCTTTAATCGGAAATGAACTACAACTCAAAATGATGCACTTTTCGCTGTTAAACCGACACAGCAACGTAATCGATCGTAGAGTAATACGCAAGAAGGCCAAGAAGCTACCTTGTAAACCCACCTCTGTTATTCGGGGTCAGAGGAAAGGACCGAATTTGGATCACAGTCGTAGAAGCAATGAAAGTCTGGTTATATTTAGCTGGTTTCGGCTTCAGTTTGGAAAGAAATATTTATTTGACACACTTTTGCCAAAGAGCGCACACGTGTTCGTTGATGTCAACAGAGGATGGAAGCATACAGCAGCCATGTGGCCTTCCGCACACTTGTGCTGTATATACGCACACAGCGATCGGCTGCACACGGTTATCCGAGGCCACCAAGGCACACGACCTCAGCTAAATACGGTTATCCGAGGCGACCACGACACACGATCTCGGTTGAACACGGTTGTCCGAGCCACCAAGACGCACGGCAACGGCTGAACACGGTTATCGAGCCACCAAGACGCACGGCAACGGCTGTACACGGTTATCGAGTCACCAAGACGCACGGCAACGGCTGTACACGGTTATCGAGCCACCAAGACGCACGGCAACGGCTGAACACGGTTATCGAGCCACCAAGACGCACGGCAACGGCTGTACACGGTTATCGAGCCACCAAGACGCACGGCAACGGCTGTACACGGTTATCGAGCCACCAAGACGCACGGCAACGGCTGAACACGGTTATCGAGCCACCTAGACACACGGTCTCGGCTGAAAAGTTATCCGATGAACGGACATCGTAACATTAAGTCGAGAAAGAATGAAAAAAAAGGATGAGCAGGACAAAGAATCATCAGTAGGAAAATAAAATGGAAGTAAGTGCAGTGGGCCTGAAAGATGCCCCGAAACCCTAGCTTAGGCTGAGGTTACCTATGGAACGAACCACCCTCTGGGTGTAAACCTAACTCTATGGCTCCTGATGGCACACCCTACGTTAGACCTGCGAACAGTTATTAAGACACAGAATCATGCCGATGGAGTGTTGCGATTTATTTTTCAGCAGAATGAGGAAAAACAGTAAAACAGAATCAGTAAGAGCACGAAGAACGAAATATGATCAGTACCATACAGTACACACGAAAAAAACGTGCCGAAGACATCATACGGTCTAACGCAACCTACAGAGTTTCCTATAACATAAGAGGAAGGTACTCTCGGCTTTACCTAACGGTTTTGTCGTTCCCAACGAGGCAGTGCCCCTCTTCCCCTAGAGGCGATGGAAATAGTTAAAAGGGCGGCAGGGAGGCGACGAAGTGGCAAAAGGTGAGTAGCAAATAATTGCTGACATACAAAACTTATTTGCGTGAATGAATAAAAAAAAAGAGGGGCGCACTGGTAAAAAAAAAAGGGGGGGGGAGAGAGGAGCAGTTTCAAAAAGTCTGAAAACTAACCAAACTGTGTCCTGCACCCTATGACGGAAGCTACAGTACAGTATCACTCAGTTTAGTGGCGCAGGAATAAAACCGGAAGGCACCATTGCGATGTCTGACCATTTGTACTTCCTGTACCGATTTAGAGTACTTTATTAGCGGCTACACATCTGTTGCGCCAGGTGTGTGTACGTGATGTAAACAGACACCCTTGACACGAATCTATAACGCTCCAAGCGCCGGGTTAACAACCTTCCGAAGTTTGGATTTAGCGATATTTCATTTTAAAACGTTAGCCTACAGCATGATTTTCAAATTGGTGTAGAGACATACCTATACTGAAAAAAGTTAGCATCTAACGATCACTCCGACAATGTACAAGCGTAGTTACTACTCCAAAATTATTACAGTGGCTGTCAGCCTGTAATCATAGTCAACAAAGTCTACTTAATCTTCCTAGCAATAGTTTCTTTAATATTAACCTGCTTGGAAACTTCTGATAGATCAACTACTTCCTTGTAAACCGCGCTTTACACATTCCCTTTACACATTCCCTTCCCACAATTACCGTTACCTTCGTTATAGTTTGGGCCTCTAGCAACTGTACTGGTCAGATCAGCGATGAAACATGAAAGGATAGAGACAAGCAATACCTACGTCAAAGAATTCACCGAGCATAGAAATAGCTAGGTTTAGTTATTATTCAGAAAAAGAAAAAGGAATGACAATTGAACTTACTGTACAAAAAAAGCCATGGCTATCAGTAGTATTAGGGAAACTGGACGAAGACGATCAGGAGTAGAAAAAGTACAAAGTGAACACAGAGAAAAGAATGTCATCACGAGCTAGCTAGGAGTACGGCTTCTTATTAATTTTACACTTGATGGTCAATCCAGCCCTACCGGCACTGGAAGCAGTCTCGTGTCTCGACATGAGCAAATCAAGTGTGACACACATTCCAACGAATGCCACGAAGCGGCGCGGCGGGCATGCTACGCATCCAGGCACCACAAACAACAACACACTTGTGGCCGTCTATCGGTGCAGGACAGTTACGAGAGGCTATACAGCCAGTTGATATGAGAGCACGAGGCCAAGGTCGGGGGCTTAGGGCGCGATTTATTACACCTTTGCTTATTACACGGCAGGCATCTCAAGGGCCAAAGACCGAATTATAAAATTGCGTGCTTTATTGCACGGGATAACTCGGCATGCCCAGGTGATATTCTACTTTGTGAGTATTCGGAGGAAGTCCACGTGACGTTTCGCACATCACTACGTGTGTACAGTGCACGTAACCGCTGACCGCTGGTTGCCTCCGGAATTGTATTTGACAGACATTGTAAGGAAGTTATTTCAGTAACATAAGGCTATTACTTCCTTTCTACGCCTCTGTTCTAGATGAGTAGGTATGGAAGAAGAAGGAAACAAAGTGGGGGAGAAAGAAAGACGTCCCGCAGGCTGAGTTATGGCAGGGCTCCTCTGGGGTCGCCGCTCTCCAAAACATCTATAGGATGTTGAACCTATTTAATGTGCATTGTTCGAAAGTTATGCCCCCTTTAATCGTACGTTTGTTCCATTCAACAAAAAGAATTGACACATCAGAGCCGAGATGTGGGTACGTCTTCACGACATTGTACATTATCCCTTATCGTAACTGAATAAAGTGAATGCAAGTCCTCCGTCCGAAAACCCTAGAAGTAGGCTACTAATCCGAAGTTGAGTAGGTAGGAACCATGAAGGGATAACCTATAAATTGTGAACAAAGCTAATCAATGAGTACCAAGCAAACTCATGAATAATGGTGATTAACAAAGATGTACCTAGCTCAGCTGGTCTAGGCTGCAGAAGTACCGGAAATCAATAAGCATGCGTCACACAACGTGCAGCACCACGGGCAAGGTACCTAGGTAACGAAGATGTGACGATCACTGTATAATTATTGAACTTCTAGCGCATCACTGCATTCCAGCAGCTAGCAACTGCAAGAAGACCTTCGAATGTAATGTCCACGAAATTTTTAAGTTTTTATGTTTCTTAGCGGCTTAGTACTAGAACGAGGTTTCTTGGAGCTGCTTGCAGAGAAGGTCAAACGAGCCACCCATGGTCAAGTCGGTTCCCATTTACCGGGCACATTAGGGTTTCAGAGTTGGACATTTACTAGATGCCAGGAATTGGAAACTTGCTGGGCATGGGATCATAGATGACAGGAAGAACAAAAGTATATAGCAATGACGTGTAGAAAGAGGGAGCACCAGCTGAGACACACAAGATCAGACCAAGACACAGTGAAGAAAGTAAGGTAATATCTGATCCGCATTATGGTCCTTCGTTCGCCGTTGATGGCATTTCATCGCATCGCAGGAGTCGGAGTCGCACTTGATCATCCGACTCAGCAGTGCGACTCCGACTCAGCAACCTCGGGCTATATCACACATAATATACTTAATTCTTCAGTGTGAGGGTTCGCGCGTATCTATGTCTTGCTATACTCGGAAGCTGGGCTAACCATTTTGCTAATAACTTTGCTAATAAAGATTTCGCCATCAATACAAGCATCACTTACTAGTTCCCATAAATAGCTGGTTCTTCCTTCTCTCTTCTTGTCGGAGAATTCTGCAGGGACTCCCCTAGCTTAGCCATTTCAAAGTTTTACCAGTTTGGGGCTACTTTTTGAAGCTAATGTACATTAGTTATTCCGCCCAAATGTATTTAGTGAATGTATCATATAAAACGCTTTTACAAGAGCAGAGTTTTTGTAGCGAAAAGGTTAATACATCGCCTTTACGGCAGACGGCGCTGTCCTAGATATATAGTTGCACCAGATAGAGTACCGGAAGGAAGAAACAAGGACGTCCTTTATTCTCTATACCTACACTGTAATGGATTCTATTAAAAAGTGTACCTAATCTTGCATTAATATTGAGGTGAATGTGATAAGACGTTCACTAATAATAACCCAACACTGATCTCTCATCTCACGGTCCTGATAGGTACTTGGGACACTTCTCACGTTCCGATCAGTAATAGCTGCGCTCAGTGCGCACTTGGAGAAGCCTCTGAAGTCCGTACGTTTTAGGATTACACACGAAGAAAGTTTAATTTAACCCTCTCAAGCCTGAATTAACCTAACTTGATAGAGATCTATAATAAATATCTGCATGTCCCTCCGTTAGTTATCAAGTTAGCTACTTAGTACGACCGTGGTGCATTCAGTATTAGAGTGGAGAAAAATTAGGGTACCTATCTTAGATAAGATAGAACATGAGCCAAGTTTTCATTTTCTAGGCTACTCCTGCTTGCAGGTCAAAGGCAAAAGCTTAGCTGTCTGACTTGAATTATATTTTCATGCTTCGAAGTTCGTATGCATGATACGGGTGAGATATCTTCGATGAATAACGCTTTTACTCTGTGAAATTTCCACCGGTCTCCTGCTAGTTAGAACTATTTGTAACGTCCACAAATATGAGCACAGTAGGCACAAAAGGGCGCCATTAACCAGTTGGGCCCTGTAAATAATTTCAGGTAATGCATAACAATGTACCAGGAAAGCCGCGATCGTGGCCCTACGCTCCCAACAGGTTGATGTAGGACCTAACCAGCGAATGCAACCACACCAAACACATCTTTTTGTGACGATGGGAAAGATTAATGGTTATTCATACTAAAGAGTCGACTATCTACCTCTTCTGGGCCAAAACGTTCCAAAAATATTTCTTGTACAATGATTCGCATACATAAGCATTAGAATTCATCTTGGTTCATAAGCATGTCAACACTTTTAGTCCCATTATTAACTAGGGCACTCAGAGGGCATACCTACCTCCGCCAAGCAAGGCAACGGTAACGAAAAATTCAAATTGGTTCTGAAACCATCATCTTTTTTGCAACAAAACCAAAATTAAGTCATCTGTGCCTTTCGATAGTAATGACAGTTTCTGTAATTTTCTTGGAGATCCATTCACAATTTTTGAGTTACGCTGCTTACAAACATTAGGACCTATACATAACAAACATAAGTCAAACACACAAAAGGACCAACCGATCATCACCAAAATTAAATTCTAATCATTCATGTCATTTTAACATTACTAACAATTACTGTAAATTTTATAAAGATCCGTCCATAAGTTTTTGAATTATTATGATAACACGCATAAAAACAAACACAACGCCAAACAAACAGATCATCATAAAAATTGGGTCATTTACTCTTCGTGATATACCTAACTCATGTAAATTTCATGAGTTATGGTACTAAGAAAAAATAGGCAGTCAAACAAACAGATGAACGGATATTCATCAAAAGTTAATCATCCGTTACTGTTAACATGCTCAACAATCCCTTCAAACTTCGTAAAGATCCGCACATAACTTTTTGAGTAGGCTAATCTTGGTGACAGACAAACACTACAAAAATATAACCTCGTATAGGCGGAGGTAATTAACCATACAGGTACTGTGAGCATATGCCCCGAAAAGAGGATAGAAGGATTAGACGTAACTTAATGTCGTAAGGTAGTTTAAGCCTCTATTTAGAAACGCGGTATTCCAAAGAGGAAGAGACATAGGTGTTCTATAAAGTTACTTGAACAACTCGTTACTGGAAGTTTCTTGAACCGATACAGGGAATCGAAAAACGGGAGACTGAAGGAAGGAGTGGATACTAGGGCGCATTCCTGTTGCTCGATCGCAACGTAAACTCACGAATACAACTAGGCTAACCTAGCATAGACCGCAACAGTACTCGACTCTTAGGTCCAAAAGTGGCCTCTGACGCTGGCGGCCAAAATACGAAAAATGAGATTTTCTCAAGAGCTATTATGAACATGTCCAGACACGGTCTTGCAGGCAAGCGCCCAAGTGCGTCCCCGCCGTATCCAAGATACGTTCTCTGCACTAAAAATGTTAGGTACCTTGGAATTTTTTTCTTCAGTATTAGATAGGGGGAAAAGTTGTAATGCTCTTAATTACCTCCGCCAAGGAGGTTATGTTTTCGTTGGCTTTGTCTGTCTATTTTTGTATCTGTCTGTCACCAAGATAACTCAATAAGTTATTGATCGATTTTGACGAAATTTACAGGGTTTGTTAGGTATGCTGAGAGGAAGAGATGATCAACTTTTGGTGAAGATCCGTCAATCCGTTTGTTTGTCTGCCTCATCATTGTTAATGCCATAACTCAAAAAGTTATGGATGGATTTTTAAGAAATTTACCTGAGTTGTTGGGTATACCACGAAAAATAAATGACCAAATTTTTGTTATGATCCGTTTGTTCGTTCGTTTGTCACTGTTTTTGCTTTTATGCTTGTTAGCACAATAACTCAAAAAATAATGAATGAATCCTAATGAAATTTATAGTGGTTAGTAAAGTGAAGACATAAATGATGAAATTTGGGGAGTAGATCGGTAGGTTCGTTTGGATGTCTAACTCATGTTTGTCCTAAAGTTTATTAGCAGCATAACTCAATAAGTGATGAACGGATCTCAAAAAAATTACTGAATCTGTTAACACTGTTGAAAGGCTCAAGTGGTTAGATTTTGATGTTAATACAAAGAAAATCATGGCCTCTGAACCAATTTTATTTTTCATAACCGTTGCCTTGCTTGGCGAAGGTATGCTCTCTCAGAGTGCTCTAGTTTTTTCATTATTTCCCTAATAGCTCTTGAGAAAATCCCATTTTTTCCGTTGCCGACTTTTGGCTGCTAGCGTCAGACCTAAGAGTCAAGTACTGTTGCGGTCTATGTCCCTAGTATCGCGTTTCGTTTGTTACGCAAACAAAACAGAGTGGAACCATCTACATACACTTAGAAAATTCGCGTGACGAGGCGCCGCTGCACGAAACGATTCCCTCACACTAACGAGTGTAGTACTCTTGTTCATCCCATGATCTCAGTAGGCTTATAGCATGTTTTAGCTACTGCTTCTTTGCAACTGGCTAGTCCGATTTCCCAGGTTTATCCTTCGATAAGCAGTAAGAGATACAGAAGATATTTCGGTTTGCAACAGTTACGCTCGGCAACTAACGCACGAGCTCCCTATATCTTTACGTACCGTACCCTACAATCTACAGAACGTATATGGCCCTATACATGCGATGATATCGCAACGGTCTGCGTTCTACAACTAACGAATCAGTCCCATTTTCCTTATTTACCCAGCTAACATAAGACTGCCACAAGCCTGGCGCTAATGGCGATACCAAGGCCATTAGCAGAGCAGCACATAGCGGAGTTACGACCAAGAAATTTCATGGTCCGCTCAGGGCAGAAATTTTAATTGGCAGCTATGGGGCACACTGGTTTGTATAGAGCAGCTGTTCCCAACGTTTTACTGGACGTGTACCACATAGGTACTTGAGGGGCAGTTTGTCGGGTGTAGGTGCCGCCCATAGAACACACAGTTAGTAGGACTAGCAAATAAAATAAAAATCTGTAGCATCGTTGCGTTGGTACCGCCTGCATCAGCAGTGCTGTTGCGTAGGTACCTACAGCCTTAGGTAAACACATAGCTACCTACTAGGATTTGAAAATCAACAGCAATTCTGCACATACCTATGTACCGCCTATATCAGTAGTAGCTCAGCTTGGTTGAGTAAAGGATTCAAAAATTAAAATCGGTAGGGTAACTGATCTAGTACCCCTCCACCATGTTAGTAACCGTCCACTTGGCACTAAAATGCTTCCTGTGTAAAAACTAGCAGTACTACAAAGTCATACATAGGCTTCAACTGTAGGCTAAGTAGTGCCGCACCATCCCTGAGACTGACGGGCGAAAACCATTGAGCAAAAAGAAATGGAGGTGGTTTTCCCATTTTCCATGTTTTAGTGAAAAAAAAAAAATGTGAAAACCACCACCATTTTTTGCGTTTAATTTTTTTCGCCCGTCATTTTCAGAGATGGTGCGGCACTACTTAGCCTACTGTTTAAGCCTATGTACGGCTTAACAGTACTTGTAGTTTCCACACAGGAAGCCTTTTAGTGCCAAGTGGACGGCTACTAGCATGGTGGACGGGTACTAGACATGATACCGTACCCTAACGTCACTGCGTAGGTAGGTACGACCTACAGCAAACCTTTACTAGAGATGTTTGATAAAAATAATGAATTCGTAACATCGTTGCATATGCACCACGTCAAATAAACATTAATACTGCGACACTGAAAAATTGTAGACGTAACTATTTATGCATACATACCGCATTGGTACTTACGCACCGATTGGTACACAATATATAGTAGCTACTGTGATACAGGAAAACTTGTAACGAAAAATCCAATATGAAAATAATTTCATCTAAAAACTTAGGAAGGCATCAACATTACCGCGGTTACGACAAAAATTAAATCACTCTCGAGAGCACCGATACCTACGTATATATGCTGGTTATATTACAATGAATATAGGCCTAATTGGGGGAAAATTCAGCAACTACACAGCACATGGTGCAGCAGGCCTGAACAACCAGTTTCAATAAATATATAGTCGTTTTTGATGCTGTTTGGCCTGAGGCTCACTGCAATCACAGCCGTTGCGTCCAGTCCACAAGTTCAAATCATTCATAAAGCACGCACACGACGACCAGCGAACAAAAACATAGAAAGGTTTGTTCCGACTCTGGACCAGCGGATTGCAGGGGAAACACGGCAGTCAAAAACTCCTCGCAAAATTCATAAATTAATAGTAATAACCATTCCACCGCCGAGTTTTCAGCATTATTACGAAGACTTTTTGGTGAAATACGAGGCGTCGTTCCAAAAGTAATGCCTCCTTATTTTGTATTCCGCCCGAAGGGATTGTAAATTGCATTGTTATGATGACAGATCTTATGCACTCATGACCTGAAAGTTTATTCTCTCTGTTGCACATATCGACGGTGTGACATTCTAAGAAAGCAATCCAAGTTATGAACGTGCGTCAGAATCAGAGATGCATCATTGAATTCATCCGTCCAGAAAAAACTGAACCAATATACATTCACTGGAGCACGGTGAACGTTTATGAAACCGATGCTCAACACATTTAGGAGATGGATTCCTCGACTTCCGAGTGCGCTCCGGACGCCTATGCGCAGCAACCACCCCGGGAAACAAAGTGGGCCTCGATCAACTAATCCGTACCGATCGGCGGATAACGGTGAATGCAATGCGAGTAGCGTTGGATGTGGGTGTCAGGTAGGGATGTGCCGGATATCCGGATAGTAACTGGATATCCGGCACATCCCTACTGTCAAGACACCGGAAACTAGGTATGTTGTATTACGTGTGTGCTAGGTGGGTTCGAAGAATAGGTACTCAAGCAGGAAACATTCCGTTTGCAACACAATGCCAGGCCAGATACAAAATTTGAAGACTACGGAATGTGACCCAAAGCTTGGCTGGACGGCACTGTGTCACCCACTGTAGGTATAGTCCCAACCTGGCACCGTCAGCCTTCCACTTGTTCTGACCTCTGAAGGACGCATTACGTGGTCAGTGTCTTCCAGATCGATCGACGACAACGTGGTAATCACAACGCTGACTAACGACCGAGGCATCTAGGCTCTCGTTCATCGCTGGCAAATATACATAGCTAGATAATGGTGGTAACAACATATAAAAATAAATTCTGTACATCAAAAGATCGTTCGTTTTAACGGTGTCACTTCAGTCTTCGTGGCTCTTCAACTTTTTGAGTGAAAAAATAGGAGGCAGTACTTTTAGAACGACCCTCTTATTTTGGTAAGGCAGCAGCCACAAAAAGCATATTAGTATATTAGTAGCTGGGCGGTGACCAGCAACCTAAAAAATAATATAAATAAGAGCTTAAATTAGCAATCTAATACCATTTGACTACTTTCCACTCTTATTTTAATAGCGTAGATATTAATTTCATTCACAGAAGCTAAACAATGAACAAAAACTAAACTTCAGTTCCGATAACTCGCGAAAGTATGGCTAAATCACTAACTATTATTATTATTATTATGGGCTCTCTTGTCTGTACCGGCCGACGAGAGTTGAGAATTATTCAATTCATTAGTTTACTTCCCATTTACTGTATAGCCTATTTATATCATTGGTAAAGTCTTCCTTGCTTTGAAATCTAAACTTTGGCTTATTGTAGCCTTTGATATTAAACAAATCATCTAGACGAAAAAAGGTCAAAACTGCCGATATATAGCTACTTTTAGGCAACATACAATTGTAAAATGCTTCTCCTTCTCCAACGATAAAACCAACCGCTGATAAAATTCACCGCGGCATTAATTGGAATAAAAAATGAAGTGCTTTGTTACAACATACCACAATAGAGCGGATAGATGCAGTAATGAATGCTACACACACAAAATATTCGATAATGACAGCAAGCTCGTCTACCTACTTCAAGCTCCAGAATTGGCCCCTGTAAATATTTTCGTGTTCGGAAACAAAGGATAAACACAAACTTCAGACAAAAGTTTGATCGTGTGGACGGGTTACCTGCGCTACCCACCGCTCAACTATCAGCATAGAACCAACTTATTCACTCGGTTAAGTTTCCGCATTACAGCCTCAGCTTTCACGGACCTCTAGATTATCTAACCTCTTGATGAATTTCTCTTGTGAATGCGGCGGCAAGACTTTGCGCAGAACATGCAGCGCAAACTTGTGTGGTTTTCCTGAGCTTTTCGACGTTTCTGAAATTTCAGACAGAAGTTTTGGCTTTGCAAACTTAAACTTGGACCTGTGCTTAAATTGTTAAAAGCAACCCGATTACGAAAATTCCATTTTACGAAGCAAGACTGAATTTTTGAAAATCTTACAGGCAACCGATTAAGGGTGAACGCCTGAAACTCAATTGAACTGGTCTACGCCAACGCACCCGTCTGAAGTTCCGAACTTTCGGCTAAATTCATTTGAGTGGGATTGGATTAGATCGACTTTGCATCTTGAAAAGACTCTCTGCGTCTCACTTGAAAGTTTCAGATTAGGTTACGCACAAATGCGTCTCATTCATACGGATCTGGCGCGTTTGATAAGCTAGTGATTTCATAACTTCCAAGCTTCAGTTATCCGGATCCTGAACCAGGAGCTTTAGTTTTGCCACTTTGACATAGGCTACCTACCAGTATGTTGCATTGGTTCAAAGGAACTCTACCTATACATTGTGTACAGCCCGAAAATTCTATTTTACGGAGTATGATTTAGTGTTTAGAAGTCGAATGGGTAAATAATTAGAAATCAACGCCTGCAAAGCATTTAGTGAGTTAAAGCGAGTTGATGTTCCGGTGAAGTCGAGACTCGAAGTTATAAAATCGCCGTCCAACTGGGCGCGCCTTACCTGCGGCCGCCAATCGAAAAAGCCTATTCTAGATTAAGAATTAAAGCAGTCGTAGGAGTGAAGGCTTACGTCCAACCTGAGATAAAATTCCACCCAGTAAAATTCAGACGTTGCTCCACAAGTCTCTCATGATCGAACAAATTAACGCACTTGGAGATAACGTCAAACCGTATTCAGATTAAATGAGGAAACTGGTATATTTTTGAAATCACTAACATGCTAGTGATGCCGCAGATGTGTTGGTTTCACGGCAAGTCACGATATTAATTGTCAGTAATTGATACTGAAATTGATAATGAAAAAGCTGAAAAAAGAGGTAGGAAAGAAAACCAGTTCAAAAAATACATTAAATGCACATTTTATCTATGAACAAAAATAGTAAAGAAAACCAGTTGAAAAAACACCGTACATTTAATGCACATTTTATCAATGAACAAAAATAGTAACTACTAATGATGTAAGTCTATCACCCAGTGTCAGATAAGCAAATGATGCTTCAAATTGCGGCAGTTTCCAACAAGAGTG
>LQNS02278094.1:1734898-1748215 GCA_001587735.2 Parhyale hawaiensis | reverse complement strand
AAAAACTCACTCCTCTTCCCATCAACAACTACACACTGACGTCTGTCAGATAAAAATTGACTAATTACTGCGAGAACTGAACCACCAATACCCATTAATCTCAGCTTATGGAGCAGCCCATATTATCATATTTTTCTCTTCCCAAATATCAAGCAGCTCTATTCTTGAGAAAATGTCCGGCATGTAGAGTTACTAAAAAATAGAGCCGAATTCTTTTGCATGGTTGCATGGATGAATGGATGGATTGGAATATGTATGTGCATTTTCATCAGTAGGAACGTCATCTAGCGGATACATCATCCATAGGGCCAAGTCACTCAGGTTGACTCTTGGGGGTGTGGGGCCCATAGTTAGTCGTACGGTGATAGGTTCCTTAATTTTCCTATTGAGGGGCTATAAACACTATATCCATATGTGGCAAAGAATGTAGAAAATTACTTTGGAAATTTATCTAAATTAAAATTGTATTCCCGCCCAATTATTACACATTGTATAAAGTAGAGTTGCACGTAGCAGCTCATGCTAAAAATAAATCAATATATCTGCACCGATTCCAATTGCGCTTCTCTCGTGACGTAATTCTAAACCCTTTTGGAACACAACCATTATACAGAGAAGTAGTACCTAGTTTAACCCCTCGGTCTTAAACTATGAAACCAAAAACTAGACAACGAAGTACGTTTCCTAAAAGCACTGTGGAGATGTGTATTTGCTTTCACCCCAGCGAAAATAATCGATTTAAGCATCTCGGCCGCTGAAACAACCAGAAATTAGTAACACTCCCTGGAAACAACAGCGGTGTGGCGTGTTGTAATCACTAATCACAACCTAGTTGGGCCACTGTAACCTGAAAAATAGTTACTGCAACTAAGATTGAGGGTGTGAAAGCGCCATTTAGCGTTGAGCGGTGTAAGCTTAACAAAAAGAACAGAAGTATTCTGAGAGCGCTTGCCAAGTAAGGCATGGAAGCGAAAAATGAAAATTGGTTCTGGAACAATGATTTTCCTTGTATCAACACCAAAATCTGATCACTAGTGCCTCTTAACAGTATAAAGAGTTTATGTATTTTTTTACGATTCATTCATAACTTTATCAGTTAACTCGTTTGGTATGTGGTGGCACTGAGCCATGTAGATTAGGTTGTGAATATATAGCTGTAATATGTCCAACAAATTAATTTACACACAATTTTTAATGTAAGCTGTAATATAATAATCCAAGAATACCTCCCGCCTGTGGAGAAATACATATTATTATTATTATTTTGAGATTTGCTGCTAACAAACATTTGACAAACATTAATCAAGCACACAAACGGACCAACCGATCTTCACCAAAATTTAATCAATTATGTCTTTTAACCTTACTAACAATTCCTGTGAATTAAATAAAGATCAATTCACATATTTTTATTTTTTTATTATTGTGCTAACAAGTATAAAATCAAACTCAGCGACAAACAAACAAACAAAAATTCATTACAAAAATTTGGTCATTTACTCTGCGTAATATACTTAACAACATGCATGCAAATTTCATAAAAATCCGTCATAACTTTTTGAGCTATTGCAACAAGAAAAATGAGACAGACAAACAAAAAACGGATGTACGGATCCTCATCAAAAATTAATCATCTGTTCCTCCTAACATACCTAACAACCCCTGTAAATATCGCTGAAATCCGTCCATAATTTTTTAGTTAGCTAGATGATAGACAAAGAGAGAGACAGACAAACACGACGAAAACATTACCTCCTTGACGCAGATAAATACACTGGATAAGTATGACAATAAAAAAAAGGAGACGAGACAACCATTTTCTACGGATATTTTTTACGTAGATCACAAATGTAACATCCATTTCTTTCTGCGACCTTCCTGTTTTTCGTATACAGTATAGTAGTGCCCGCAATATGTATCTGTAGGCCTAGTGCCCTTGAGTTGTCCTATGAACTAAATGAGTGGAGGTTAATCATTCATAGATCCCTTTTCAGCAAAAAAAAAAAAAACAATTCTGTTGCACAGTGAGAACACCATGCCTTCAGTTCCATTTGCTCACTCAGTCATTTTTAAAGAGCCATATGAGAACCTTGCTTTTATTGTAGACTACATAAGTTACAAAGAGCATGAGTGGGTAATTTAATAGTGCAGAACTGGAATATCTAGCCATACTTAATGGACTACAAATTGGGTACACCAAGTTTATGTGTTTTCTTTCCAAGTTGGGATGTAGGGAGAGATCAGAGTGGCCACCTCAGAAATCTGTGACCCTTGGATGCTATTATGTAATTCATGAGCCACTAGTTAAGAAGGAGATATTCATTATGCATATACCGCTGCATATACTAAGCTTAATGGACGCAATTTACCAAAGCACTGCAACATAACGAGCCATCTTGCCAATATCTCAAAAGGATCTTCCCTAAAATAAGTGATGTCGAGTTCAGAGAGAGTACCTATGTATCTATAGGTCCTCAGATTTACAAGCTTATTAATGACGAAGGCTTTAGGGCGGCAATGCATGAACTTGAGTCTGGCATATATTCAAAGATGTATGCTAAGGGGTAAGGGCTTCTCTAGGAAAGCACCTCGAGTCCCTGCGAGAGCGTGAAGTGGAGAGGCTAATCAAATGCTACCAATATCTCGGATGAAATATGACACTAAAGATACAGTTCTTCATTCTCATCGGCCCTGCTTCTCAGAGAAGGCCTCACATGTGAGTGATGAACATAGAAAGAGGTTCTATCAAGATATAACGCCAGTGGGAAACAGGTACAAGGAAAAATTGACTCCTGATTTGCTGGCTGACTTCTGTTGGAATTTGAGTGTGACACTTGAGACGTCATATAAAAGAAAGATTATTTACAAGATTGCAGGTTAATACATTGTGTAATGCTAAAAAAAATACCGATTCATTATATATTTATGAAATAATTACAATAAACCCATTTAAAGTGACTTTGGGAGCAAAATACATCTACGGTATCTTGGACATCTGTATTAATTGCGTAATTATTAAACCTGCAATTTACAAAAAATTGGGTTGTGGTAGGAAATTTCTGTCATCAAATTCGAATTCAGCACCCTGAACTTCATCATAAAATGCACATGAGAACTATGTGTTTTTCTTGACCCTGAAATTTGTTGTACAGTGATATAAATGTATAATTATGGTAGCTCTGTCGACGTTAACGTCAAGCAAATAAACTTATTTACTAGCTTTGAGGTTAAGGTGTTCACTCGTTGCACAAATGTATAATCTTTGCGCTTCCTTCATTTGTAAATGACGTTTCCGATCGGTGACTGGCGTCACTGTAACCCGTGTCGCGACCGCTTTTCGGGTTATGATTGTGACGCAGTTTGCAAGTTGCGGGATCACTGGTGGAGCACCCACTATCCCAGAAATAGTGATAATCACACACCTCAGCCGAGCTGGAAATATTTCCGTTGCGCTGCTTGTGGCGGTCGAACGCGCGGAATCGTTGACGTCACCGACGTATCGTACGATGGTCGCCTGACGGTCGTTCGGCGCTACAATTGGAGCAGCGAGCTGGACGGTATAAGGCCGTGTTCACGCGTCATTCATATCAACGCGTTCACTCAAACTGGTGGACGCGGCTCGTTGAGTTGAATGAAGCAGTTGCAGCGAACGCACGAGACTGAAGGATGAAGCACGTCCGTTTTTGAACGCGCTGTATCATTCAAGTAAAGTAAAGTTAAACAAACCCCATAAATACTGAATTAACTCTTTGTAGCATTCACAGATCATGAACAAATCGACAAAAATGTTTTTTTCTTGTCGTCACTTTTATGATCAGAATCACTGTAATCCCGTTTAACACTATAAAACCTTAAAAATGTTGTAAGAACACGGACGCCATCTTTGTGCGGATAGCCCAGCTGATCGCTCCGAGTTGATTTCACTTTTATCGGTTCATCAGAGTATTAATATTCTAAAAATAGACTGTTCCACTTGAAATCCAGCTATAATATTATGGGATACGAATATTACTTGGAACAGACGCAAAATATAGACAAAAATGTATAGAAACGATATCGTAACTGAATGCTCGGCGTCATTCATTTGAATGAAAGACACTTTTGCGTGTAGACAGCGACTGAAAAAACCGACGTAGAGCTCGGGTTCGTTTTCGTGATTGAACGCGTTGAAATAATTGACTTTTGAACTCGCCCTTACAACGTGTACACGCGCATGTAAAAAAAAAAAAAACAAGTTTCTTCAGCTAATCGACCGATTACACTGGTCTGCATCATTTTTGAGGTTAAGGGTTTGTCAAGAATTTCTATATGGTTCTTGCATTCTCAATTCAGAAATGTAAGCAACTTTGCCATATCAGGTCAGGTTTTAATTCTATTTCAACTTTAAGAACATAAATTATTTGAAATAACTTGTTTTTAGATGAATTTTAAATGTAATAATTTAATTTTATTCTAAATAGATTAATAAAAGGGATTCTAGAGAGCGTGCATAAGTATTTTATATTTTGTTGTAACAAAGTTATGAAATACGCTTTGAGCAACGGGCAAAATAGCAACACCGTAGGTAGGGACCATGAATTACCCACTAAGCCATGCATATCCATTAAAATGCATTTACTTGGTTCGCATTTAGACTAATTCCAAAAAACTGTGGTCATTTGAGCAAAAAGCCATGAGAGCGTCTTCTCAAGGATACTCGAGTAACGGAAGAGATGTTTTCCATCTTGAAGTTCACATGAACTCTATTTGTGTTTTATTTTAGGCATAGGTTACAAGTTTTCCATTATTTACGCGTTATTTGAAAAATATAGGTATAAATAGTTGGTTATCATTTGTTTTCTTAAACTTAAATAGCAAAAAAAATCTGACCTGATTGAACAGAACGAGTTATATTTCCAAACTCAGCATGTAAAATGCATATGAGATCTGCTGACAAACACTAAACCTCTTTTAAAAAGTTTTAAAACGCAGCCCAGGGTTATTTGTTGAGCCCTCGCAAACACAGCATTGAGTTTATTGCAAAATGTGTTAAAATGTTAGCCGTTAGGTTCAGTTTGCTCAAAAAGTGTCATTAATAAAGTTTCAGACTGCTTTTCAAATTTTGAGGGAATAATTCTTTCAAAATTCTTTGCACTTTTGTATAACTATAGTGGACACAGCAACGCACTCTGACGCGGTGCTGACGAAACTCGTACTTTTGATTAGCGCGTGTACAGGGTTTAAGTTTGTGCCATAAACATGGGGTAAGACAGATTCCCAGGCTGAGGTTCGATTGGGCTCTAAAATTTAGCGTTCAAGGCTTGCCTTGTACGAAACATCAAACAAAAGCTTTGATGTCTCTACTTTGAATCGTGCTGCTAGTGTTTGAAGCATCGCGATTACGTTGAGCCTGCTCAAAACTCTATTTTACGGAGCAACATCAAGTTTATGAAAGTTTCAAGAGTAACCTATTGAGGTCACTGCCTGAAATTGAATTCTATGAGACGAAGCTAGTGAATTCCCAAAAAAATCGAGCTTCAAAGGTTTAATTTTGGCGCCTACCATAGTTGGGCGCGTTTCACTGCTCAGCTGATTGGAAGTTTCAACGGTTGACTTGCCCGAAACTCCGGAGAGGTTCGAACTTATGGCTTTCATCCACTGAATCAAGTTTTAGGCGTTAGTCGTTACCCTTAATAGATTACCTTTGCGACATTTTGAAATTCAATTTTGCTCCATAAAATGGAGCTTTAAGCCAACTGAATACGACCGGGTTGCTTATAATACATGCAGCACGGTTGAACCTTGGCAAAGTCAACGCTCCTGTCTAAAGTAAAGTCAATGCCTCCTGAAGTACAAGCCACGGTCTGGGCCTTGAAAATGGTCCGATCGCGTACAGTCTATGGACAAATTATTGATGTAGCCTAATAATTCTGTTAGCTACTCTGCAAATTTCGGACATACCTCGATAAAAAAAAAAACTCACTTCAACTGCTTAAAGGTCACACATTGCAATAGGGTAAAGGCACCTCAAGGCGTCACCCCCAATTCCCGTGACCGTCTCCAGGCTCAAACATATGTAATGACATTCAACTCCTAAAGCCCTAACCTCAGGGAGGTAAGGCCGTCACTGGCACGGCTTTGGCTCCTTTTCACATCTCATATAGTAAGGAACTAATTTTATCTCTTTGTACTTGGAGTGTTTGTGAGGCAAAAACATGAACAAATCTAAAGTAAAACAAAAGATAAACAACAACTCATGCTTACCTTCTAAGCTTGTATAAGATGGGTTTTAGATACGACAAGCGGGCTTTCGAAAAATGTAGCCCGCCTTAACGAACATATTTTTCATTTTAGGAACACATTAAGAAACACTCCGGACCGCGGCACAACGAGCAAGGACTTCGACACACTTCGCGCGCCTAGTCACTTCCGGAATTTCTGATGTTGCCTTCAGGCAGGCATGAGAATTGGCAATTTGAAATAGTTACATTGAATTTTATAATTAAAATTACTTTACATCAAATTAGCTCTCAGATTCTAACCGTTTTGGCTTTTGCGACATTTGATCCTTTTTAATAACATATTAAACAGTTTGACTGGTAAGTTTAAACAAAATTGGTCCAGTATCAGCAATCCGTGTAATTAGTGAGGGTACGTCAGTGGACGCTCTGACTTAAAGTCACGGCATTTGGGCTCTTTCCCTTAGTTGGATTTTGTTATCGAAAAATAAGCCCGACATTTGCAGAGAAGGTACCAAACATATCAGGCTGCTCCTCCCAATACTTTGTCCAGGGACTGTCCTAATCCAGGCTGGCCTGTACAGTACTTTATAGGAGGCCGGTATTCGGAAAAAAGCCCCGGTAGGAAAAAAGCCTCCTGGAGAAAAGCCCCGGTAGGAAAAAAGCCCCGCCTTTCTCTTGACGCTACATTTGAGAGCTCTATTCATTTATTTTGAATACAGCATATTCAAGTAAGCGAAATGATATTTTGCTAAGCTTAATTTGACCTTATTTATTCCTTAACAACAAATATAATCACCGTTATAGCCAATTCTGTATGCGAGACCACAGTTACAGTTAGCCTTTGCTCGAACTTTGTGAACTTGACGACAATATTTTTACAGTTTTTTGCAGCTCAAGTAGCTGGCCAGTCATTAGCGGGAGATTGAATGAACCAAATCGAAAAAATACGGTGATATGTTTAAGAAAAAAACCTACGAAGGCCGGAAGTCCCACATTCAAATACTTCGACTCATCGATGTGATGTAATTTCGCTACGTGCAGTCTTGGCTAACTTTTATTTTTTGGCGATGACACTGTATTGACACACGCTAGCCAAAAACTGAGGAAACTCTCGCAAGCGCGCAAATTTTTTTGCGCAAAAAGCACCTCTCTATTCGCACGTGAGAATGGTCCGTTGGTCAAAAAACTTCGAGCTCCGTTCATCCAAACAACGTTTTCTTGGCTACGGACTAAACACCATAATAAAAATACTTCTGACAAGCAGAATAGTATAATAGATGATATCCAATGTCTTCGAAAGTAATGCTAAGTAGAATTATATGATAGAATATCTTGAAAATAATAAACCATTGCGGCTCAGAAAGCGAACTGAACGCCCCACCCTCCGATAGATATCTCTGGTGCCCAGGAAGCAAAGAGTGTAAACTAAACGCAATACGATATAATTAAATTACACTGAATAAAAGATGGAGAATATGCGCTGAAAATGTTAACCGCTATCTATGGCAGTAGGTCTTTGCCAGGAAGCAAAGAATGCAGCTACGCTCTTTGCTTCCTGCTGGTGGCGGTTTGTTTACAGAATTTCACGCGTTTGACCAGAGAATCGAGCGCAATAGTGCTGCATGCTCCATCCTAGAATTTTGCGCAAAAGAGGGAGTAAGCAGGTTTTTAGACGTCGATTTCGCGCGCAAAACTCGGATACTTCTTCTTTTGGATAGCCTGTGGCATCGGCATAAGTCCTACTGAGTCCTCTCGTTACATTCTTTGCTTCCTGGGCTTATTGGGCAAAATTAACTTCGATACGAAGAATTAGTGATTCAAGGCATTAGGCAAGGTTAGGTGAGCGACACCGGGATTTCTCTAAATCACATTTATAAAAAACTTGAGGTCCACTTAGGTGAGGTTAGGTTAGGTGCGTAAATTCTCTTTTTTTTTTAATTTCGGCCGAGTTGATTTTTGGTTAAGGGTGAGTGAGATACGGTTAGGTTAGGATAGCTTGGAAGAGGTTAGGGTATATGAGGCCAGGTTAGGTGAAGTTAGGTTAAGTAAAGTTTGGTTAGAAGATGCTAAAGCGAGGTAACGTTAGGTCAGAATATATAAGTTTAATTAGATGTGGTTAGATTAGGCTAGGTTCAATTTCTAGAAAAAGCTAGACTAGGTTAGGCTTAGTTTCGTTAGGTTAGGGTAGATAAGCATACTACAGTATAGTATAATTTAATTTATTTTATTATCACTTGCTTCAAAATAACTAAGTACGGGTGATAAATGTGCATAAGTTGACAGGCGGGGGTTTTCCCTACCGGGGCTTTTCCGGGTGAGTATTTTCTTCCGGGGCTTTTTCCCGGGCGGGTATTTTCCTCTGGGGCTTTTTTCCTATACCCAGGAGGCCTTGGCTGAGTTCACCCGTACTTCAGCTTAACGCGTTCGATTAGGTGAACGAACGCAATCCTTACGTCAATATATATATATATATATTTTTCAAAGTCTAATCGTACAAATGCCTCCTGCAAATGAATGATGATGCGCATTCAGTGAGGATATAGCTTCCTAGCTTCCAACATTTTTATTTATAGCCCAACCTTGCGTCTGCAGGAACTTTGGAGGTTACAACACCTAGCCTATTATCTTATAGCCTGTTCTCAAGATGATCCGCCTACTTATAGATGAATTGCAGAATCATTAACCGACGAGAGGGAAATGATCACACAGCACTCAGCTGTTTTTTTTTTTTTTAAACAAACATGGCGTCTTTCGTGTACCTACCTACAGCATTTTTCGGTTTTCCAGTGTTGTGCGAGATTACAGTGATTCTGAGTAAAGTAACGGCCAAAACGAATTATTATCGATTGGTTCATGATCTGCAAAGGATAAATTGCTCTTCACATATTATATTTACCTAACTTGACTCACGTAACGTGTTGAGAAAACGAACATGCTTCATCCTTCAACCTCTCGCGTTTACTCCACCGCCGTCCACCAACTTAGATGCGTTGTAATTAGCATTTCTAGGGTGTTACCATCAGGCTTTTTGTGTCACTCGTGCTACATTGGTCTCCAATGTGACACAGGTTGGGTAACACCGACAGTAACCCCCAAAAATTGTAGGGTTATCAGCTATGTAACACTGCCTTTGCTTACAAACATCGACTTTGATACCCGTCAATTCGTGTTACTAAATTTATTACTGCCATATATTACTGGAAATTCTAGCATTTGAAGCACTTCTGCGTAGTTTTGTCAAGATTTCATCCTAAAATACAGCCAAAACAAGGCTCTGCCAGAAATGTTTATGTACTAGCTTTCCACAAATTCATCGACGCGTTTTGGGCGCAGAGATCGCACGTCGTATTCACTGCTAGACGGGATGATACCGGATAAAACTGTGGGTAACACCGACGTGTGGCAATCACGCCCAAACCGGGCTACTGCAACCTGAAAAAAAAGGACTGTAACCCGAAAAGTGGCTGTGAAAGTACTGCCTAGCGACGAGGGGAGTAAGCTGAACGATATTGAAAATTGGTTTAAATTGAAATTTTGTTAATGGAAGTTCCAAGAAACTGATCTGATTTCCTTACTCTGGTGTGCTAAGTTTATTAGTTGCGTATTTGAATGAATTTCGTGCTCTTTTGTATTCGAAATAGACGTGTGTGCGCGGTGACCAGCATCACCGTAAACCGCGTCGCAATCGTCATATGAGCTTTGACTGCGACTGGCTAGGTCACCGGTAACCCAGAAATGCTGATTGCGACACACCTCTGGGTTACCGGTGCTACACACGTAACCCAGCCTGTCGCAACTAGTACTGCAATAATAGCTCAAATGACGAGTGCGACAAGGGTTACGGTTCTGCAAGGCACCGCTCAAAAATTCAATTACAAATAAAGGAAACCCCAAAATTATGCAAGTGAGCAACAAGTAAACACCGTAGCACTAAAGTATGCCAATAACTTTATTTGTTTTAAGCCTAATCGGAAATTTATAGACATTTATCGGGTGCCTACGAATAGGCCTAATCATTGCACGGTAGCCTATTGGATAACTTAGGATAAATGCCAATAAATTTCCGATAGGGAGCTTACGTCGACAAAATTACAATAAACACTGATATTCATTATTGCTAAGCTTACACCGCTCATCGATAGATGGCGCTCTCGTGACCACTTTTCGGAGGACGGTAACCTTTCTTTCAGGTTTGGGTAGACCGATTTGAGCGTGATTACAACACACCTCTGTTGAACGTGCCGCCCCGTTGTAGTAGAAGTTTTTACTAGCGCTGCAGTGGCACACTGCCTATATCGCGCCGAACTATTTCTGTGTTTAACCACAGGCTCGTGCGCCGACTAGCGCGCGTTTTAATTTGTCAATGATTTTTGTCTCGGCTTTTCTGCCGGTAGGTCTCAGAGTGGTCAGAGCGCTACTGACAGAAAAAAGGCGCAAGTTGAGCATCTCCAACCCCCGGACGCGGCTGAACGCTGTCGCTCAGTTACGCCACACAGGGAAAGGAAACGAAATACAAGAAAGTAGAAGTCTAGCGGGAATAGGTCAGCCACCTCGATCGGCAGCCCACCTCCCGAAACAGAAGGGGAAGTATTGAGAGCCTACGTAACTTTACAAAACTAACCTCGTCAGCACGAACTGCAGCCAGATGCTACATCCCCTCCGGAGAAGGCACTCGGGACCCTTGGGTGCATGATGCCCAAACATATTGTGGCAGGGAAAGGGTGCCGCCCCGTGTTCGACCCCACGTCCTACACTTTTAGCGAACAGGTTGAGATGAATGACGCGTTCACTCATCTACAAAAACTTATTAAAATGTTAACTGTTAAATCAGTTTCATCTGCAAGTGTCACTAGGCAAGCTACAGATACCTCTTCAACATTGGAGTGAGATAAAACTCAGAAACAGCGTATTTTTCTGCTATTTCTAGGGCATAGTAATGCCGAGTTCACAAGTAATTCATATCAACGCGTTCGCTCATTCACTTGTCCGAATGTTACTGTGACCAAGAGATAGCAGGACAATGCACCATTTTCTGAAATTTTATTTCATTCCAAATTTGAAAAATACCTGTAACTTGTCTCGTGACTCTTGCAGAGGAGACTAATTTGACGGTGGATATGTTATCCACATGAGGAATATTTTATTTTATTCATCATTTTTTAATAACTTTCTGTGGCGTACACAACGAGGTTACACAACATTCGGATCAGCGAACGCTTTGAGATGAATCACGTTTGAGCTCGCCCAAACAATTTCCGACCAGTGAGTGGATGAGCGAACGTGTTGATAATGACGCGTGAACTCGGCAGAGTAATTCATGAGAAAGAGGGATAATTAGAGTCGTCGAAATGAGAAGGCGTCATTTTTATCCAATAGGCACTTCTTTCTCCGTTAAAGCGGGCTCACACGTTAGTCAAATCAAAGTTTTGACCAACGAATCGTCAGAATGACCACAATTTCCAGAAATGATTATTATATTGAGGGTTTTCCCGCCGTATTAGATACGAACACTATATAACGGCGATCCAATTTTGTATAATATATTTTACAAGTTGAGTCGAACTCAGATAAGTTCTATTAGAATAATCTTGGCCAGTTGCACTATGTCTGGCAGGAAATAAGGTGCGAACATCGCTATGAGTGACTAACGCTACACGGCTCGGCCGAACGAAATCGCTCAGCCATGCGGCACAGTGAACGAAACGAAAAGAGAAGACAGATGAAAGAAACACCTGTGGAGAAGGTCCCTTCCGTAGCCCCCACACGGGAGCAGATGGGAGTCGCATGGGATGGGTAGCTCACCACCAATCGGCGGAAAAATAGAGAACATACCCAACTTTACAAAACTAACCTCGTCAGCAGGAACTGCGACCAGCTGCAACATCACCTTCGAAAAAGATACGCAGGTTTGCCCATGGGTTCGTAAGGCTATAGATATACAGTATATGCTGATGGGGAAAGGGCCCGCCAGAATATACCTGTGAGGTTAATTCCCGGAATAATGTCGAGGAAGAAGCATGCTGCACATTTGACCGAGATTTGATGGTCAACTACGCCGAAGTATGTAATCAAATCGCCCGTCGTATGAAAGTCGTGGCAAATTTCCTCTCATCAACGTGATAGTTTTGAGATATTCATCACTGACACCTAGTTAACTACCTCCACGAAGGTTATGTTTTCGTCGGGTCTGTCGGCAAACGGTAGCTACTTCATACTCCCAAGAAACTTATTTTGCTTCAACTCTGTGTAGCCTACGTTTCTCTTATCATCTCATTAATGATATGTAAGCATTGTGCCAGTGACTCTCAGCAGACCATAATGATAACTCTCTTCTGCTGGTGTTTAGTATTATTCTCAAGTTAGTTTTACCATGAAAACCTCAGGGTGATGTGCCCTAGCCTTGTTAGTTATAAACTTTGTTCAACCTCCGTAGCCGCAACTCAGGCGTTCCAACAGAGATGAGTGTGATCATAAATTTATGGTGTATTAAACAGCGCACCGGATGCACGCGATGATGCCCGTCCTTTGAAGGCGCAAAGCATAGTAGGAGACACTAGAGTGATTGACCTCTTTCACGGCCTTCCACACGAGAGAAGTCCCGCGGACTAGGTGCGCTATCTCGATCAACAGCCCACCTCGCGGAACAGAGAAGGAAATAGAGAACCTACCTAACTTTACAAAACTAACCTCTTCAGCAGGAACTGCGGCCAGATGCTACATATCCTGCGGAGAAGGCACTCGGGACCCTTGGGTGTGTGATGCCCAAACATATTGTGGCAGAGAAAGGGCCCGCCACAATATGCCCCTGAGATCCCCTAGCCTTGTTGGACACAGTATCCATATGAGAAAGTAAATTATTTTTTCTTTCGGTTATTCTGTGTAGCTGTCTGTCACCAAGATGACTCAAAAAGTTATGGACGGATTTTGATAAAATTTACAGAAATTGTGATTTGTTAAGTATGTTATTAAGAACGGTTACAGGTCAATTCGGACCCCTGGACAACTCAGACCCCCCAACTCAGACCCTCCCAACTCAGACCCCCCAACTCAGACCCCACCGACTCAGACCCACCCAACTCAGACCCCGGCCAACTCA
>LQNS02278094.1:1593466-1612104 GCA_001587735.2 Parhyale hawaiensis | reverse complement strand
TTAGTGAGGCCACACTTAGAATTTGCTGTTCAATTCTGGTCGCCACATCTCTGTAAAGATATCGATAACATGGAAAGAGTCCAACGCAGAGCAACGAAACTGATACCTCAGCTGCGAAACAAGCCGTATGAATGTCGTCTAAAGGAACTGGGTCTGATCTCGCTCGAGCAAAGACGACTCAGGGGGTAACTAATAGAAACATCCAAGTATTTGAACGGCTTCAACGACGTACCTACAACGGGACTCTCTGAAAGAGACCCTAATGATCGCTTGCGAAACAACGGTCAAAAACTCGAGCATAAAGCTCGAAGAACAACCTTAAGTCAGCAGTTCTTTCCCTATTTCATAGTCAGCATTTAGAATAGACTCCCTTCCGACGTTGTTGGTGTGGAGACGGTCAACTCGTTTAATAATCGTCTTGACATACATTGGGAGAGACATCCTCCACTGCTAAGAACTCCTTCTCCACGAGTCGCAAGCACTTAGCGGCCAAAGCTTCCCAGGCCATTTTAAGTTGACTTCTTCTCACTTCCGCTCCATCTATATAAGGTCCGCATATCAGCGGCCATCGATCCTGCTTGCGGGCATTCATGACCATCGCTTTGGCGTAGATTCTTCTCCCCCTTCTTTTTTATTTCTCCTTTTTTCTCTTTCGTTTTCCATTTTTTCTCCTCTCGTTTCTCCATTCCTCTACATCCTACAACATAATGGCAATAGCTCATAGAGGGCCGGGGTCGGAAAGAAAACCGAATCTAAATTTGGACGCATTGTGGCCAAAGGGATGAAAGTCGACATTACCAATGGAAGTTTGCTAGCAGGGAGCCCCCTCATGGGGCACAGAATGGCCATAAGGTTAGGTTAGTTTGGGTTCGCCCATCCTATGTTATGGAGAGCGGCGCCCCCAGGGGACACTGTAGGTTACCTTAGCCATTTGCTAGGTCTTCGGAACGTCTGTCTTTCGTGCCCACTACGCTTCCTTCTGATTTCATACTCTTACAAAGTCCCCTATCAACGGCTATTGAAAAAATTGGAAGCTCACGGCATCCAGGGAGACTATCTCCGATGGATATGGGCATGGCTTACGGGTCGGCAACAGCGAGTCAAGCTTGAAGGAGAGACGAGCGCCTGGACTCAGGTATTATCAGGGGTTGCACAAGGTAGCGTGCTTGGCCCACTTCTGTTTTCAATTTACATGAACGATCTCGATCTTAACATCCGTAGTAAAATCAGTAAATTTGCGAATGAAACTAAACTATGCCATCCTGCCACAAAAAGAGCAGCGCTCCAACAAGACCTTGACCACCTCGTGAAATGGAATATAACTTGGCAGATGAGCATTACTGTCGATAAATGCTTAGTAATGCAACATTGGCTTCTGCACCCTTCAACCCCATTAAAAATGAACGGGACGGTATTGGCTGCTGTCACCCAACAACGTGACTTGGGAATCACTATTACAAACAAACTACAACACAGTCAGCTAGTTGACAAGAGTGTGAAAATGGCAAGCAGAGTACTGGGATCCATCACCAGAAATTTTGAATACAAGTCCATGGACATCATCATTCCCTTGTACAAGGCATTAGTGCGGGCGGTGGGGCCACACTTAGAATTTGCTGTCCAATTCTGGTTGCCTCATCAGTGTAACGATATCGATAACATGGAAAGAGTCCAACGCAGAGCAACGAAACTGATACCTCAGTTGCGAAATAAGCCGTATGAATGTCGCCTAAAAGAACTGGGTTTGATCTCTCTCGAGCAAAGGCGACTCAGGGGGCAACTAATAGTAATATTCAACTACTGTATTTGAATGTCTTCAACGACGTACCTACAACGGAACTCTTTGTAAGAGTCCTCAATGATCGCTTGCAAAACAACGGTCAAAAACTCAAGCACAAAGCTCGAAGAACGACCTTAAGTCAGCAGTTCTTTCTGTATTTCATAGTAAGCATTTGGAATAGACTCTCCTCCGACGTTGTTAGTGCGGAGTCAGTCAACGCACTTAAAAATCGGCTTAACATACATTGGGAGAAACATCCTCCACAGCTAAGATCTCCTCCAGGAGTTGCAAGCTCTTAACGGCCAAAGCTTCCGAGGCCACCTGCCTGACATCTCTAAGCTCTGCATATCAGCGACTTTTTATCGTGCTTGCGTGCATTCAAGATAGTCTCTGTGGCTGGGATTCTTCCCTTTTTTTCTCTCTCTTTTCTTCTTCTTCTTCTTTTTTCCAGTCCTATATATCCTACTAACACAATGGCAATAGCTCAGAGAGGGCCGGGGCATAGGTTCCGGTGTTTCTTTGGGAATAGGCCTATTGGTTCGTCTACTGTCGCTCATCTAATCTAATGATCTTACTTTCATCTGTTCATTCTCTTCTTCCCGATTTGCTATTCTTATACTCGTTGATCCTGTAGGAAAACACCTTCGTGCATGGGTTCCCCGTTTCTATCGACGTACTAT
Organism: Parhyale hawaiensis; assembly: GCA_001587735.2. NCBI lineage: Eukaryota > Metazoa > Arthropoda > Malacostraca > Amphipoda > Hyalidae > Parhyale > Parhyale hawaiensis. The sequence continues at coordinate 1,609,644 of LQNS02278094.1, read as the reverse complement.
ATGTCCCTTGCTCTCCCTGTTAGATCGCTGTTGTTGTGCAAACGGAGGCTTCAATTATTTAATACAATTATGACAATAAGAGGAGGGAGCTTCAGTGATATTGTACACATAGAGAATGTCCAATCATAGCTATCACACCACATTACTCATAATGCATGGAGCATAAGTGATGTTCTAAGGACGGTTAACGACCCACACCACGATCAGCACATTGAAAGCGTACGGTAATACATGGAACAAATATGAGAATGCAATAGACACTTTCTTGTATACCGTTACATATATGTTATACATTAAATTCAAAACGTTTAAGACTCTGTTTCTACAAGAAAGGCAATATCACAGACGAAGAAAGAAGGGACATATAATATGTGGATAAACAAGTTGAACCCATGCACGAGGGTCTTCATATACAGGATCAATGCGCATAGTAAGAACAAGTCGGGGAAGAACAGAACAAAGCATTATCAGTATGAGCATTAAATGGAAGGATGCAAAGTGTGCTCTAAAGACAGACGTCCCGAAGGTCTAGCGAAAGGCCAAGGTAACCTACACAATCCGCCTGGGGGCACTGCTCCCATAACATAGGATGGGCCAACCTAACCAACCTAACTTGTGGCTTAAGGCCCAAACCTAAGCCCCTTGAGGGGCGTTAAAGATATGTTACACTTCATATAGAGTTATTCCTATGAGAGCGGTATTAGATAATCATAATCATTACTCCACACTACTAACACATGGCCGCCAACACCGACTGCATGTCATAATGTACCGGTACGTCTGACTTAATACCACACAGCGATATTAGCATCACGAATGACTGCATAACCATTAGTCCATATAACCATTAGGTGCAAGGAAAGTCACACGGGGCGCAAATGGTAGGTACTGTACGTACGGTGAGAGTGACGCGATAGCTGGGCTGGTATCCCACATCTGTCTGTGGCCACGGCTGGTCAGCGACTGCACTCCCCTGGGAAATAAACAACATATTACATTGTGTTAGTAACATACATATATTTGAAGTTTTAAGTGTAGGTATATCGCAGTGTATGAGGACAGCAAAACGGAAAAGAAACAGAGATCTTAAGACAAATTCAACTATCCCAGACACAAAATCAGTGATTCAGGAATGGAGATTGTTCATGACGGTGATACCAAGCAAAACACATCAGATAAGAACGATATTCCAGCAGCCTAACTAAGCGGAGGAGCGGCTATCCATAATATAGGGAAGGCGAACCTAACCAATCTAACCCTCTGAGTCATCGTACGCCCCTGTATGATTATTAGATTCTAGTTTAAAATTTTGACTACTGGAATTCCTCTCTAGTGACTGATGAATATTTTCAGATAAATCATTATTGCTACAGTCTTATCCCAAGCAATCATTAAGCATTGAGGTCGCAGTTTTCCAAAGAAAGAAAACAAAACCAGACATGCAGAATATCAAGGAAAGCCATGAACCTATTTCATGGGCACAGTATATCGAGATATGAGCAGAACAGAAGGGATGATCAGTAGAACTGTAAAAGTAGCAATATGAAAGTATGATAAATGCAAGGGTCCCGTTATAGTATGTGGCCTAACTTAACGCATGAGTTTGGTTAGGTTGCTTCAAGATAAGTGAAAACAGTTAATTATATGTTTGGTTCAGCAAGAACAGACGCGTAACCTAACTTACAGGTACACATATTGAAGCCTAATTTCAGGTAGGACACATACTACACCGGCACTACTGCAGACACCGAGGAGGCAGGGTGCAGAGCTACATACTTTGTGCTCCTCCAAGGTCGCATGGTCGGAGAAGGCCAGCCACAGCTCAGCAGTGATGTGCGGGATCATCGGTGACAGCATCACTAGCAGTGCTGCCAGGGAGCGCTCGTATTCGGGCGTGAGTATGGCTGCCAGGGGCACGCTCTGGAATGTCATATTCTCTAAGAAATGCGGAAAAATATAATTAAAACTTCACGTCCGGGCTGCCACGGACATGCAGTACATCCCAAATGAAGCAGGTTGCGACACCGGGAAGCACGAAACGCTGCAATAGAAAATCCAACAAAAAGCCACTAACAGCTGACTTGAATGCCTGCAGGCCAGCACGACCGAACTGACGAGTTCTGCATCTAACACTCTCTAAAGTGAAAGAGTGCTCGTCAACCGTAGCACGAGCACGTGTAATCCTCTTTGAGACCTTGAGGGCCGGGACAGATGAATACAACCAATGTCTTTCATAGTTGTAAACCTTATAAAACATACATAGTCCAGCAACCTCTCTCCTATGTGACAGATTCACCAGATCATTTTCAGCGCACAGCCTACTGGCTGAACTAACAAGTCGGTAAAGCAGACGCAAGTGACTGTCAGCAGCTGAAGCACAGACCACTCCAACACATGCAGCAAGAAAGCAAAAAAGCATCTGCGGGTAACCTCTCTGTCACCAAATACAAAATTCACCTTACGCAGGAGCCCAATCTTAATGGAAGCACGTGACACCAGTCGCCTAATATGCGGCTCAAAGGTAAGCTTCCTATCAGAGACAACGCCGATAATCTCCAAGGAGCTAGACTCCTGAAATAAAGTGTCATCTATCTTCAGATATGGATGCTGCGGTAAAGGTGTCCGAGACCGACTGACAATCATAGACTTAGTCTTACAGGCATTCAGCTTCATACTCCACTTAAACTCACCAAGATGCCGCAACGTTCAAGAGTGAGCCCAGTTATCAAGTTGCGAATGTGTTATTTATGTTTTTCTTCCATACAACAATGTACATTCTAGCTCACCATCTTATACTTATAAACGCATTGCTATCTACATTGTTGTCCATGTTGAAGAGGCTGTTTGTAACGTCCGTCCCAAAGGTCACGAGCGATAACAAAGGCAAAGGTAGGATAGGATCTACCAAAACGAATTGCTCGCCGAGCGGTCTTAGGTATAGAGACACAAGTTTTCATTCAAAGACCCGTCGGAAGCTCTTATCCTTATAGGTTAGCACTCAATTTGTAACTATGGGCCGAGACAGGTGCCGGTGTCGAAAAGTTACAGTTTTGCGGATGATTTTATTAAACTTTCGACCCTTCACAGGTCAAACGAAGGTCAGCCAGTATGCCTTCTTCCAAAATGTATATAATTGAGTAGGCAGGCGAGATGTGTTTAAAAGCACGAATAACATTATTTCTGAAGACTTCGTACCTGGCTTGTCAGCACATAGCCTTCTTTTCAGGTAGCTATGCTTCAGCAACTTACAGCTAGCGACTTACTCTTATAAGGATGCATATGAGATGTAAGTAAGTAAACTTAGAAGAAGAAATTGTCATAGTTCTTTTACTAGTTTGCACTATAGCCTGACTTATTATTCTGCAACGAAGTTAAAGATCACAACTATATACATAAACGAACTAATGAAGAACTCTAACATAACTTTAAAACATGACAAAATGCAAGTTCTACTACGCGATAAATTGCAGAGGAAATGATAAATTTCAAACAGCACCTAAGCATAGCTGTCGACACAGGCTCGGAAATGTAAACTTCACCGAGAAGAGATTTTTTTAGGAGTGTGTACAGATGTGGAAGGCACGTTCAAAAATGGGAGAGTAAGCCAAGGCATGCCTAGATTCAGGAGTGTGTTTGGTCGCCAGGAGCTCGTTCTGAGAGGCGACAATTAGCAACGGAAAACTCCTAATAAGGTGTGTTTGTGTCCAAGGCTCAGGACTGAAGCAACAGAACAAGTTAAAGTTAACGAGATTAGTCTAATTTGGTAAGTGCCTTAATTTAAATCTTACTGCTTTATCTTAGTCTAATAAGACGAGTGACATGGACTAAGCTGGAGACTGAGTGGGATTCATATGGTCAGCAAAAAGGAAAATCTTTCACAGTGACTTTATCAGGTATTCACCAACTTAACATCATTCAGATAGGAACGAGAAGAATTAATGAACAAGAAAGTCAACAAAAAGTAAATAAAATCATGACGTTTCGGGAATTCCTTTCATCTTCAAAGAATTAAAATGTTAAGATAATCTGTCAGTAAAAAAATTCCTTAACTTTTCAATTGGAAATTTATGGGCATTTATCTAATTTTATCGGATACCACATGCTAATTACTCATAGGCAGCCGATAAATGCCTATAAATTTCCGAATGGGTTCTATGACATCTAATGTAGAGCAGAGTTGTTGTTAGGTGGAAGTCTAAAATACAAATGCATGCAGCTGCTCGGAGAGTCCGGATATTAGTGGCTACCGGTATACTAAGGATTTGGGGTAAGTCGCTGGTTGTGTGAAGCAGTACAGCCGAGGTTACAATGTTAAGGCTAGGTCTTGTTCCATGGACCTCGAGGGACTCCAATATTGCGAGATTAACTGGATTGGTAAAGTCTACGATGGAGAGTCTCTCTTTCTGAAGAGATGATTATTTTGCTGTCCATAAAGACGGGGAGCTGATTGGACAACATTACAATGCTCGTATCGACAAAAATTTAAATGCATCCAATACAACCGGACTACAACTCACGAAACCCACATATTCAGCTCCACGTTACCATGCAGAGCAAAATAACGATCCCTATAAAAAAAAGACTTCTCCGTCCTACACTTTTCCATCCCAATTGAAATCACAACATTAGAGTCCCTCTACATCCGTAGAACAACACCTAGCCTTAAAATTATTACCTCGGCTGTATCACTTCACACAATCAACAAATAATCCCACATCCTCTGACTGAACAGTCAATGACATCAGGGCCCTCCGAGCAGTTGCATGCATTTGCATTTCAGACTTCCCAATGACAGCATCTCTGCCCCACACTAGATGTAGAAGTAAAAGAATTTTTTACAGAGATAGGTTATCGTTATTATTATTATTATTATTAAATCACACCAGGCTGGCGACGTAGGAACGGAGAAACTCCATGAGGTTAACAAACCCCCACGCAACCAGCCCAGCGGGTGTAGAAAACAAAAGAATGAAAAAAAGAAGATCGGAGATCACAGAATAGCTCTGTGTACAGATCGTTTAAAGCTGCCAATACCAGCACCAGCAAAGACAGAGCCATCAAGACCATTCCAANCCTGTCTGAAATTGAGCTGCTCAATGCCATTCGTGTCTGCAGGTGTAGGCTGAGTGTATCTATTTATTCTCATTGTACGTGGCCACCGATATTTGTGACTGGGCCTAATTACTAGGTTGAATTTTGGCTACTTTGTTTGTACCTGTACGCTTGTAAGCATATTTTGTGAACCCATTGTGTTCTTAATAAAAGCTAATTATTATAATTATTATTATCAGGGCCCTCCGAGCAGTTGCATGCTTTTGCATTTCAGACTTTCCAATGACAGCATCTCTGTCCCACACTAGATGTAGAAGTATAGGAATTTTTTACAGAGATAGGTTATCGTTAAATTTTAATTCTCTAAAGATGGGAGTAATTCCACAAAAGGTCATGATTTTACTTGTTCTTTATCGACCTTCTTGTTCATTTTAAGGAATATTTGACTAATATTATCGTATTGAATAGCTTGAGCCTCTGTTTCCACAGCAACGGCGATCTAACAGAGGGAGAAACAAGGGACAGATAGTATAATGATAAAAATGTGGAACCGATGTACGAAGGTGCTCCAACGGAGGATCAATGCGCATGGGAACAGCAAGTCGAGAAAGAAGAGGAAGAACAGAAGAGAGTAAGATCAGTAGGAGTATGAAATCAGTAGGAGTATGAAATCAGAAGGAAGTACAGTGGGCATGAAAGATGGAAGTCCCGAAAAACTAGCTAATAGCTAAGGTAGCTGCCGCACCCCATGACATAGGCTGAGCGAACCTAACTAACATAACCCTATGGATCATCCTATGTCCCCAGAGGGGATTTGAATAATATTAAAGAATAATTAATATAAACTCTTCTGCAACTACTTTTACAAATTTGTGAAAGTAACAAATAATACGGTTGCTAATCATGGCGATGTTTCCTTCAGGCACTGAATGGTAGAAAATATAGTTAGCTACCATGCGCGGCATCACTGGGCAATTTTAGTACTTCCGTGCTTAGGTACTTTCTGAAGCAAGGAAAAAAGACAGACAAGTACACTGTCCATCAGCAATATGAAGACTAATGCTTTAAAATACATTATGAATATAAGGGCACCATAAAATATCTAAATGAAAAAAATTAGGGAAATCTCGTAGGCACCATAACATTCACAGGGATGCAAACTCAGGACCGAAGAGAAAGAACAATTTCTGTGGTAATTCCTAAGCTCTCTTGAATTTTTCAGTCATTACCGGAATTTTCAGTGCAAGAGAACAAAGAAAAATGCGGTCAGTAGGAGCAGGAAAGTGAGAGAAAGTAAAGAAACTCACCCTAATTTGTCGAGAAAAGGTCTCGAGACAACGGATAACAGTGTGGAGCTGGTGGGTGCGGTAGAGCCGGGTGGCACCGAAGACAGCTCGGTTACGGTAGCTCCTCAGTGTCTGCTCTGCCTCAGACAGGTCTGCTGCGGGTGGTGCTAGCGTGCCCTAAATATATTAGTTTTATTGATGTATACACGTCATCTATACCAATGTGGCAAATCGGGTAAAGTGGGGCAAAAGCACCATTTAGGTATCAACTTGTACAAATTATGTATGTTGCTGTACGGTGCTTTCTAAGGTTAAGTTCTAGATCTGGCTATCTCTAGACCAATCGGAGGCCGTGTATCATATCATAGTTCAAAAGAAACAGTCAAAACATGCATAAAGGCAATGGTTTTGGGAGGGGTGGTTAATGCCCTTTCCAAATTAGGGCCGCCTAGTGTCTCACTATGCCATCTATTATGTTGAACAAATCACATCTCAGTTTGCGGCGAGTACCTACATCAAGAATAACTGCTACGTTCAACCTGATCAACCTTTTTTTATTTTGTAAAAAAATGCTTAAAACTAAAACGAAACCAGCTGCTGGGCAATATTCAGATTTATTTCGATTTTACACGAGCTTACAATTCACGGATGCAAAATCGGAAATTTTGCCAACTGTTTGGGTGCGTCTAGTTAAGAGAGCGGTCCACGCGATGGTTCTAGGAGTAGCAAGAAGTTGCTTAACTGACAGCTAAATTTTTATTACGAGTTGAAATTGGTAGTATTTTAGAAAATGGAGCCCGATTTTCTTCATTCCCAACCACATAACGCTGGATACAATTAGCCATTGGCAAGAGAAGAAAAGGATACGTATAGGACGCTTAGGTCATGGAGACGCACCTCGCGCACTTTGATGTAAGTCCCAACTGTTATCCAAACTCTCTTGACCCACTGCTCTATGGGAGGGAAAAATTCCTGCTGGCTCCAGTTCCTATTTTGTATCGGCGACTCCTGCCTCAGCATCACCAGGCGCGTCAGATCGCTAGAATATTCTGCGAACACTGTTGAAGGCTCAACTCCATTGAACTTGCTCTTGCTCATCTTTTCCATGGATACCTGACGCACGGAGAAGCGATATATAAACACACATATACACAGCGTGTCCTGTAATTGAATGGGTCATAGCAAAAGAGCACTGACCCTCATACAATCACGCTGATTATTGCGTCAAAGTACCAAGAAATATGCGCAAGAAGAATTCGATTTATAGAACACACTGTGTCAAGAAAATTGTAGAATTGTAATAGCAGACATTGGGTTAATGCGTAAATACAGCTCTGCAACTGTGTTTCAGAAACTGTTACAGTGATGAAGCCGAAGTCAATACAACATGCGCGATACAAAAGAAAAGCGCTATCGTACATTGTGTAGTAAAAATTCCGGTGAGGTCGCAGAGCGGATGCCGTGCGGAACACAAATTGGACTTACTATGGAAACCTTCAAAGTTGCTACGTACGTAAAGGGGCCACACTAAAACTACTCAAATTTTCTACATTACAGGCTCCCCACATCCAGCACAACCTACCTGGACGGGTTTTCCTGTAGCGCGCTCAACGGGAGGTTTGACGGAGGTATCGATAGCAGCACCAGGGAGGTACTTGCCATCACTGCTGCGGATGTAGGCAGGGGCCTTGATACGCCCCACGAGTAGAAGTCTGCTCAGGCACAGACACTCGTGCAGTAGTTACCTATTTAACCTGTCAATGTACACAACCTATAATATATATTTGGACATTGTTAAGAGTGCTATTCCTACGGAAAAGATTTACTAAGGACATAAATGGGTTAAACCGCTTTATCCGCTGAGTTCACTAGCACAAAAAAGAATTATTATTATAGTCATACTTTAAGTCTAAGCCGAAGAAAAAAAAGAAACGAGACGAACTAAAGACCGAAAGCCCAGTAACCCATGCGCGGCAACAGCAACTTGCGCCATATTATTATAATAATTATTAATAAACTAGAATCCTAGCTTAACCACCGCAGTAGCTGGGACGAAAGCGCTATATTAGCAGTGACAAGCAGTTTTACTCGGTATTTCTGCAAGAAATTCAATTTGATGGTGAACTCACTATGTGAGTTTTATACTTGTCTCAATCTTGGCATAGCAAGCTACTACTGAGGGGAAAAAGCGCAAAGAACAGAAAAAACACTCGAGTGGACGGCCCCTTACGTGGCCTTCCACACGAGAGAAAGTAGAAGAGTCCAGTAAACTAGGTCGGCGATCTCGATCGACAGCTCACCTCGCGGAACAGAAAGGGAACTATAGAGAACCTACCTAACTTCACAAAATTAACCTCGACTGCAAGAACTCAAACACCTCCTGTGGAAAAGGCATTACGGTTTGCCCCTGGGTTCGTGAGACCCATATATATTATGGGAAGGAAAAGGCCCGTCAGAATATAGGTACCCGTGAGGGCACTTGCGCCATAGATAGCAACACAAGATTATCAACGGATGTACGAAAGAAGCAAACTGTAGACGGAAGGTAAGACGTTATAAACGCATAACCAAGGCAGACGAAACCTATAGCTAGCGCTTTCTGCAAGACAGGGAGATGGGGTAGAGTTCTCGTCTGGTAACGTAGGGTAAGAGAACGGCCTATCTTATGGCTCCTACGGGACGTACAACATTCAGCTTCAAGGTGGAATTTCAGATTCGCTCAAAATCACAGTGGCATTTCAACTATACTAAAAGATCAGGGCGGAATATCAGGTGCGTTTCACGGATTTTTCCCTCGTAGTGTCTCCAGCACTAATGAAAACTTGGGAGAATTTTAGAATATAAATCGCGAATTCTTTGCAAGGATAAACTTCGGGATGCTGACCATGTCCACTTTGATCGGCGGGAGTTTGCAGAATAGCTAGCGCCTCTCATTGCTCAAACGGTAATGGTCGGAAGATGGGAAAAAATTCGAAAGGCATGCAACATAATCAGTAACTACTACACAGCCACAACGTTCCTGCAATTGACACAAAATTCTGCGCCCAGCATCAAAACCGTAGCATAACACTACAACGCCTCCTGGCGTAAGACCATCACCCGCGGTGGGAGCAAATTTCATCGCCGTCATTTTTAATGGGCAGCTAATTCTACTTTTTTTGGCATAGGTCATATCTAAGTCAAACCTCCCCACTCCCTGCAAAATATTATGAACATTTCTCAACTTTTTCTCTCTCACTTCGTTCGCGGGTGAAAACAAGCAAAACTGACTCAGCCGTTAGGCGGCCGGAGTAGCTTGACTCCGCAACAAGACGCTTGAAAATTGACTCGTACGTACAGAATGAGCACGTTCGAGACTCCTGCCATCAGGCAAGCTCTTGTAATTGGCTCGCTGAGTTAACTTAGGTGCCGGAATGTTACCAAGGGAGTCCTGACCCGAACCAAAATTGGGGATTGTCGGTAGTTACAAGTTGTAAAAATAAGAGCTTCTCATCGCTGGCGCAGTAACTCTAGACGATCAGTGATCGACTGCAGCTGTACACTCCTAGGTGGGTTTGGCAGTATCTGCAGTACGAGTTAGGGCTTGTGGGTTTTCTGGCATAAGTGTGCGGTCAAATAGACTGTATCTTTACACACGGGCACAGTAATCGGAAGGCTCTAGTACACGAGCGGTTTTTACCCGCAAACTCGCGAGTTTCGCAAGACTAACAGCGAGCTCGCAGTTTGTCATGCAAAGCTGGATTGCCACCTGCTCGATTCTTGTCCACTGACTGGCGATCGAATGCCAGTGTGGAGCTAGAAGCCGCGAAAAGTGCATAGATGCACAGTCGCCGCTGTTTGCATCGAATGCGCAAAAGCTGATATTACTTTCACCAATGAAGTAACATTTAGCCTATATCCGAGTTTCTGTTTTTTCGTTAGTCTGTCTGTCACCAAGATAACCCAAAAAGTTATGAATGAATCATCATGAAATTTATGGGGATTACTAGGTTTGTTAGGGGAAATGAATAATTAACTTTTGATACGGAACCGGTCAACCATTCGTTTGTTTTTCAATGTTTCTCTCTTGGCAACGTAACTCAAGAAGTTATAAACGGATCTTTATGAGAAACTGATGGAAATGTTAAAACTGTTACGAGGAGTAAATAATTAAATTTTTATAATTATCAGTTAGTCTTTTNTACATCTGCAGTAGCTATACGCTCGCCATCCATTATTGTAAGGCACTCGTGCAAGCTCAAGCGTAATGCACATTCACTTTCGGCATTGTCACATTCAAGACGGCAGGCAGCGTCGTATAGCCGGGCATGGGTTGTTGATTAACGGTTCAAGTTCGTGAGTGGGCGAGCAATGACCACTCATGTAATAGGGCCATAGGACACACACAGAAAGGGCGGCGCACAAGCGCTACTACTGCTGTGGGCTGTACACCGGTGTAGTGGCGCCCGCCATTACGCGGTGACAAGGGGCTGAGAATTTACTCACCTAGTGAAGGGCTCGTTGTGTGAAGTGAGTCCCTCTGACTTCAGGAAGTGCTGCATGAAGCGGGCGAAATAGAGATGTAGCAAAGCTGGAAAGAATATAATTAAATGTAGTTAGTNCGCCATTACGCAGTGACAAGGGGCTGAGAATTTACTCACCTAGTGAAGGGCTCGTTGTGTGAAGTGAGTCCCTCTGACTTCAGGAAGTGCTGCATGAAGCGGGCGAAATAGAGATGTAGCAAAGCTGGAAAGAAAATAATTAAATGTAGTTAGTAATGGGATCAAATATTCACTGAGAAGCAGAGCTGATTCACGGAAATCGACAGGTTTTACATGCGAGTACATTTGACAAGGTTCCTCCAGTTTTGTGTAGGCTCAAGAAGAGCTCAACAGGTAGAAGGAGTAGCTATTTACTTGGCTACCACAGCGGTTACAATGAATTCAACTCCATGCCTTAATTAGTAATGAACTGTTCAAAACACTAAGATAAGGAGTGTTCAATTCCGATTATAATACTGTAGTATCGATGATAAAAACTATTACAATACATTAATGATGAGTGCTAAGGTACATATGCGTTTCGCACATACAACATATAAATAGAATTTCAACATGCACATATCGTTAAAACACGCTGCTCCTACGTCGTTTACATGAGACGAGGTCATTAAGCGATAAAGAAAGGCAATAGCCGGCCGGCATGCACCGGAGCATTAATATACCGAACTGAGATCTCAGCCTAGCGTCGTAAGTCTTTTATTGATTGGTCAGGTAAAGGCCATTAACTTTAGGTTATGTCCCTCAGCAGCTATTGTAAACCAAGGCTAACATACAGGCACTCCATCGGACGATGTTTTACGATAGTTCCGACTGAGTTTATGTCGATTTCCAAATCGTAAGCCGTCGACAAGGGCGCAATGGATAAAAGTTAAGCTTAGGAAGTACAAGCAGCATTATCTGTGTAGACACTGAACCTTACATAGCTAGCTACTATATTTAGACACCCGTTTCCGAGTAGTTACGCTTTAGTTGCTCGGGTATCATTCGTAACTAACTCTTGTAAGTGACGTCCGGTATCATAAGATGTAACTAAAAAAGAAACTTTGTATCATTCCTGCACCGCTCTGCACTAATAGCCAGGCCAACTTTACATACAGCCCCGAGACATAAAACTCAGCGAAGGATATAAAGCAACAAGCATTAAAATACGAGTTTTATGTTTCGGTGCTGTACGGAAAGTTGGCCTGGCTATTAGTGCTTTGCTCATCCTACACAAGAGCATAGAGAAAGTTCTTACATACCGTGCTCTTTGCCTCCGATGTAAACGTCAACAGGCATGGCGGCATCCGCCAGCTGTTTGGCAAAGGGCAATTCGGTGTTCTGAGGATCCAGAAACCGTAAAAAGTACCACGATGAGTCCACGAACGTGTCCATCGTGTCGGTTTCCCGTTCAGCTGCCCCCCCACACCTGCAGAAAACAATTCAAGTCAGGGCATTAGTTGGAGCCTCCATAGACACAACGCTGTTTCATCAGTGGTTAACGGAAGGGACATGTAGTGAGTTAGCAAAAGTAAAAAATCAAGTAGGGGAACAGGAAGTTGACGATGAACAGAGGAAAGCAATATCAGTAGAAGTATGGAATCGGAAGGCAGCAAAGGGGCACCAAATAAAGACGTTCCGACGCCTAGCTCAGAGCTGCTCCCGTAACATAGGATGAGCGAACCTAACTAACCTAACCCTACGAACAACTCTATGCAGCATGAGTGGATGCTACTATCTATGCGCATCGGATAAGTTCCTATGAATTACCGATACCTTTGCATGATTACTGACTCGACTCGACATTTACATCAACATGGCACACAGGTGGATAAAACATGAAAGCTTTGGTAGTTTCTAGTAAAGATTTGAAGTCATGGCTCTGCAGAGTCGTTAAGTAAGCAGCGAACTGTATTTATCTAGCAATTCTCAGGTTTCAAAAGCACTAACGACCATGCTGTGACAACTCTGGCTAGTTGAAAAAGTGATAGAATGGACATGAACTACCAGCAGACACACAAGCAGGGGCATTATTAGAATAGGTACTGAGGATGGGGATAGTGTGGGAGGATGGGTCACCTAACTTGTTAAGTACTCACTCATAAAGGACAGGCACAGTTTTATATGAGAAATCTCTTATCTCATGAAAGTACTCACTCACTGAGGACACGAGCAGCTTTTCCAGTGGTGATCGGATTGGAGATCAGAAAAAGTGTCACTGGAAGTACCAGGCTGATGGGACGGCAACATCACTGGCAGGTCCGACGAGGGTACGGGCACACATCCACACTGGGGGCAGTGCACCACAGGGATCGGGGCCCCCCAGTACCGCTGCACACACCACAAGCTCGGATTATCACTCTAATAGTGGTTGAAACGAAATACGCATGCGAAGTCAAAAAGTAGGCACCGTATTAGATACGTAGGTATATATAGCTAGCTACTATTAAGACACGAACATCTGGCATAAAAATACCGAAAATTTGTTAGGTTTACAATGGTCACCGTAAATAATTGTACAGACGTCACACAAATAACTGAAAGCTGATAAGAAACATTTTTTTTTGCAGGAATAGAACTAATCATGGACTCAAAAGAAAAAAATACAAGCACACTGCACCCCGTACACTGATTACCTACTCATATTTTTGGCATACCTGCCGCGATATAAGCCAGTCTCCGCGGTGGGCACTGGCGGGATAACCTCCAGCCCGACACTTTTCCAGCTGCAGCAACACTTGAGCTCGAGCTTCAGCGCAGGTCAGTCCCGTCAAGTTGCCACTGTTGCTCAGCACGTAATTACTTCCGATCTTGGTAAATGTGTTATGACTTTTCATATGCACGTTTACTTCCTGTTCATGATTAGGATTACCTGAACGTTTATCAGAACAAGTTTTCTCAGCACCACTAACAGGTGGACTGCTTGTATAGATGTATTCCAGCAAGCTGCCTTGCAGTACATCTACGACTTTAAACTTACAGGCTTGAGATATTTTGGCGTCAAGGTCGCAGCCGGCACCGTAGCCAACGTAGAACTCCGCCTCAGCATGGCAGTAGGGAAGTGAATCGCTTACAACAACTGGAAGTGCGGCACCAGTGATGGGGTTAACTAGAGAGACAGGAGCCACTCTCACAGTGCATTGCTTCTCTGCAGCAGTGTCTGTGTCCGACGCACCGCTGGTAGCTGTATACTGGCAAGAAAATACCAAGCTATTACAATTCAACAGAAAATGATGTTAAAGACTGGATGCATTGAGCTAGGGCGTCGTAACAAAAATTGTGCTATTATGGAGCATCTACAATATAACTAATAAAGACCGATGTGTATTTATCTGTTTGTTTATCCATTTTCTGTCACGTTTTAACAAAACGGATAGGCGGAAATTAGACCAGGTTGGAGGCTCTGGTCGTCCTCTCAAGCTCCATTGAAAACTGATAGGCAGAAAATAGGCCGGGTTGCAGAAGATGGCAAACGTATCTTAATTAGGGACAGTTGAAATTCAAAAATGAAGATATCGAAAGCTTAGTCTGATTCGTGCGAGTACTACCTTCTCCATACATCGAATCTATGGCAAAGTATCAGTAAACCTCAAGTCTAACTCCACTTCTTGCATTGCCAAAGTTGAAATCGCAGCACTGAATATATCTGAAGCTTCCATTAGCACTCGTGCATCTTGATACATAGTTTCTTCCCACAGATGATTTCATTGCATCAGCTATTCTTCCAACTTTGATGCAATTGTCGACGAAACATCTTTCAATAACCAAAAAAACTATCGGATAAATATGACACACTAGGGTATCTATGATACAAAATCGAATCAATTCTTTTCAGTGTTGCTGAACTGACTGCAAAAGTAATGAATTATTTTAATGTCAGAAAATAAGAGTCTTGATGCTCAGTAAGTAATTAGGGTAATTAGAATACCGTGAACCCTCATCTGGATGATCTTTAAATTTGGCAATTGTATGAAGGATAGCATGGTTAAAGAAGAAGGATGAACACAAATTCTTCGCTGTCATTATATGACAGCGCGGCACACTAGTACATTGAATAATCTGTCCCACGGCGAAACGTTAAGAGACGAAGTCGATAACAAACAGGTGGACTGCTTCTATTGATGTATTCCAGCAAGCTGCCTTGCAGTACATCTACGACTTTAAACTTACAGGCTTGAGATATTTTGGCGTCAAGGTCGATACAGCATTGTTTGTCTGTCCTGCTGTTGGCCCGAAAGTAACTGGAGGCTACTTGCGAGTATAGGAAAAAAGCCCCGGTGGAAAAAAGCCACCCGAAAAGAAGCTCCCGTCCATCTCCTACTGTACATTTATTGCCCATACTTAGTTATTTTAAAGCAAGTTATATAAAAATAGGTTAAATTATACTGTATTGCACTTACCTAACGAAACCAGCCCCTAATCTAGTCTAGCTTGTTCCAATTGAACGCAGCCTAATCTAACAACATCTAACTAAGCCCAACCTATTCTAATTCTAACATACATTACCTAGCTTCTTCTAGCCTAACTCACTAGTTCGTAACTTTTTCACTTAGGCTACACCGACCTAAACTTACTTAACCTCAGCTAACTAGACCTTAACGTTTTTGTATAACAGCGATTAAGAATGAGAAAAGCAGGCCTCGCCCACCTAACATTTCCTAATAGTTTGAATCCTAGGGTAGGGTAATTACCTAACTTTTCGTACATACATAAGCAATTTTTATCTGATAGGCCGTGCAAACAGAGAGTGTAACGGGGAGAATCTAAGGGACTAAATTGAAAATTAGCCGTGACCGCACTACATGTATCCAAATAACGTCGCATCAACGAGTCAAGTACATCTTTGAGGGGTCGGACCTCAGGCCTTCATAGTTTGGGTTTTTAATCCTAACCAGAACTGTTTTCAATGCTATATTCTTGACTCGAGAGAAACCATGTGAATATTTATTGCTCAAACTTTCTGTAGCTACTTGAGACAATCATACAGTGTTATGTGAATAGGTGCAACTCAAGTAGCTTGACAGTAAGGGGCAGGAGATTGAATGAATTAAGTGCAACAAATACGGCGATATGTTAAAATATGTTTTGTGAAGAGTTATTATTATTATTATTATTATGAGGGTTTTCCCGCCGTATCAGAAACGAAGACTATACAACAGCAATCCAATTTTATATAATATAGTTTAGAAGTTGAGTCTAACTCAGATGAGCTCTTTTAGTACAATCTCGGCCAGGTGCACCATGTCTGGCAGGAAATAAGGCGCGAGCATTTCTAACCCTACACTGCTCGGCCGAACGTAATCGCTCAGCCTTGCGGCGC
>LQNS02278094.1:1499804-1520340 GCA_001587735.2 Parhyale hawaiensis | reverse complement strand
TAATGTGCACCTGTAACCTACACATGAAAATGTGTACTCATACATATCCGGGGGGTGAATGAGAGTGCGTGTACTAAAGTATTGGGTGGGTAGAGAAAAGAGTGTATATATTTTGTCTTCTGGTTTCCAAACTGACCACATATGTTATTTCGAAGAAAATACCGCGGATAGCTTGGAATTTGAGTTAAATCTGTTGAATACCTAGGTAACAGTACTGTGCATCAGTAAATTCCTCACGTTAAGTTAGTTATCCTCACTTAAAAGTCAAAGGTTATTGATCTTGTCCATAATTTCCCGCGAAAAATGAGCCCGGTGGCAAAAATATATATATCTGACATATTTACATGAAACGATGAATTACTAATCATCACAGAATGATTTTTTTGTCAGGGAAAGCGAAACCAGGTCTGTTCACAAGTGTCTGCACCGCTTAAAAGGAGCGAGAGTTTGGTGCGCATAAGTGCGGACAACTGCGGACAAGTGCGGATAAAAAAAGTTGTCCGCAGTTGTCCGCAGTTGTCCGCAGTCCGCAAAAAAGTGAGTCCCAGTTTTTTGTGATAGTTTCAATCTCGCATGCCTCGGATTTTGGCAGTAAGCGATCGCTGGATAGCCTCAAGGCGCTCTAAATCTTTCCGTTTGCTTGGCATCCAAAGAAGTAAACAGTATTCAATCCTCGGTAGTATTAGTTGTCTCCATAAGGTGAGCATTGTGTCTGCCTCTCGTGAAGAAAAAGTTCGAAGCACCCCCCTGCTTCACTTCTTGCCTATAGTAGCAACTCGAGCCACGTGATCTTCAAAAGTGGCATATGACCAGAATATAGTCGTGTACGAAAAAATTGACATATGTAAAACCTTCTCTCGCTACAGGCGTGATAGAACCTGATAGATCACAGTGAAAAAGCCCTAGTGGATTCCTTGCTCGCCTATCGGCCTTCCTATTTCTGTACAGCGTCATTTTTCCTCTAATACAAGTTGCACAAAGAGAATCAGATTTGTCACTTATTTTTATTCAGTCCACCACTGTTTCAAATTTGATGACGTCATTTTTGTTAAAGTGGCCCAAAATCCTATGCCAAACGCTCAAACTCTGCACATTCAAATCTTGTAACTTTACGTTTTTCAAAAAGTAAAGTTTATCAGAGTGCTCGATGAGGAATTTAGCTCCGTCTGGAGATATAAGCTCTGCATTCTTTGTACTGAAATTAACATTTGCTTCTCGTCGGGCAGAAGCTTGGACAGAAAATATATTCTGTTTATAAGATGGAATGAAAAGAGCAATCAAATGCAAAACTCTATGCCTAACACCTTTTACGTCTTTCAATATAACGTTTGCATCGCCTGAGTAGCCACTCAAGTCAGGCCGGCTGCACACTAACAACTTTCGTTGCCGCTAGAAGCTTAGAGGCAACTCAACTTATCCGTGTACGTAGATACGGCACGGCTTCAGCTTGCAAAAAATTTAGCTGCTTCAAAAATTTTCAAATATTTCAGTCGCTACTGCAATTTCTACACCCTAGCGAGTGGCAATGTTGAAATTTCAACGATCGCTCTTGATTATGAGTGGTTGGTGTTCACAACGATTGGTATTTTAAGAATTACAACACGATGTTCATAGACGTTATGCTGAAGTCACGGCCACGGCTGCGCAGTCAGATAAGCTAAGTTGCGTCTAGGCTGCAAGCGACAATGAAAGTTGTTAGTGTGCAGCCGGCCTCAGGCTAAGCCCCTGCCCCAAAGTCTAACTTGTAGTGAATGGTGTGGTGCAGAAGACATGGTGAGCTTTTGATAAAGTGAAGAACATTTTATGATTAGGCATGACTGAAGTGAACTCAACAAATAGTGAGATCAAACGTCTTTCATGCTCCCACTTGAAAGTCTAAAACTGATTTGCCCTTGCACTGGGATGCTTGGAAGAAGATTTCAAAATCAATGAAGTGGTCTCAGTTCAGAGAGGGGAACATGGGCAACAAATACATCCATTAGTCACTATTCGCTTCTGCCTACAAGAACTCCATTAGTTCTACTGCCATCGGCTAATTCGATGAAATGCTTAGCAGCGTCGAAAGACTACTTGAATTTGACACAATCTACCAATAATGATTTTATTTCAACCGTGCTATCTTCAGAACTGCAATTTATAGAAAAATCATCTGTTACACTGAAAGTAAAAGAATGTTTAACGTTCGTGTCATCAGCACATTTAGCTGTACTTTTCCTACTGAATTAGTGTCGTGAGTGCTAGAACGACAAACGACACACCACCTCTTAGCCGTGTAGAGGCCACCTTCACCTTTATCACACTGGAATTTTTTGTGTCCCAAACCACCGCAGGAATAGCACCTTATCTTCATATGTGGTCGCTTCGGTCTTCATAACGGTATCCTCTTCTGCAGTTCTTTGCTAGCTCTTCTCATTTTCCTCGAAAATTCTGAGGAAAATCTTCAAATCGCTGAACGTGTGTGGCTTCTCACGCTAAGAGATAACCGTCGCAAACGTCTTAAAGTTGGCTGGTATCTCTTTCAAAATCAAAGCGATAAGTAAACTGTCGCTGAACGTTTCCCCTGTTGACTTCAGAGATGTAGCTGCCTTCTGTTCTCTGATTACGTAGTCCGTAACGCTTTCGTCCTCGCCCATCTTTAGTGAAGTTAAATCCGTGTAGAGATATATAATTCTGGGCTTAGTCTTGCCACTATAGTGTTCACGCAGAATTCCCACAGCCTTCATGCCGACGTTCTCAGTGTCCCGTATTATCAGTAATAGACTTCGGTCATCCAACAGTTGAACTAATACAGCGAAAACTTATACGTTTGCTTCTTGGTTGGGTGCCTCGGCATCAATAACAGTGTGCAGTTTCCTTAACCTCAAGTGGCCCATCAGCTTCACCTCCCATAATTCGTACTTGTCAGCAGTACCGTCAAAATAAAAGCGTTTACTGGCCCTCGGTTTAACTCAATTGATTATTTCTACGCTGCTCTTGCTGCTGCTTGCTGGCGCTGCTATCCTTAGTCCTGCCTGCATGCGTGGACTGCAGTGCTATTCTTACCAGCTAGCTTCTGCTTGCGGACGTAGCTCATCCTGACATATAGTACTTTCCACCGTCATGGCAGCGGGCCTAACATATACAGAGAGTACATGTGGCATACATTTGGCTTGTATCTTAATTGGACCAATGGGTCAATTGGCAGTCTATGTCATAAAATACATTTTTTGGTAT
Organism: Parhyale hawaiensis; assembly: GCA_001587735.2. Lineage (NCBI taxonomy): Eukaryota > Metazoa > Arthropoda > Malacostraca > Amphipoda > Hyalidae > Parhyale > Parhyale hawaiensis. The sequence continues at coordinate 1,517,127 of LQNS02278094.1, read as the reverse complement.
GCGATCGACGTATGGATGTTGTGCGCGTTTGGTGGATTTGCGCGATCGGTCGATCGCGCTGCGCGTTTGGTGGATCGTTAAAATTTTTAAATGAAAAAGAAAAAAAACAGTCCTTGCCTCCCCTAACCTACCCGACATTAAACCCGAATATAGTCTAACTTACCCGAAATTACGGCCTAATAACTGCCTAATACCTGCAACATCCACCAAACGCGCAGCGCGATCGATCGATCGCGCAAATCCACCAAACGCGCGCAACATGAATATACAGTGTACCTGAAAAGTAATGTTTCTTTTAAGTTATAAGCCAATGTAAGCGATATAAACTCGAGGGTACATATGTGGTTTACGTGTGGCTTGTGCTGAGCAACAAATGGATTTATTGCCGCCAGTCCATGTCGCGAGAGCGCATCGTTTGCGCATGTTCTGCATGTGCAGGCACAATTTGTTTTTTTTTACCGAAATTTGATTTAAGACGTACGTTAGAAAAAATATTGTGAACGACATCGATTTCGTGGTCCACGTGATTGACGTATTATTTGAACCATGAGGAAATTAAGCCAGTTGGCGATTGTTTCAAATGGAACATCTCTGAATTTGAGAAGTTTTTGCGCAATAAAACATATTCATCATTTCAAAATTTCTTTGGAGGTTCGGTGTTTGGACTGTTCTATAGTTTCGCTATATTGATACTTGATAGGTTTAGTTCAGTCCTGTCTGAATAAAAATGCAGTATTGTGCTCGCAGCATAGTGAATCCCCATATAATGATATCATATAAGTTTATACAATATATTTTTCATTTATTGAGAATATTTCGGTTGAAATCAACGATTTTTTTTCTTTTCCAGCTATTTGCCTCCGCCTCCGTCAAGGAGGTTATGTTTTTGTCGAGTTTGTCTATCTGTCTGTTAGTCTGTCTGAGTGTTTGTGTGTCACCAAGATATCTCAAAAAGGTATAGACGGATTTTGATCAAATTTATAGGATTGTTAAGTATGTTAGGAGGAACAGATGATTAACTTTCGGTGAAGATCCGTACATCTGTTTGTTTGTCTGCCCCATTTGTCTTAATGCCATAACTCAAAAAGTTATGGTCGGATATTTGCGAAATTCTCACGAGTTGTTAGGTATATTACGAATAGTGAATGACCATTTTTTTTGTCGTGATGTGTTTGTTCGTTGGTTTGTTTGTGACGGTGCTTAATTTAATGCTTGTTTGCACAACACAATAACTCAAAAAGCTAAGTATGGATCTTTATGAAATTTATAGGAGTGTTTTGTAACGTTAAACGACATAAATGATAATTTTGGTGATGTCGGTTTGTCTCTTTGTGTGTTGTGTTTGACTAATGTTTGTGAGAGTGTTTGTTAGCAGCATAACCAAAAAATTATGAACGGGTCTTCAAGAAAGTTACTGAAATTGTTAATACTGACAAAAGGCACAAATGATAATTTGTTGGCGACTTGATGTTGATACAAAGAAAATCCTGGTTTCAGAACCAATTTGAATTTTTCGTTACCGTCGCCTTACTTGGCGGAGGTATGCGCTCTCAGATTGTACTAGTCAACGTATACCTTTAAAGAGTAGGAAAAGTAGTTTGCTCTTTCACTCTTAGGCTGATGCATGTACCCATCTCCTTTACTTACCCAAATCGCTTACATTTCTCCCATCCCCTTAGTCCCGGCTGGTGACCCACCGTTTTCGCTGGGTTTCGAACTAAGAAACACTGTCGTGTCCAATTGACGGAAAATCGCTCAATCCGAGATGCTTTTTGGATGCAGGGTAGCACTCAAAGTAACACTCGGTTATCCCGGGTACCACCACTCTGATTACAACACAGCTCTGCAATCTACTGATACGTGTTTCAGTAGACAACCTAGACGAAGTATTTATTAACAAAGTTGTTCTTGAGTTCGTAACCAAAGAGAGTCGCGACATGGACATAACTCGGTATTCAGCGTGACAGGTTTATCTAGGAGGCACAGCGGGTCACCCTAAACACCGAAATCGGCCGAAATCTACCAAAATCAGCCGAAATCGGCTGAAATCTACCGACTTGGATTTAAATAGGAACTGCTTAGCAACTGTAGAGCCTGATTTATAATCGAAATAAATAATAACCCGCACCCCAACACATTCACACCTCTAACAGGTGTGCTCACACCTAGAAGTTGAATGTGACGTTAAGGTTATAATTGCAGTTTTACCAAGCAGATTGATGCTGGCAATATTAAATGTATGTAATAAAAGATACTAAAGGAATAGTTTGTATCGTAATACATTTATCTTGGAATTTGAAGCTCAATTTTACCTGCAGTAAATCTATTAAATTATGGTTTGAGATGTTTCTTGTATCATAGAACGGGAAATTGGTTATAACTGCAATAATCTTGAACTGAAAAGATAATAAATGGTGTTTTTCATCTATATTGAGTAGTTTTTCATTGGGGGAAGGCTTATAGAGTGACTATATGTGAAAAAATCAGGTGTGAATAATAATATCATCAACAGAGACCATATAAGCTTGGTTACATTATAAGATAATTAAGGTAACACAACAGATAGCTACTAGTTACTCAACTCTGTAGCTAGTATGTAATGCGCACCAAATTTCGCGCCAATTTCACGAACAAATGTGCGCACCATGCAGCCCTTTATTGATGCCTCTGTCATCGGCAGACTGTGTTACTAATAGTTTCAGTTTAGAAAATAGTTCGATGTAGCTATAAGCGTTATTTATGCGTCATTATTAATCACTTTTCAGTGTAGGCTTCACAGCTGTATAGAGAGATGCTGTGAATCTCATGTTTAATTACCTCCGCTGAGGAGGTTATGTTTTCGTCTGGGTTATCTGTCTATTTGTCTGTTATTCTGTCCGTGTGTCTGTCATCAAGATGCCTTAAAAATTTATGTACGGATTTGGATAAAATTTACAGGGATTCTTAAGTATGTTAGGAGGAACAGATGATTAACTAACTTACGGTGAAGATCCGTCCATTCGTTTGTTTGTTTGCCTGCCTCCTTTTTGTCACTGCCATAACTCAAGATGTTATGGACGGATTTTCATGAAATTTACATGATTTGTTAGGTTTATTACGAAGAGTGAATGACCAAATTTCGTGATCTGTTTGTTCGTTCGTGCGTTTATTACTGAGTTTGATTTTGTGCTTGTTAGCACAATAACTCAAAAAACTTCTGAATGAATCTCTATGAAATTTACAGGAGTTGTTAGAAGTATTAAATGGCATAAATGATCAAATTTTGGTACAGAGCGGTTGGTTCGTTTGTATGTTTGATTTATGTTTGTCATAATGTTTGTTAGAAGCATAACTCAAAAATTATGAATGGATCTTCAAGAAAATTACAGAACGTGTTTATACCTGTTTATACCATCAAAAGGAACAAAGGATTAAATTTTGGTGTTGATATAAAAAAATCATTGTCTCAGCACTAATTTGAATTTTCGTTACCGATGCTTTGCTTGGCGGAGGTATGCACTCTGAGAGTGCCCTAGTAAAGTTTGCTTTACCTTTGCATCTTCACTCAAAATTTATTTACAAGCCTGTTTTTTTATGAGTTATTATCTCCAATTTTAAAGCTATTTTATCTTATTTTCTCAGAAATTGCATAGCTGATAGCTAATTATCAGGAACCAAAGAGCGTAACGGGAGGACTCACGAGAAATTAGCATAAAAAAGTGACGTCATCATGACGAATCTATGGCTGAGCAGCCTATAGAGTATTTTAACTAATCTAACCAGAAAAAATCGTCTCAAATTACGTAATTCATCTCTAGCGTATAAATAAATTAAGAGAATATATACTAATTTAGCAATTATCTGTAGAAAATTGCAGTGCATGCTGGTGGAAACTTTCACAGCGCTAGCGCCGAATTTGGTCCCTTTTGGCGACCTGATTTAACTTCTTTTTCTTATTTGAAGCCTTATTTACACTTCATATTTGAGTTCACAGTGCTCTTCACAGAACATATTTATCCTTTATCAACAAATATAAGCACCATTATAGCCAATTCTGTACGCGAGAGAAACCACAGTAACAGTGAGCCTATTGCTCGAACTTTTTGTACATGACGTCAACATTTTACAATATTTTGCAGTTCATGTAGCTTGCCAGTCATGAGCGAGAGATTGAATGACATAAATCGAAAAAAAACCGTAATATGTTTAAGAAAACAACCTACGAAGACCTGAGGTCCCACACTCAAATACTTGACTTGTCGATGTGATGTAAATTTGCAACGTGCGGTCACGGCTAAGTTTTATTTTACTCCTATTGAGTCTTCCCGTTACACTCTTTGCTTCCTGGCTGATTATTATTCCACCATGTACTACACTAAGTTTCATAGCTACTTGATTTTTTGCAATTGCCTTGGTTTGTGATTTCACACTGTGTGTTAAAATTTTTAAGCATTTGGAAAGCAGGAAAATACTTGTTTTATAAGTATTATCATTAGCATACTAAAGAAGAACTACGACAAATTATTGTATAATTTTACGTTGGGAAAATATGGAAAAAGTAAAAAAAATCAATATAATTAAAAATAAAGGATTTTAATTTTTTAGTAAAATATCACCAACCCTGTTAGTAATAGCCCTTGTTTAGTTAGGGACTGTGAAAATCAGTACTATATAATAATTCACGTCGTGTTTTTATTTATTTTTATATTTATATCTTTCCTGTCACGCTCTATGGGAATAAGATACGAAAAAATTCAGATTTCAAAATGTAAAAAAAAGTTAGGTACCTTGCAATCTTTTCCTTCAGTATTAGATAGGGGAAAAATAGAACTAATAAGATAGGAGAAAATTCAGATTTTAAAAGGCGAAAAAAAGTTGGGTACCATGGAATCTTTTTCTTCAGTATTAGATAGAGGAAAAATGAGGAAGCTCAAAAGACGGCGGGGGTTTTGGTGAAGTGTTAATTTTTGCCGTCATTTATAATGACGGCACGGGCCACTAGTATTAATATAATTTAGGTGGAATTCAGTAGATTACGGCCGATTTTTGTCGATTTCGGTGGATTTCAATGTTTAGGTTGACCGGGCACAACAGAAACAGTGCCAGCCAGGCTCTTCATGTCAACAGTCAAATCATTCCACTTTATGAACGAACACAGTCTTTAATCGCACTATTTTCCTGTAAACTTCAGCCGAAAACGACTGACTATTTTTTGAATAATCTAGTGCTTTTCAGTACGGCTCTTGCATAGTTTGAACTTAGTACAATTTCGTGCGTTGCTGTTTGGTACGTTCGTAATGTTCGTACCGAATCTAGTACTAGTTGTATAATCTTCGAATGTACTAGTACGTTTGTATGCTTATGCGGTAAGCAGATCTTGCGGCCTGCAAACAATTAGAGTTCTTTTACTAAACAATTTTGTAAATACAAATGAACATATTAACTGATTAAAATATCATGCTATCCTGCTGTCTACTGTTAAAATTCAATTTAATTAACTTTTGAAATAATATAGCATTTAAACTTATATTGAAGTCTTAAGATCATGTTAATGAATAGAACTTTATGTTCTTAGAATTTTCGCTTCTAACCTCTTTTAATTCGCCAAAATTTGTTGCGTTAAGAACCAAATTATATTAGAAACTAGTTGAATCTTTATTGTAAGAATTTGTTTCTATAGGTGAATAAAACCAGCATTATTTTTTAGTTTATATTTGAACACCTTACAGCTCGTGTGCAGTTTTACACGGAAAATTTTACGCAACTTAATGAATACGTTGGGTGCTATATGTTAGATACCGCCCCTTCCCACCATGAAGACGCGGTTTTCAATAAGGGAAAGGTCCGTATTAAAGCAAGGGTCCCCACATTATAACGGTTCTATTAGCCGTAGCTGTAAACTTTGCTCTCTACCACCACCATAGCAACTGTAAGAAACTGATCTTTTCTGCCTTATGCCCAGCCCTCCCCAAGCGGTTACAAGACTTTTTTGCTCTGAGATGTTGATCACACGGACCGTGCTACCTTGATGATTCTTTGAACGAGGTCCAGATGACGTTATTCACCACGCCCATATTGTGCAGAGGTGATACTGTAGTCCATGATCACCGAAGCCTGCGGAGGGCTGGTTTTATACTAAAAATCTTTGAACTTTATTTGTGTCATGATTATTTAATTTCTTGTGTCTTGTCACAGCTTCTTCGCTTTTAGACGGGAAGCAATTCGAGGAATGAAAATTTAATTCGATTGTATCTGTGATACGAACGGTAAACTGAGCTCGACCTCAAGATCGGGTATGATAAATTCAACGGTGCCGTGGGAATTACAACTGAAAAACGTAACATATAAATTAACTTTGCCTACAGCCTGGGTGTTGACTATTCGTTAGAAAACCAAAGAATCTGTTGATAGTGAACCGTACGGGCAGCTCCTTGACGGGCAGGAGAGGACGGCCGAATGGCGAGTGGTCTATGCCTAGCTAAATAACACCTGTTTTTTGCGAAAGCAATGATGATCGTGATGACGGCTCAACGAGTCACGGGCCGTCTAGTATTATACTATAAGTATGTGATCCTTGCCTGTTTCGTGTTTATTTATATACTTGCTTGTTTACACACAGGGTCGTCGCCTTATGATAGGAAAAAATTCGAGCCCTGAAGATTCAATTCGACTGTATCCGTGATACGGATGATGAACCTGGGCTCGGCTGAGTCAATGTGCACATTAAATTTGAAGGTGATATGGGCAATACAACTGGACTACGACATATATATATATATTTCCCCTTACTTGCAGTCAGAGTGTGGAATATTTTTTTGAGAAGTTAAGAAGCTGGTGATGGTGATCGTAAAGGGCTAGAATGGACTGTCAAATAGCGAGTGGTCTTTGCCCAGCTGAATAACACCTGTTTTTTACGAAAGCGAAGAAGATGGTGATGTTAATTCGACGGGTCTCGGGCCGTCTAGTATTATACTAAAACTCTGAAATTTATTTATTTACTTGCATGTTTATTTTTCCTTGTTCGTACACAATCTATGTTATTACACAAAGGAAAGAATAAACTGAGCACACAAGTTGGCGCAAGCTTCTGGCAAGACAACATCGTTCGAAGAAAATTCATCTGTTAATTTTGTCTTTTTTTTATTAGGCGCTTTAGATCAATATTCTTGGATCTCAGAGAATTTAGAACTGTCCGCCAGGATGCTGTTGACTTTCGTTTCATAGTCGGTCCTGTTGAACAAAACAATGCCATTACCTTTATCTGGTTGTAAAACAGCAATTGATTGAGCTGCAATTATGTCCTTGAAGAGATTGAAACTGCAATAACCGTCTTATGTCTGGTGTTTCTGTTGATGGATAATTAAGGAGCATCGTAACTTGGATACCGATTACTAAATACGTCGAGGGCACTGACTGCCTTGTTTATTTGCACATAGAACTTTCGCTTTAGGAGAGGAAGAAATTCGAGAGTTGAAGTTATAATCAATTGTATCCGAGATAAGGACGATGAACCTGAGCTCGCATGCTGAACGTGTACGTTTAATTTAAAGGTGACACAGTAAATACAATTAGACTATGTAACATATATATTTCTCCTTGCTTATAAGCAGAGAATTGAATATTCTTTGAGAAGCAAAGAGGCTGGTGATGGTGACCCTTACCGGCAGGAGTGGACGGTCAAATAGCTTATGGTCTATGACCAGCTGAATAACACCTTTTTTTTTGTGAAAGTAAAGAAGCTGGTGATGGTGACCCAAGAGTTCACGGGCCGTCTAGTTGTATTCTAAACTCTTTGGTCTTTCCTAGCTTAAAATGGAAGAAAAAATTTGTGCTCTCACCATTCTTGAACAGGAAGTATCAATGAAACGCATAGCACTGTACTTGAAAGTGAGCAGAGTGTTGATCTATTAACTCTAGAAAGCTGCCCTTGCGCTGCGTTCAAAAAGTGAACAAGACTCTAGGGAAGAAACTCTCATAGAACAAACAAGGTCTAAGGAGAGTGGTGAAGCAGCAACCGTCTCATTCAGTTTTCTGCTCGGAATTTTACGTGTAACGTGCAAAATAATTTTGTATTTTAACTCAACATTTTCCGATGATTGCCGATTCCAGAATCAAATACGAAAGGCATGAAATCCGATACCGCAATCGGGAGCGGGTAATTAATTCAAGTTAGATAAAAAAAGAAATCCTCGTTAGCGGTCTACAAGCTGACAGTCGGGGAGCACCAGTCCGTTATCGACCAATTTTTATTAAATTTAAGTACGTAGTTGCTCGCGCACGATTGCAATCTCGGATTTATTGCCTTTCATTTTCAATTCAGTTATCGAAAATATTGCCTTGAAAGAGGAAATTCCTTTCCGCGCTGGAGGAAAGCTGAATTTTCGTCGAGAAATAGTGTTAATTTTACATCTCGGAATGCTGTATTCTATATCTATCTAAATTGCATTAAAACTATGTGAACTTTACTTATTTACTTGCTTGTTTGCGCACATTCTATGTTATCATACATACGAAAAAACTGAGCTCACCTGCTTGCAAAACAATATCGTTCAGGCGTTAAGACGAGACGGATACTTAAGGGGTGCGTAACTTGGATACCAATTGCTATAAGTGTCGACTGCGCTAAAGAATTGAAAGTCTGAGACAGTAGTCTCGTGGCTAGTATCAGTAGCTATGATGATTGAAGAATAGCATCAGTCTACTGTTTCTCAAAGTTGAAAGGAATATTAACATTCGCTATGCGATAGAAGTAATTCAAGCGTTGAAGATCTAATAACACTATATCAATGTGGGCATCAATGGTGTTCGACGGCCTGAGTTCGGCTGCATAATCGTGTACGTTAAATCGTCCAATGTAAAAGTGATACGGGAAATACTACTGAAATACGTTATTTTATATATATTTATTTATTCTTACTTATAGACGCAGTGTTGAATATGTTTTTGAGAGGCAAAAAAGATGGTGATGGTCACCCAGTGTGTTACGGGCCGTCTGGTATTATACTAAAACACTGTAAAGTTTATTTATTTACTTGTTTCTTTACTTGCTTGTTTACACCCTGCTTATATTTTCTACAGGTTTCAGCTCGGAGATTCAGAATAATAATGTTTCAGTTTGTTGTTTCATTTCATTATTATTATTATGGAAATGGTCTGTGACCAATGCATTGTGTATATGGCTCGACAATACTTTTTCAGAAAAATACTCATCTATCTGTATTTTGGTGCTTGAAAATCTGACATAATTAAGCTACTCCAAGGCCACGAAACGAGTAGAAGAAAATGGAATACTTTGGACAGGTTTTTAGTGACTCATCGGATCACGGCAGTCTAGTATTATATTAAAAGTTTGCGAACTTTATTTATTTACTTGAGTGGTTGTTTGCATACATAAGCTTTGCTTTGAGATATGAAGCAGTTAGAACATTGATTTAATTCGATTGTACCCGTGATACGGATGGTGAACCTGAGCTCGGCTGCAAAAACGTGTAAATTAAATATACTGTAAAGCAGATACGGCAAACACAACTGGACTAGGTCGCATATACATATATATTTCTCCTTGTTGACAGGAACAGTGTTGAATGTTTTTTCAGAACCAAAGAAGCTGGTGATGGTAACCCGTCGGTTCATGGGCAGTGTAGTAAAATATAATTGTTTCATAACATATTGAATTTCTCGCGGCACATAAAGCCACAGCTCGCAATGCATCAGTGCATACAATTTTGGAACCAGTGGGGTGTATGCAGGCCGAATCAGCCTAAAACTTGACCCGAGCGAAATGCAGTTTTCATTTCCTTTTAAAATAGCTCCACATTCAGCAATTTGACAAGTTTTCAGTAATTTTGAATATAAATCAATAGAAGCTCTGTGCGTATCTAATGTACAGTTAAAGGCTGGCTCATATGCTTATGAACGAGCATCCTCAGTGCTCAGTTGAGCTCATGTAAACACAACCTTGGGTATACCGAAAAAGGTGCTAAATCGTTAGCAGGCGTCCCTAGTAAAAAAGTTTCCAATATTTTTTCTGGTTTAGAGAGAGATAGAAGTCACCATTTGGGCAATTGACAAGGATACAACAACTATTTGGGTACGGAGCCGAGGAAAAACGTTCAAATGACAGTCGTATTAGTTGGTCCAAATCGTTCGTGTATCACTTGACATAAAGCCAAACCTGTACCATCTACTAACTAAGTACCATTCACACACCTAAGCAAATTGCATGTTTTATTTCATAAACTACTTACTGACTTAACCCCGGACGTAATACAAGAAATTGACTAATCGTGAGGGCAAACTGGGCATGGAGTCATGGACCTACAGTTTTCCTCGGCGAGTCCGTCAGTGCCATCGCTCGGAGCCTCGGATGACTTCAGTGTGCGGCTCGACGTGGTGTTCGGTGGGTGTGATCTCAGTCGTGTGAAGCTATGGCGGCACACCGTCGGCATTTTGAGCTTCTCGTTCATGTCAAGTACGTACTAAATATTGAAAAATTTCCCTATCATTGCACGAGGTCGGTCATTGTTTCCAATAACGTTTTCACCCTCACAGTTAGTGGTTTTCCCGCGTGCATGCGCAAGTTATTTCGAACTTCATCTCATGTGAAATTAGATTTGGACGTTAAGCCATCGGCGGAACGAGATGATCCTTGCTCAAGTTTCCGTCTAGGGATAATTGTCTGAAGAAAAGTGCGAGAGTCGACTGAACCGGGAAGCTGTAATAAATATTATCGTGAGGAATTGTGTTCTTAACTCAATTTTACTCTGTTGATGATATTACTTCCCATTTAACCTCATGGTTATTTTCAGCAATAGATAATTTGAAAAATGAAGAAATAGCTATGGTGATCACACATAAAATTAGCCTTCTTTAAAACAGAATCGGGTTAATATTCGTCTTATCCCCCCACTCGAGTTATAGGGTAAGAAAGTGACTTATAGCATAATTGAGGTGTACTGAAAACGAAAATGACATCCAATTTTTGTGGAAATTAGGTAAACCAGGCCTACGCCTTACCTAACCTGCCCGATATTATGAAGGGGTTTATGCTTAACTACGCGACAGCACGGCCTAAAATGGGGCGAATTTGGCTCTTACGCATACAAATGTAACCTAACCTAAAGCAGCAGCGCGCTCCGACTGGTCAATTAAGAAGCTGAAAAGACAAAAATTTGATAAAACAAAATAGAATTTCCACAAATAAAGACCTATATATTCAGAATCAGTAATTTTCAACGAATCAAAATATATTAATATAATTCTGACGTTCAAGTGGGGAATAAGGCTAATATTAGCCCAGATTCGAATTAAAAACATAGTTCTATATCGTTATCCATTGATTAGAGGAAGGCGCTGCCCTGATCTTTCAGCATCACCTATATTAGGGACAGCCTAAGTATCAGGCTCAAAATTGTTATTTCCAGGTACTCGTTACTCGATACATGTACTCTTGCATCAAGAGTAGCTATATGCTGTGTATCGTGTAGCTAAAGTTATTTATATTGAATCTAAATAATAAATATCTACATTAAATAAAGAGGTTTATATCTAGAGTTACCTGCACTATCCCGAGATGTTGGGTCGGCCAAACGGTTCCTTCGTTTACGGTAGGTGATTTCTCCCAAAAAACGAATTAACTTTTTGGCTGACCCACCATGTCATGATCTGCTGTTGTTCATAAAACTTACAGTCTTCCCTCAGGATATCTCGTGTTGTCGTAAAATTCTTCTAGTTGTCAATGTGTATCTATGATGTCCAAGCAAAGACACTATGTATTTATGTTTAAGTGTCATCGTATTATTCAGGTTGAAAAGCAAGGGGTTCCCCCTGCTTCCCCGTTCTCCCCTTTGGTAGTCACATTCTTTTTAACAGGCCGTTACCCGTATATACGTTCAGTTTTGACTAAAGTGTTTACTGAAGTTGATATTAGTGTATTCAGTTATCATAAAAAACATTTAAGAGCGTTTTAAAAAATAGTGATAATTTTTCTTAGTATAGTGCTTACTTGTCCTTGTTTTAACTTACGTGAATGAAAATTCATTCTTATGGGAATGAACAATTGTGACGATTTACTCTATGCTAGAAAGTCTCTTATCCGATTTGCAAGTTGTGCGCGAGAGACATTGCCACAATTCAGTATTTTGGTTTTTCTTGTTTGCAGTTTTCGTATATAGGCTATTATAATACACCTTTACTGTTATATTTTAACTGTGCCTTAATGCAGCATTATTATTAAAAATGTCAGGTTTACCGTTTCGTGGGGCAAAGAACGTAGAACGTAACCCCTGTGTATTTATAATGTAGTTAGATTCGATACATGCAAATTCGTTTGATGCATGTTGTAGCCTTCACATATAACGAGAACAACGTGTAGGTATGCGCAGCCATGGGTGTCATGTGCCTGTTAACCTTATTATTAGATATCATCTCTACCAGGCTGTATTACGTCACTACGAAGTCTTAGCTGTCCTTAGCAATACACTAGGGCAATTAAAGACCTCGTATAGCAATATGAAACAGCCTGGTATGAATAGGGTTAAAATTGTTTTGCACCTTTTTGGAACACACCTTATAACTCTAACACAAAGATTCAACAACACTGTGAAGCACATCACTTACAATTACAAGTGACGGAATTAGTATTTTTTGTTTCCGACGATCTCTCTGCTAGTGGGTTAAAGTTGGTATGGTATGTAAAGTTTCCAATGGGATGGTTTTCACAGAAGGTGGACATTCGATCTACCACGTCCGGTGTAATGGCCCGATTGTTAAGCATATATGTACTTCTACAATATTGCCGTACTTTTTTTTAGCACTTTATGACAAAAGAGTTCTTTTTTCAAAAGGTTATTAATCATACAGATGCCACAATTTAGAGTACATCAAGATGGCTGTTTAACTTGTATTATTATCATGGTTTGTGCATTTGTTCTCCTGTTTTTTTTTTTGCCTTTTAGAAACACGGCCCAAAAAGTCCTGAACGGATCTTTACGAAAGTTGTAGGAACGTCACGACGAACAGTTAGTTATTTTTTGATGGTGATCCGTCAGTCCGTTTGTCTCTCTGTGCATCTCTCTCTTTTAAGCAATATAATACACTACGTTACAGACTGATCTTTGTGAAATTTACAGAAACTGTTAGGATTAAATTTTCGTCTGAACCAGAAGAAATCCTTACTCTAGACCAATTTGAAATTTTCATAAGCAATGCATTGCTTGGAGGGGGTCTTTTCTCTCAGAGTGTATATCTAGTTTACATTTAAAACTAGAGCTGCATTCTGAGAACGTAGGTCCTCGCCAAGGAACTCAATTAAAGAAAACACAAAATTGTAATCAGACAAACAAGCAAACAAACAAACGGGCCTGAAGGATCATCGAAAAATTTCAATCGTATGTTCTTCGCGACATTCCTAAAAAGTTCTTGTAAATTTCATTAATGTCTATCCATAACGCTTTCTTTTGTGGTACTAAGGGACTGATAAAGCCCGGAAAAAAATTCAATGAAAACAAAAAGGTATGAGTTATGGACAAGGATGGAGCGAGCACATTTGCAAAGGCAAGACACCCTTCATGATTTTTATATTGAAATTATAATGAACCAACATCAGCGAGAGAAACTGCTGTTTGACGAGCAATACGAGAAGTAAATGTGAGGTAAAATTGCCTTGACGGCACACCCCAACTAGGAAACCTACATGCACTGGTTCGTGCAGCAGGTGAATGCCCACTGCGTCATATTGACGGAATACCAGAAAGACAACTGCGCCTCTCCCCCCGACCTTAAAATCAGTACGTACCCTCATACTATGAATGAAAGAATTGCTGATGCCATTCGTTTTTTCGTACGTAAGCAAAAAGTAAAGNCCCACTGCGTCATATTGACGAAATACCAGAAAGACAACTGCGCCTCTCCCCCCGACCTTAAAATCAGTACGTACCCTCATACTATGAATGAAAGAATTGCTGATGCCATTCGTTTTTTCGTAGGTAAGCAAAAAGTAAAGCACTGTGATATATTTTCCCGCGTAGCTGCATTAAACGTCACAATTCTCATTCGTTTTAAAATAAAATTAAGAAAATGACTACGTTAGGTATTTTAATGGGTTCGATCCTACATCTGGAAAATGCATTGGGTATGAAATGTTATTTTAGCCTGAAAGTATAGGTTTACCTTCAAAAGTTTAGGAAACTCATTACCCATTTCCGTTCATTCATTCAATGCCATGACTTAAGGCTGGTATACACGCTAGTCAAAAAACGAGTTTCCTCAGCTATACGTCCGAACGTTTTTTGAGCCCTTCTAAACACAGCTTTGAACTTACAAAAAAGGCGTAAAAATGCTAGGGTTCAAGTTCAGCGAGCTCAGCAAGTGCTGTCAGTCAAGTTTCGGGCATCTCTTTAAACTGACAGTGAAATTTAACTCAAAATTCTTTGCGCAGTTTAAATAAACTCATCAACGCATTCAGATGTCGAGGTGACTAGCGTGTGTGCAGGCTATTATAAATACCTATGAAGTGAAAGGGGAATTACCACCTTTATGTATACGCATTCGCCTTTTCTCTGCTCCTGGCACTTGCCGAGGCTCCAATAAAAGCAGAGTAGCGCTTATGAACAGTTTACAAAGATGATATTTTGTAGCGACAAATACAGTATTGTCTGTAGCGGATGCTATACAGCTACAGTATTGCTACGACGGTATCTCGTAACGTACTCGAATATCATTTGCGCCAGGAAATGGATTGAACAGAAACTTACGACTGCCGAAAAAAGTGCATGTGAAGCTAAGGCCGGTTCTACACTATATATAATCTTTTCCTTTCCCGTGTTAGAATTCTGTGTCGCTTCCTTGTCAACTTTATAAAGGTGTAGCACTTTTTTAGTTCTAATTCATTGCAAATTTGATTATATATCCGAAATTCTGATTGTGGTGCGTGCTATGCAGACTGGATTAACAGTTAACATTTTAGTAAATTTTTGGTTGAGACTCAGTTTGTTTGCAAGGACACTTCAAGACGTTCGAACACTTGAACACTTTGTACTGCAAACGAGGAACAAAAGTCTGTAGATGTGAAGCCGCCTTAAATTTTACTCGCATTTTCGAGCAATTGCTAAGACAAACATACGAGTGTTATACGTCTCAGCTGCTTGAGTATTGGCAATGCCCTCGAGTAACGAGCTCCTGTACTTCTTTTCTTTGTCTTAGATTTTTTGGCTGGAGTAGGCTAATGATTCACCAGAGTGTGTAACATAATGCCTAAGTCATGTAAGTTAAGGCAGGTTTTTATAACTTTTGGGTTATTGTTTTCACACCACTTCTAACGGTTTTTTTTTCTTTATCATACAAGCATAGACCGCAACTGTAGGCACGGTACTTGACTCTTTGGTCCAAAGTGGCTTCTGACCAAGGCCCCCTAGAATATTGCTAGAAAGTTACAGCCTGTATAAGAACTGGAAATTTTTTACTCGTCATGGGTGAAATTCTTTATTATGAATTGCATATTTCCCTTTGTATGTTTTGACAGAAATTTAGTTGCACGATTACCTCGATGGTATGCCTCTCTACTGGGCTTTGTCTAGGGGGCCTCGCTCTGACGCTGACGGCCAAAATGGGAAAAAATGGGATTTTCTCAAGAGCTAGTATGAACATGTCCAGACACGGTCATGCAGGCCAGCACCCAAGTGCGTCCCCGCCGTATCCAAGATACCTTCTCCGCAAGAAAAATGTTGGGTACCTTGGAATTTTTTTCTTCAGTATTAGATACGGGGAAGAGAATAGCTCTTGAGAAAATCCCATTTTTCCGTTGCCGACTTTTGGCCGCCAGCGTCAGACCTAAGAGTCAAGCACTGTTGCGGTCTATGATACAATTAATTAAACCTCTTGTCTCGCTGTGAGTTTGTTATTGGGTCTGTCCTTGCGTTACGTTTTCAGTATTAGACGAGAGGACAATAACGTGTCTATGCTACAGGTTCGGGGCCAGCAAGAGTCTGATACTTGACTACTCGCGCACCAACACCAATCAGTCTTAGAACATATTACCCTTTTTTTTCCACATCGTATGCATGATACGGGTGAGAGTGTATAAATGAAGAGAATACATCTTTTGTGGAGTGAATTTCCATAGGTTCCAGCTAATCCACTATATAATAAAACACAGTTGTTGGTCGCTTGCTCCCTCTCTTGCTACACTGTTGGTCCGTCTCTCCGTCACGCAGTTAGAGTTTATTAGGAGAAAATTCATGTACTGAAGAACAAGCTGAGATACCATACAATTTCAGCGCTTGGAGTACCGGTGACAAACATAGCTCTGGATCTCCAGCCCAAGGAGCTTCTAATGGGAGGAGCAAGCCCAAGCACTCTCTGGGCGAGTAAACACATGGCTTTGTGACGTGGTCGAAGCTGGCGTTTGGAGTCCTTAAAGTGGCTGAAGTGGCAGTGCTCATTACATATATACAAGGAAGATAATGAAAGGCTTCAATATTTTTGCAAAGACAATCATGTCTGAATATTTATATCATGGGTTCATATCAAACCTTTTGTTGAGCCGAGATGTTTTCAAATATATATTTCTATGACTTATTCATCAAAAGGGTCGCGTTTGGTGCACTAGTGGCTATAGAAATGTGAACTCAGGACTCCTTCCTATATAGGCTGCGTGAGGCAATGCCGCTCTCCGATTGGAAAAGTTTACGCAACGCTCCCGTAGGATAAATAGAGAGGGTGCGCTCCAAGGAGGTTCTAATAGAGAGGAGTGCACCCTATCTATTATCCTACGGGAGGGTTGCGAGTAAACTTTCCCCTTAAACTGGCTGAGTGGCTTATCCAATCGGAGAGCGGCATTGCCTACGTGAGGCATTGCCTCACGTAGGAATGAGTCCTAACTCAAATTTTTGCAGTCATTAACCATCGACAAATTCCGAGCGGATGGAAGTACCTATGTAAAGGAAACTTGTATCCTGTATACCAGCTTATGTTGAAAGTAACAGGGTGAACAGTGGGATATAAATCGTCAGACACCATTGAAGCTCCTTGGTGCGCTCCGCTCTATTAGAACCTCCTTGCTCCAGCCTCTGGATCCCGAGCTCTGGATCTCCAGCCTCTGGATCCCCGCTTTCATTGCTGAATGATATCGTAGTAGTTAAATCTTCACGCTGAGCAGACGCCTTTTTATATGGAACTAGTGTCCCGAGCCGTCATTGTAAATGACGGCATATTGGGTTATAAAATGACTGGTGCACGTGTGCGATAAATGACGGCAGTAAGTTAGCCCTTCAGGAAAACCCCCGCTGGCTTCCTCATTTTTCCCTATCTAATACTGAAGAAAAAGATTCCAAGGTACTCAACTTTT
>LQNS02278094.1:1412225-1446024 GCA_001587735.2 Parhyale hawaiensis | reverse complement strand
TAAACAGTTTGGGATTAATGCTTGAAACTCGATCCGAAGTGATGAAACGAACGCTTGTGACTGGATATGTGGACATATTGCAGCTAATGAGGCAGTTCCAACAACTCTAATCTGTAGTCTAATCCATTGGCCACACGTATCGTGTGTTTTGTGTCTAATCTTAATGAGATTACTTCTCTTGATAGACTGCACTAATTCATGGCATCTTATTTCTTTCACGTTCGATTCCTCATTGCCTCCACTTCTTCCCTGACATTGTCTCTTTCTTAATAACATAGAACGACATTCTGTATTGAAATGTAATAAATACCAGTTCGACCATCACTGAGGGTTCTCTTAAACTAATATGACCAATTTTAAGAAATAACTTGCATCTTAAACGACAGTTACTAATGTGAGACGTGCCTTGCCTTAGCATCCGAATGCTAGTTGTGAAGTTAAGTTAAAATTGATGAAAACGACGTTTCATTTTCTATTAAGACACACACTTTTTGTGCAGTTACTAGTAGATCTTTTTCTGTATTATCCTGCGACGGTTTTGTGCTGAAACTTGACTCGAATAGAGTTCTAATTTGTTATAACTAATTTGGGTTACTTTTTTGTTCCTAGAGCAGAGCATGCCTGTAAAAATAAAGATGGTATTAGTCTGTGTGCCTAGTGAAGAATGAAATATTTGCTTTTCATCTGTATAATTTCCAGTTGTTTGCTTGGGTACATCTTCATCTTTTTTCTTAGCTTCATTGTCAATATCATTATTACATGTTTTAAACACCATTCTGTGCATCATTGAGTGTAAAAACTGTATATAAAACTTCATAAATAACGGCAACAATGATAGATTATGCTCTTTGCAAAAAATTTTAGTTTTCCCTTTAATCATAGTCTAAAACAAAACAAATAACAATTATTTCTCATATGGATGCTGAGCCCAAAAAGGTTAGGGCACAGCACCCTGAGATTTTCATTTTTAATACTATCATAAAAAAATACTAGACTTCACCTATTTACTCACAGCTCTGTTTTTTCCAACTTTGTTGAAATACCGTTTTGAGCCTCATTTGAGGTGAAACTCCTCTGTAATAATAATCATATAATTCCTTCTATGATATCCATACCAGCAACGCCACCTACACCGGGTTTTGCCATAAGCGAGTTGTTTCCTGGACCAGTCGGACCGCCCGCTCCAGTTCATCTCATATTTTTCTCCTACTGAATAGCGACAGCGCAATTCCCGCTTGCCTCACATGCAGACTTGGAATGTTTCCAGCAGACTCATCGTGTGTGGTGGGATATCAGCTAGACTTGCTTATTACGGGTTGTCTCTATTGTAGTTCGAGGTGGTGGTGGGATATCAGCGAGACTTGTTTTCTACGGGTTGTCTCTATTGAGGTTCGAGGTGGTGGTGGGATATCAGCGAGACTTGTTTCCAACGGGTTATCTCTATTGAGGTTCGAGGTGGTGGGGGGATATCAGCGAGACGTGCTTATTAAGGGTAGCCTCTATTGTGGTTCGAAGGGTGGTGGGATATCAGCGAGACATACTTATTAAAGGTCATCTGTATTGTGGCTCAAGGGTGGTGGGATATCAGTGAGACATACGGTAATTATTAAAGGTCATCTCTAGCATGGCTCAAGAGGTGGTGGGACATCAGCGAGACTTGCTTATTAAGGATACCTAGTCTCTATTGTGGCTGGAGGGGTGATAGGACATCAGCGAAATTTGCTAATTAAGGGCAGTCTATTGTGGCCAAGAGGACATCTTATGGGTAAAGTCGTATTTTAAGAGCTACCGAGACACACAAGATTTGTTTCTCGGGAAATATCACTATTTTGACCTCCTTTTGTAGTGTTGCTTTGTACCTGAACAAATATTTAGAGTAGATTCTCTGTAGTTTCTATAAAACAGAAACGTTTTTAGATGTAGGGAGGCCACCAAATCACAATACACGAGTCAAGGGAAACTTCGCTATATATTTATAGTCCTTATAGCTCTATCATGTATTTTCGTATTCCGTATGATGAGGGCATTAAAAAAAAGTTGGGTAGAACTTTCGCACCTGGTACATTTTGAGAGAGGGCATGGGGGAGGGAGCGGTCAAAATTATCGATTGTGGACCGATTGTTCTGGAGTTTACAAAGTATATGTATGTTTAAAAAACAGACACATTTTGCTCATGGAACTTTTTTATTTAGGCCTTAGTGTTTGAGATAATGATATATATATAAATATACCTATATGTATTTTTTTAGAAATTTCAAAAGAATAGAACTTAATGAGTTTTCATGTTAAAAAAAAAGTTTTCGAATCCTTGAAACATTCTTAACAAAACTAGAGAGCTAGATCCTTTATTTTCTACTTCGTTCGATCGCTAATTAAAATATAAGGAAAAAGCAAATATTCGGTTGTGAGCTGTAATAAAAAAAAAATATGAGGGGAAAATTGGAAATTCCGTCTCTATAGTTTTGTTAGGAATGTTTCAAGGCTTCCAAAACTGTCATTTTTTTCCCTAGCATAAAACTCATTGAATTCTATTCTTTTGAAATAAAAAATACATATATATTTATAAATCTATATTTTTTCCAATATCTGAAAAATTAAGCCCTAAGTCGAAAAAAGTTGTAGGAGCAAAATGTGTTTCTTTTTCAAACATACATACACTGTGCAAATTTCAGGCCAATTGCTTGACAGTAGGAAATTTTGCCCACACCCCCCCCCATGCCTCCTCGTCTCAAAATGAACCAGGGGCAAAAGTTCTACCCAACTTTTTTTAATGTCCTCATCATATGCATTAGGAAAATACATGGTATAGCTGTAAAAAAGAAATGTTCACAGACACCCCTCTTCCCAGAGCCAGGACTATTACGGTGGTCTGCGTTATTTTTTAGGGTTTAAGATTTCTCAAGTGTCTCTATATGGCTTTTGCATTCTGACTTCAAAAATGTGAGCAATTTTGCCCAATCAGGTCAGGTTTTCATTCTATTTCAATTTTAAGAACATAAATTATTGCAAATAACGTGTTTTCTGATGAATTTTATGTATACTAACTGCTGGTGCCTCAAGAGGGATGCTCCAAATATATATCGCATTCGAGAAATTGTGCGAAAGCAAATTTTATCGCAATTGTTTCATCACTTCGTTGATTTTTTTTAATACACTAACCTGTGAATTTACTTACTACTTTCATTTCCAGCTTGACGTTCACATGAACTCTAGTTGTGTACTATTTTAGGCATAGGTTGCACATTTTCTAATCATCATGCGATATCTGAAAAATATAAATAATAATATTAGGTCCTCATTTGTTTTCTTAAAACTGAAATAGCAAGAAAATTTGGCCTGATTGAGCAAAACGAGTTACATTTTTAAACTCAGCCCGCAAAATGCATATGATATCTGCTGAGAAACATTAACCGGTTTAATCCTCTGTTAAAAAAATCTTAGACGCAGCCCAGTGTTATGCAGACTCCCTTTTGTGTCGCACCTACGTCTGTCACCTAAATATTTGGATAAGCTCGCAGCTTGCATAAGCAATATAGCCGTTGTAGCAATGTCAATGACATGCGTTTGTCAGTCGTATGTAATATACTAATAACCTCTAAACAACATCATTCCGGCCGTCCGAGGTACCATTTTGGCTGTGTATTTGCTGATGGGGATCGCACGTTTTTAAATTTCCGGTCTACCTGCAGGTTTCTTTGCACTAACTCCCGTGTGTCTCTTCTTGCCTTCTATAACATGCCTTACTTTTACATTCAATTGCAGTTGTTCAGAGGCGTGGGGACGTTGGGTCATTTGGCTTCTTACTTTTTCCGCTCGTTTCCAATAATAACGTCATTTTAGCCCTGTTATCATTTATTGTTGAGCAAAGTCTGGCCTGGTCACGAGTGCTGTGACGTTACCAAGGGAGGCTAGAATGGCGTGACGCTTCGACATGGATCTCTGCTCTTGAACATGCAGGCCCTCTGCTGTCTGCTGTGGTGGTAACCGTGATTGCTTCAAAGGAGGCTCTCGTGTTAGTCATTTACCTTATATTTTTACGTCACTGCGTCCGAATGCGTTGCCATATCTAAAAAAAAAAATGCTAAATGCACTGCGCTTTGAATTGTTATTCACATCAGATTTGAAGAGATATTCGAAAACGTTACGAGTGACACTTCCTATAAGCCTGCTGACTTGACGGCTACCATTTTAGCAAATACTTAGAAAGACACACGCAGTTGCACTTATAAGAACACAATGGGTTGTATTCGGTTCTTTTTCTTAAGTACATATGAACGTATAGAGCAGTAGACCATCGTGTGAATGGGCTTAACACAGCGATTTAAGTGTTTGTCCTGAATGCTCTTTCAGCGCATGCGCGTCTGAAAATGCAAATTTTACATCATGACATGATTATAAATAGGTAGTAATGAGGTAAATTTTCTTCTTGTATCCACTTTACTATAGCTACAGTGCAGCATTCATTAATATTTGCTTGAGTCTTCTTCACTTCACGAAAAAAAACTAAATTAAAAAGTGCTACCGAAATTTGTATCATACCTGCGCGAAGGCACCTTTACGTCAACTCTAGAATAAAATGAAAAATGAGTAATTTCCTCGCTTCTGTCATTGCTGAACTATTTTTGATATTAACAAGGTTCTTTGATCAATAAAGCTTTCAAAACTGATTGTCTGCTTACTTCGCAGGTTCAATTACCTGAGGAAACACTACGTTAGTGACGCGTAGTGTGGACGTGTGTGGTGGAAGTAAATTTACCGTATATACGGTACATTATCTTTCTTAAGTTTTAACCTTCCTATCTAAAATGAATCACTTTTTACATCTCTTAAGATATTTTCTACTTGTCTGATTTTTTGGATTTTATGATGTCAGTCCTATAATACATTAAACTTAAAGTAAGCACTTTGTTTTCTTAGGAAAACGCTATTAATATTTTCCTAAAATAGACTATATTCGTGAATGAATTGAAATTGAGCACCCTGCCAATTTTTGATTCCATTTCCGCTGTAAAATTCTGAAACCCCTCCTCCTCTCAACTCTGCTGCAGTCCATAGTTGTAACTAGTAGCACTTCGGTACACAGTATCAGTAATTAACGTTTTCAGCTACTTCTATGGCTATATACATATAGCGCCCACGTAGACGTCATCATTGTGTCTGCAGGTATTTTTTTTTATTGTGCGTAAGATCACTTCATGTCACCGTAGGAATGTTGGCAGTACCTCGTGTTGTTCTTCAAAACAATTCACATTCCCAGCGTTGTTTTCTGCCACGAGCCATGACGTCCGCTCGTTTTTGTGCGGCGTGCACGGTTTGTACCGTCATGGCAGAAAGTGCTGCTCGTAAATTGAAAAAAAAAAAAAATCGAGCACTGTTATTTATTTCAACATAGTGGAAGACTGCAGCGGACGGCATAGAATAAACCACGAGAGTAGCTCGGTTTTCCTAACTGTCTGTAGGCAATCCCTCGTCGAGAGGGGAGGGGTTTAGAGGTTTGCCCCCAAACTTTAGCTTCACTTCGAGTTTCCGGAGTTTACTTCCGGACTGCTTTTATTATTTTATCATACTCGTAGGAAACACCATAATTTACCATTTTCTTAACTTTTCTCTTTCCGCGCCCCGTGATTGTTATTGCATGGGTGGAGTTTCATTTGCTGTTTTTGCATATTACTTTTATTTTTTTGCTCAAGGAAGACTAGAGTGGTGTTCCAGAGTAATCTATGTAAAGAGTGGGCTTAACCAAGTACTTGCGATTGCCGTATCTGAACCCTGACTGAAAATTGACGTATGTGAGCCATGGTCGAAAACTCCTGTTGGTTAAGTGCGACGGAGTACAGCTGCCTTATAAAAATAGCGTATATGATCGAGGTTCGTAACATTTGGAATGAAAAAAGAGATAAACGTGGAATTTCCACGGGTCCCATTGGTCATTATCATTGCCGTAAAATTAGGCAAGAGCGCACCTCTGGGGGCAAATGTCACTACATTTCTTTGTACATGTGACAGAAGCAGCTTGTAATTTATTTTTACTATTTTCTAACAGCTATAATAAAAATTACGATTTAAAAACAATTAAAACAAGCTCATGTCCATTGTGGAAAGAAACTTATTGATGCAAGCATTTACCGTCAGAGGTGCACTGTTAAATCATTTTATGGTACTAATAATGAAAACTAAAACACTCTGAGAGCGCATACCTCCCCCAAGCAAGGTAACGGCAACAAAAAATTTAAATAGGTTCTAAAACCATGACTTTCTCTGTTTCAAAACCAGGTCTAATCATTTGTGCATTTTGATAGTATTAACAGTTTCAGTAATTTTTTTGAAGATCCGTTCATAACTTTTTGAGTTATGCTGCTAACTAACGTTAGTCAGACACACAAACAGACCTACCGATCATCACTAAAATTTAAGCATTTATATCTTTTAACATTACTAACAAGTCCTGTGAATTTTATAGACATCAATTCAAAATTTTTTGAGTTACTGTGCTGACAAGCGTAAAATCAAACACAGTAACAAATTAACGAACGAACAAACAGATTATCACAAAAATTGGTCATGTAGTAACATGTACTCTTCGAGATATACTTAGTAAATTATATATACTTAGTAAATAAAAAAAAATCGTCCATAACTTTTTGATTTATTGTACTAAGCAAAAAAAAAAAGCTGACAAACAAACAGATGAGAATGGTTCAGCACCAAAAGTTAAGCATCTGTTACTGTTAACATGCCTAACAATCCCTGTGAATTTCGTAAAGATCCGTTCATGACTTTTGAGTAAATTTTGTGACAGACAAACTGATAAACAGACAAACAAACACGACCACAACATAACCTCCTTGGTTGAGGTAACCAACACACGGATGAACAGATTTTCAGCAAAAGTTAATTATCTATTCCTCCTGATATGCTTAACAATCCCTGCATATTTCGTTAAGATCCGTCCTTAACTTTTTGAGTTATCTTGGTGACAGAAAAAGAAACAAACAAAAAGACAGACAGATAAACGGTACGAAAATAAAACCTCCTTGGCGGAGGTAGTAATAACAAATTTACAATGACACTCCACATAGGTTGTGGTAGCACGCGTCGCAACTCTAGCTGTGTGTATGTGTGTAAGTATGGCGACTGTACAGGTGCTACGGGGACGGTGTTGGCGCACAGCTCTGCTCTGATGTGAGTTACGAGAAGGTAAATTTAGGTCCGTCTCGGCGAGGGAAGCGTGGGCCCTGCAGGGGCGAGGGAAGGTGCGGCGGTGGGCAGGTCACGACTTGTGATCATTTCTGGGTGTAAAGAAAGCAGCAGGAGAGGGTGATGTAATGTGTGGATGGTAGGCTGAGGAGTAATAAAAGAGGGCTGCAGAAGAGACAGTTGTGGGGTTGTATGATAATTTTATTGGTATATACAGTAAAGAAGGAACTGCAGCAGAGTTATGTAATTTGAAGTTCGTAGAGTTAGGCGCAATAAAAAAAAGGCCGCAGAAGAGATAATTGTATTCAAGCTTTATAGGTACCATGTAAATGAACGGCGCTGTAGCATAGAGCAGCGTAGCAGAGGTTGTTACTTATAAGAGTGAAAGAAATTAGCGCTTTCCTACACAATGTTTCTTGTCTTTCTCATGTAAAAATAACAGTTTTCGAAACGCTGGATTTATGCATCAATATGAAACAAAACCAGGGTTACTGCTGAACTGGGCTAGATTATTAGTGGATAATTTGCTTAGGCGAAAGAGAAAAGGTGTGCGGAATGCGCGCTATTTTTGTAATTTGGTTGGTATTTCAGGAGTGCAAACCTGCTTTGCAGACCAGGATGATGAAAATATTGGTTAATACTTACAAGCTTTGTGTATTGTGATCTTTGGATAAAAATGCAGTAGCTAAAAAGGGGGTGGAGAACATGCTTTGCTGTAGTATTCTGGACGCTCGTTTAATTTTGAAAAAAAAGGAAGCTACGCAGCAGTTGTGAATTGTAATTTTAGGCGTAAACGCAAATTACTGTAAGAGACGCAATGTTTTGTGACATTTTGGTTGAATGTTTAGGTACAAATGAAAATTATCAAGAAGAGACCTACGGTTATGATAGTTGGATGATGGGGTTTAGGTGTAAACGAAGATAACTAGGATAAGACTCTAGTTTCATAACCTGTGGACAGCAGTCCAGGTGTCAGGGAATTTATTAAGAAAAGACACACAATTCCTTGCATTTGGGGAGTGGTTTTAGTATGAATGAAAATTACTATGGAGAGACACACATTTGATGAAATTGGGTGAAAGTTTTAGAACCTATTTATCTAACAGAAGAGCCTTCCATGTCACTAAGTTATCCGTAACTGTCAAGATTGCGCAATGCGCAGCAAGTGCACGTCACTGTGTGTGCGTTGTAAAACTTCAAAGTTATATTGTCAAATTTTTTACGTTAAATACATTTTTTGGAGGGCGACGCATACCATTATATATTTAAGTCATAGCTTATTGGGAACACTGAAATTTGCTTGCTTGGGTTTACCCGTCACTGAGCCCAGGTAAGTAGCATGCGCTACTTTGAAACAATGTAGGCTAGGTTGAAGTTGGGTACAGAGTGGTGTAGGTTTAGAGTAGGGTAGACAGTTGGCTAAGCTTACAGTAGGGTACAGACTGGGCTAGGTTTGGAGTAGGGTAGACAGTAGGCTAAGCTTACAGTAGGGTGCAGAGTAGGCTAGGTTTGGGATGAGCATAGAGTGGTGTAAATTAGAGTAGGAAGTGCGAGGATTGGTTAGGTTAGGCATGATTCCTTTGGGTCGGAATGAATTAATTCAGTATTTGCTTTGGCTACTGCATGAAATGAGGTTTCTAGATTATGTAGAGTTCTTAGGTACTTTTTGAGTTTTCTATGGGAGAATGGAACAGTGACTGTTTTGGGACATACGGCAACATGTAGGCGGTAGCTGAAGCAATAGAGAGAAGATTGTTTACAACAACAACTACTACTACTACTACAGGGGGCTATTGGGTAGCTCGGACACCAAAATAGAACTTGTCTTTATAGAAGCATGACGTTGGGAGTGTGTAGATCACGTACAAAAGTGGCACCAGAAATAATAATTAAAAGTAAACTGTGTACAGGTTGCGCTTGTGTACGTATGCATATGAGGTGCGTGCGATATGCGGCACCGTGCCAGCCGCTGACGGACACCTAGACAGAGGGAGGAGGGAGTGGTGCTCCAATCATTATAAGATACTCGACGTGATTTCATAATGTACATAAACCTTGGAGCTAATGTGGCCTCTAATTTAGTGTCAATGCTGCTAGCGGCGGTGAGTGGCTGGTAATGCACATCAAAATTTCACCGATGCTGAAGGAGTGAGTCGTTAATGCTCTCGTCTGTGCAGCTGGCCGTGTCTGAGGGCCTGTATTGAAAGGCCCGTGTTTGTCAACACAGAGGAATTATGTAAAGCTCGCGAGTGGATGCCGTAAACGGAGCTCATTACGACATGGGAGTGATTTCGGAGGCACCGCGATGTCGGAACGACGCACGCGTTGACGTAAGACCGAGAATATTCTAGCACATTTATCCCGTAGTGGGTCGTTTTTTACTCAGTCCCCTGGGCCTGATGATTCGAACATCGCGCACAACAATACTCAAGAAATGGGCGCTTGGGGCCTTGCCCCATGAGCAAAAAAAAAAAAAAAAAAAGGAAGAAAAGGGCCTCCTCAGGCCGTCCGGTTCTGCAACTTATCTTACTTTTCTAACTGGACCATATGAAAGTGGGGCCACAATGCCCCCACGTCTTCTAAAGCGGTAAAATGTACTGCGAATGTCTGCTTTTACAGTGGAATCCGCTTAATAGTACTACCACCGGGTCATGCAACCAGCCGCATAATGCGACCAAACTCCTCTAGCGGAATCAAACGCCATGTATTGGACACCGTGTAGCTTTGTATATTGTGGCCAGCGTTCCTTTACAGCGGCCAACTTACTATCATTAATTAACTCATAATCACGGTATACAACATTCAAATGAAATAATTTCTAAATTGTGTTAAACTGCTTCCGACTAGGGAGTATTTAAAGTTTAGAAGTGTAAAGTATAGGCCAATTTATGTTAAAATGTAATAATTTTTTGAGTACGTTACTCTTACTGCCAGCTGGTGGCGTTAGTTTTCGCCTGTATTTCACTGAGTCATGCAGACTTCAAATTAAGGCTTGTTTGCCTATTTAATTCCTGTAAATTAATTTGATTTGTTAATTTATCTCTGATCTGCAGACAAGAGAAAATATTGGCATTAGTTGAGAAGACAAGGTATGCTTTTTACCCCAGGCTTTCCTAAAATTGTTAACTTCGCTCTCTATATGACCAGCCGGTTATAGTGGCCAAAACCGGAGGTTCTACTGTTGGCGGGTTACGCGGAGTCCCTGGAATACCAGAGAGCACGGCGAAAAGTTACTGTAACGTCGTTAATCACAGTTGGTTGTAAGACCAGAAGGATCACTCCGGCATTGAACAGTCTTATGCCTTCGAGGGAAGAGAAAAGACAATGTAGTTACTCACGTGTGCTCTTCATTCTCTGTACTCAAAATGAGGGGAGCAACATTCGAGTGATCCTTTCGATGTCGTCTCCTGCCCTGACGATGCACTTCAACGGATGCGTGAGCTAGCACATAGTCTGCAACACGCTGGTTTTCGGCTGCTCTTGCGGTCAGTCGTAAACCGCATCCGTCACATTTACATCCGTAGGAAATAAACGACCTGGCAACCGTCAATGTGAGGTTCAGTGATTATAAGGTAGTCGGAACGGGTGGGCCAGCTCACTGAATATCTTGAACAAAAATAAATTGAACACATTTGCTCTCTCATCAGGATACTGTGCTTAGCATAACAATGACACAGCATTTTGAGGTATTCTGTCTTAAGGCTAACATGGGGAGAAAATTGACAGTTCCCTTGTAGGTTTACACCAATGGAAAGAAATGCATGAGTAAATGATAATAAATTCTTGAATGAACAAAACATGATGTTTTAATAATTGTCCCTGTAATCGTGCCGCAGCTGCACAGTTACTGCATCCGTAACTTTGCAATGCGCTTGTGAATCCGATCTCGGGCTGCAGACGTCATCTCAAAGCCTAATCCGTACATTGTTCACTTGTTTATGTGACAGTGTGTGTGATGTGTGTCTCTGTAGGTGGGTGTAATGCGGCTTCACAATTTGGAGAATTGTTAACTTCCCCTCGTATACAGTTAATTAAAATAGGTCATGGGGATAATAGATCATCGAGATAATGAGTGATCGATCGAGTGACGCTGAGTAGTTGACAGTAGCTAAGCTCATTAGCAGTAACTTGTCTGGAACTGCAGTAATGAGCACTAGTTTCATCACTTAGGACAGAACTTCAGCCTCTAGATCTAAATCGAAAATTCTTTTCTAATTTGCACAGTGGAGATTTCGGGTATCTCAAACACGACCGGGTTGCAACGAACACTTTCAGCAAGCTCCACGAAAGTAGACTCCTGTCTGAAACCCCGGACATGGCGGAACTAATAGAGCAGCGCTACCGTCGCTAGGTGACCCGTCTCTAGGTGACCCGTAATTACTAACCGAATGTAGGACGGTGCAAAGCTACGATGTTAAATTTCACACAGATATGTCTCGATAACTAATTTTCTGTAGGATGAAAGTCATTCTGGTGCGTGCTCCACCAGTAATTGTTTACAGGGCAAGTGACCATATGTAATTACTTTTTAATGGTATTCCTGCGAAGACGTTTTTTTTAAACCGCACAGTAAAAGATTATAGATACTTGCAGCAGTTTCGAAATGGTCCTGTGCCTTGTTCTAGAATATTCTTAAGACTTCTGGTAGTACTTTTAAAACAAAAATGTTTTTATTAAAGAATTTGCTTCGTCGAAGACGAGGTGTAGTCAAGGCAATTCATTCCAAAAGTTGGAAATTATTATTTAATGACAAAATTTGGCAAAGGTAATGTTTTCATTCAAGTTTCATCGTACAGTGGTGCACTCGATCTACGACGAAATGGGTACATACTTTGTCTTATTCGTGGCATTTTTAGAACTTAGTATCTCAAAAAAAGCTTTTTTATAATAAGGTTTGAAAAATCATGTCATAATTTGCGCAGACAGTTTTTGAAAGAAATATCAATTATTACTGAATCTTATATAAACTTATCTATAAGTGCCATGTGCCTTACGATACTCAGAAAATTAATCAATGTACTCTATTTTACGGAAATTCATGTAAACCCACAAACGTAGTGCCTGGTTCCACTTCTATATATAATTTTTTTTTGTAAAGCGACAATCCATCCCTCAGACTCTCCTGTGCATTTTGTCAAGGCTTATATATTATCATATATCGCAGCGTCAGAGCCTATACAACTGCGTTCAATACATTGGTAAGGCTACTAGATACCCCCCTTCCCCCCCCCCAAAAAAAAAGAATTGATCAAACTATTGCCTGCACTTTACCTAACCTTACTTTACCCCAAAAACGCAGCACTGAACCCACAGCTCCATTTCATTCCGTTGCCAAGGCCTGAATTTCTACTCTGCCCCGCTTATTCTATGCAAAACTGTGCCGAGAAAAGCTCAATGAAATTCGGGGCTTAAAGAGCGCAAAGGCGTTTTATGCGATCCTTGATACCAAGGGCTTTGTTGTCCACACCGGCGCTTTGGTGCGGGCTTTAGCTGTGGCGGCTGTGGTTCCTGGTAGTTATATTGTATCGGCCTGGGACGTATGATGTTAGATGTTGTATATTGCATCGGCATCATGCGGCTATAGTTAAATGTTGATTGTATGGCTACAGGTATCGCGCGTAGGGAACTGAACGTTGTACTCAATTTGCTTGCTTGATATGAAGGGGCTTTTTCGTCCCGCTGCACGCTAGAGCCAAAACACGGGAAAGTTTTACATCGTTGGCGCAAATTTCTGTTACCGTGACTACAGCAAAACGCAATTGCACAACGCTTTAAAATATGCTTAGTTACCATTTAAGCTCATCGAAATTAAGAGAGATATTCTAAACTGTGCAATAAGTACTTGTCGTATTGGAATAACTGCAGTGGCAGCACAGATTTAAGACAATTTTTTTCTTTGTATCGTAATATTAGGAAAACCGAAGCTGTACCCGCATCGGCGTAAACGGAAGGATAGGAAGAAGACTGTCGCGTATAGTGGGCTTTTGATAGTCGGCATTGCAGCACCAGCGTTTCTTAATTCATAGCCCATTGTGAGCGTTCTGACCAATCTTGGAATAGGAATGGGATGGTCGGGAGCTCATATATACATGTAGTTGTCATGGTTGACTTCCACCCTATGAAGCTATTGCTCAAACAATCTCCGATTGCCTGTAGCCGTTCACTCCCTTGAGGCCTACAGGGTATTTAACTGCAGTGCGAACCAGTGAATATGGATTTCCCTGACAAGGTGTGCTGTCACGTTTACTTCATCTTTCTCAAATGTATGAAGATAAATCTTGTGTGCTACATCGACATCGGGTGCAGGAGTTGAAGGGTGTTTGTGATTGGGTCCTTCAAGTCGATCGTAGGCGAGGCCACTCGAATTGACTTGTCCCGAATTGCGGACAAGAACTTTGGCTTCGTCATTTTGAATCGTGTTGCCTGTGTTAGAAGCAGCCCAATTACATTGAGCCAACTGGAATTTTCATTTTACGGGGCACGAATAAGTTCTTGGAAGTTGTCAGCCGCGCCAGGTGCCCACTCGCCATCCTACGTTCGTCGCCAATGAACGCAGCTCAGTACCACCACAGTAAAGTAAAGGTGGTACTACTCCTAACTGTGGTACCACCCCTAACGGCATTAGGTTGGCCTATCGCCTGCCATACGCACTGCGTCTCCTGTCGCGCCGCGCACGCATGTAACTTGGTTGAGTCACCGCTTGAATGTATATTTCACGATTATGTTTACTCTCTAATGTTGTTCACTGTATACGAAAAAAATAAATGTTCGTCTGTGTAACTTTAACTAGTATAATATGAAGTTAACATCTGTTTATGTGCAAACCTATTGCGGTGTATAGAATTAAGTAAATATCTTGTATTTCATCATCTGTTGCTTGATGTGTGAAACGAAGCCCCATCCGCTCATGCCACTTGAGCCCGAGATGAAACTGGCAACGACTTTGATTATGCCTCTCTTGCCTCTTTTTTTTTCTCGTAGGACACGTTACGGCTGAGTGGGTAACCGTTTCTCAGGAAGACCGCTCTCGCAGTCTGGCACACGACCAGGAACATCAACTACTTACCTTGAACGGACTGACACGTCTTCCTATAATCCCTCCGTTAAAGCCTTAGCAGAACCACACGGCGACGGCTGCACCCACGGTGTTTCCAGGGTCTGCGATAGTCTGGCGCGTAAGGAGGGATCCCCACGCTAGCCAAAGCGGCTAGACGCTACGGACAACAGCTACAAGCCGGTTAGCACCAGCCGGACGGCACGCGAGAGCTATATGGGACCGTCCGCCCTCAGAGAACCCTGACAGAAGCCACATAAAAAAAAAAAATGAGTAAGAGTTCACTCGATTCAGCGGGTCGAATCCGGCGCACCTGCCTGAAGTATCGAGCAAGTGAAGCCTAGAAGGCCTAATTTTGGCGCCCAGTCGAACAAGCCCGAACTGGTGTACTTGCATTGACATCGAACATAAGCGTACGTTTACTTAGTGCATCGGCATCGGGCTCACACACTTTAATTGCACTGCAGCGTCGGTCATAGGCTACATCTTACACGATATAAAAACTGCAGTGTGGTATATTACAAGTATACTGTCCAAGTTTGCGTGGTTGTAATTAATTAGAATAAAGAATATGAGGGTTGCAGTGCGTGCTCTAACGGTGAGCTTACGCCAATAAAACAATTTTGGATTCCCATGGAGGTGCCACATACGGTACTACCGATTACGAAAAAAAAAGTTAGAACAACTTCAAGTTTTTCAAAGATGGTTCACTGCCAAAATTCGAGTCATGCAAGAGTAAGACTACCACAAACGACTTACCTGTCGCCAGTTGTATGCAACGAAGATTCGTGCACTTTACAATCATGTATGTTTGGGAAATTCTGGAAGTTATGACTGTGGATGCGAATGAACGGATTATCGCCAGACTTTCAGAAAGAACTTGAAGGACATGTTAATATACGCATGCCTAGAAGAGATGGAGCGATGCCGTAGCCACAAAATATTCTAATACCGTAGCTCCTGTGTACGGGGAGCAAGACTTTTTAATAACATTCAGTGGCATATTCGAAACGCCACGGCTATGAAAGCTGAAGACGTCAAACATTTGCTGTATTCTCAATTAGGAAGTACACTATTTAGACCAGCTGCCAGTGACTACGTCCAATGTGGAAAAAATTCGCTGCTGGTCTTCTCTTTGGTGGCTAACTGCTACCCAACATAGGAAACTCAGCATCGTGACTACAGACACGGGAGGTGACGTGGAGAACGTCAGATGGACTTCGCCCGAACAATACATGAAGTAGGTAGCGTGCACTAGCCTAACATTTGTGACTCAGTTATGGCTACGGGTGTACTGGCATCACTAAACAAACCAGGGTAACATTTTCATACCAGACCTTCCCTTACCCGCAGAGCATTTTTATCCCTTACCCTCACCACACGACCCCATGTATTTTTAAGGCCAACGGGAGCTTACTGCAAACATTTTGCTCAAAATTTGCGAGTAGCTTTCCTCTTTTGCATTTTGCTCTATGGCGAGTGGCTAGTGAGCGAAGCAGGGGCTCTTCTGCATGAATATTGTAACGTTTTCTATTGCACATTTTCTGTGTACAGAAGCACTAGCTGTATAAAACTCAGCTCTTTATGGATCAGCTGAGCCGATATGACAACACCAAAGCAGGGCATAAATGGCAACACTGACCCTACAAGTAGTACAGCACTGCCGGCAAAACTAACATAGCATTGTACCCAAACTTGAATCTTAAATTAATCAATTGATCAATCAATCAGCGTTATAAAGTACACACAAGGGTTAAGTTATGCACAAAAATCACTTAGAAGTATCGGTACAAGCTACACTGCAGTGCTCATCATTGTCTGGCCCCTTTATGGTAACAGTATGTGCTGCATCGACTATGTTATTTTCGTACTAGAGTGCCCGCGCTGTCAAATATGACAGCGAAGAATTTGTGATCTTCACTGCATGATCATAATTTTCCTATTAATGCCAGGGCTGTGCAGCGCCAAGCTTCCCTTCGGTAATGCTGAGAGAAATGTTTTTTATTGCCCACAGTTGCTATTGTCTCCTAATAAATACTGTGATCTGCATCGTAGGTACTGACGCTGTCATATAGGCCAGCTCGGAACTTTTACCTCAAATGAAATGTTGTTCTGTTGAAAAAAGAACTCAAATTGGAGAAAATTATTTGGTGTCAAGAAATCATATGCTTCTCCTGCCTTCTGACTCCTGAAGAATATGGTGCCCCTTGCTTCGCTGTCATGCAGCTAATGAGAGCATCAGCGTAAACTCAGGCCAGCTGAAGTTTGGATGAAGGAAACCTCTGAAGATAATACGAATCACGATGCAACAGAGTGTTCAGAGAAGCTGTATGTATTTGCGCTGCATGAGCTACAACGTTACAGAAGAAAGAATTGCATTGAAATATACTGTTGCCATCATCTGCAACCGGGCCTTCTTTCCAGCTTTCAGTTTTCAATGACGCAAACAAAAATATGTTTCGATGTACGGAAAAAAGTGATAAAAATCAGATTCCATAATCGCGCTAAGAGAAGCTCAGAATAGCTCCATTATTTCGATGCCAAGAACTGTTTCAAGCAAGAAGTGCATTGGCATAAATAAAGGAATATAAGGTTCCCACTTTCGCTGTCTTCTTAAAGGAATAAGGATCCCACTTTCGCTATCTTCTTCTACAAATCTGGTCATCGATCTCCATGAAAACGCAACCTATTTACAAAATCTGAAACGTGACCTATTTTTCGCTATTTCTTTCAGAGCGTGACCCGAAACATACAAATATATAAACATATAAAGATATGAATATAGAAACTAAGAAACACACGACGGTGTTTATTATATTGTGTTGATTCATCTATATATTAATACGCTTGTGCGTACCTACGTACCTACCTACCTTTTATGTCACGCTCTTCATCACTAATAGATACAAGAAAATTCGAGCTTTATTGAGTTAGGGAAGCT
This sequence comes from Parhyale hawaiensis, assembly GCA_001587735.2. Classification (NCBI taxonomy): domain Eukaryota; kingdom Metazoa; phylum Arthropoda; class Malacostraca; order Amphipoda; family Hyalidae; genus Parhyale; species Parhyale hawaiensis. The sequence continues at coordinate 1,428,832 of LQNS02278094.1, read as the reverse complement.
GGCGTATCTGTGATACGGCTGGTGACTAATCTCTCGGCCACAGGCCAGGTCTTTTTAATTGTTTATACGCCTGAAACATTAAAGAATAAATCTTTGGGAACCTGTATCGTGGTTTACTACCAAAGGAATTCCACGGGTCCAGTTATACAGAGCAGCTTATAAAAAATATTTCATGGGTCCACTTAGACGAGGGCAGCTTCAGTAGTTATTATCAGCAAAAAGGCTGGTCGTATAAGATATCATAAATCGAATCTCGGGGTTGTTTGTGATGTTGATGGGGAATGGGCATGGTACAAAGCGAAGGTTTCACTGATCTATCTGAAGCGCCTTAAGCCAGACCGTGAACGTTTCACAGGTGCTGCTAGCTTATATAAATATACCACGGGTCCAATGATACGCGGAGGTCAGCAGTCCTGTGCAGCTGGGTAAGGTCTTTTTAATCATTTTTATTCCCCTGGGCTCTTCTGAATGAACGGAATGGGACCTGGAATATTTTTATGTGGTAGTGGTAGCAAAATTAAAGGGTGGGGGGGGCAGCGAGACACAAAAGCTAGGCCCTAAGCAGTACATTTTTTTCGGCCTCAGTTCCAGTGAAGGGGCGTGTAACTTTTTTGGGAGCGAGTGTGTCCCCCACGATCCTCCCTTGGTTACTCCACTGCAGGGAATTCTGCATATTATTATCAACCATGAGGATGGTCTTAATATATCACGCATCGAGTCCCTGTGTTGACGAATAAGTGTGGTGTTACCATACTAAAATATGAACGTTTCACGGGTCTATCTGAAAGGCCTGCAAAGTTTCACGGGTCCAGCTAGTCTATACATTAACCCGCTAGTACGTACTTACCTACCAACGTACCTAACTACCTTTTGTGTCAGTGTCACGCTCTTCATCACAAATAGATGAAGGAATATTGGAGCTTTATAGAGTTCGGGAAGCTGGCGTATCTATGATACGGCTGGTGTCTAATCTCTCTCGATAAGTAGGTTGAAACAGTATGCGTGACGGATATTCGCCGGTTACTTTAGCATAATTTTATATCTTCGAGACATCTGTGCTCCTTTTCCTTCTGTCCATTCTATTTTTCTTAAGGTGGCCTCGCGCGATAGTCAAAAGCTGAGGGAACTCGAGGAAAAAAAAAACGGAATATTTTGCTCAAATTTTGCTGCTCTACTCCCACCAGGACATTGTCTGGCGAAACGATTATTGTAATGGGTTCCTACACGTTCAGTCGCCAATCATAGATAAATTTAATGAAACCCATTCACTTTTCAACCAATTGGTTAAATTTAGCCACGACTTTGGTACTACAAGCGGTGTGCTAACAAATCTCCACACAGTTGACCAGCGAATGTATGTGAAGAGTGCAGCATAATCCGTCTTAATAATTCTGAACAAATTTGAGGCTTGGTCTGTTTTCTGACGATGCTTCGTTTCTCGAAATTTTGCGAACTCATTCTATTGATTATCGTGGGAACCCGCCTTTACGTCTAGTGATGGTCGCCGTTTAGCTCTTCCTCCGTTTTCCGACTTGCTGTCACCCTGGGTGTTGTTCAGTACTTAGGTTTCACGATTTTCTTGACAGTAGTTAGGGGTGTTCGATTGGTTCACTCCCAGCTAAATAATCTAATCCAGTTAGCTAACTGAATAGAATCCAAACGAGCAAAGGAAAAAAAACACGTATAATAACTGCAACTTGAGCCAGCAAAAAGCTTAGGAAATTCACTTATCTCGATATCATTGTGCTAACCGACGATAGCTTGATTTTAAACCTGTTGTGATTAAAACTCAACATAGTTGAACTTTTGGCCATCTGTTTTCATTACCTGAAATCTAGTACCAAGTGGCGTTCAGTGGTCAAGATTAGAATTTCAGCAATTAGGGTAACTCGAATAGATTAAGATTACCTTGCTATCTAGGAGTTGGCCATTCCGACTGCCCCTGCATTATAGGTGCCCCTTCCCTTTTCTTCTAATGAAATACCACACTGAGTCAAACAAGCATTGAAGCACACTGTGTTGTAGCCAACATTAACATGTGCACTCTCAAGAAATCATGTACATTACGTATTTAAATAAAATTCATTCGTAAGCATTCACTGTGATGTTGCTTTATTTCTTCGAGAGCGTCGCTATCGGCAAAGTATCAGTGATATTTAGGTATCGGTTTATCGGTATCGGCAGCAGAAGTGGTATCGGTGCATCTCTAATATAAACGAGGAATATACTTGATGCGAGTATTTAGCACAAAATTTGACGATCAAGTTTTATCGAGTACATGTTACGAGCCTTGACTTGATGCAGCTCAGTGATGCCGTTCTATTTTAGTCTTCGCTCATATTTATCTTACTTGGTCACCAAGTTCGTTCAACTCATGTTATCGGCACTCGCGCTCCCAGTAATTTCATAGGGTTACATTAGCCTAAGTTCGGCCTTCGGGCCAATTTTCTCTCCCTATCCCGCTTTGCTGCCCTCAGTTTTTCTATTCCTGCTGCTTAGCTTCGTTTAGGTCTTCATTTTCTTTCTCCACGTTGTAATTCTTGAGAACCATATTCGTTGTTGATTGGATTTCTTCTTTTCCTGGCACAATGCACACCCACTGTCCCTTCCTTTCTTTGGGTCCCCATTGTCTCGCACACAGAGACTCGATCAATCCTTTAAATATAGAAATCTCGTCTAATTCGCCTTCATATTCATCACATTTAGTGATCCCCCACCTTTGGCCTCTTTATAAATTTACTGGTCTTCCACCTTCAGTTTTGCAACGTTCCGACTTCAGCACTTGCCTCCTTTATGGCTCATTATTTCTGAAGGGACATGAAGTGTAGTGGGCGTTAGCGTTGGCCGGCGGCGTTTGTTGAATCCAGTGTAAACTTCTCAAATCGATATTCACGGGCCACGCAAGAAGAGCGATGTGAGTGTGCAAGAATGTGTATCTTCTTAACGTAAACGCGTCTCGTGTAAACAAGTGAAGTTTTGCACCTTTGGTATGCAGAGCCATTCGCGGGTGGCGTGCTCTGCATGGGTGTATTGGGGTGCCAGACGTAAGTGGCCCCCCTCCCGCCTGTCTGCCTGGCGTGCATGAGCTGAAAGGAAGTAGAATGCACGGGTACGTGTGTTAAAGGCCCTGTCACACTACGACGGTTTAGCCAGCGTATGCCGCGTTGGCAAATACGCTGACGTACGTTGCATAAGTTATGTGTAAGTTTTTTAGCGCCAAGAGCGCGCTGCAAAACGCTTACATACGTTGCAGTACGCCGACCTCGTCCAAATTTTTAACACGTTCCAAATACGTCGATGTATGTCAACGTATGCTACACACGTTCCGTGTACGTGGGAAATAAGTTATGTGGTCGATGACGCCGTTTCAGTCACGTTATGTGTAAGTTCCTCACAAGTCGTAATACGTCGAGATGATATCAAGCGTACCCAAGACGTTTTGACCTTTGGAATTTTGGAAAACGTAAAAAAAAACAGCTAATAGCTCTATATCTGGGAATGGCAATTGCCATATGCAATTTACCCTCAAGCAATATTGCGTTGGCTGGTCTGTCCACCCAGAAAAAGGTAAAAAGAGTTGAGCCATCATCACAATCTTTTTCAGGGAGTCAGAAGAGGTTGACTGAGATGTGAAAAATGCCAAAAACCTGGAGTTCCGAGCCGTCCTTTGAAAACTTTCGGAGGCATGATTGAAAAGAATTGGATGCTGATGCTCCCACTACGATAACAATACAGATACTGCTTCCAATCGTCGTGCGTAAATTAGTTAGTAGTGTGAGCAAATTAGTTTTTTCTATCCTTATTTGGAAACAGAAAGCAAATTTCCTTCTTTGACCTTCAGGCAGTCGATATACAGTACTTATGGGCATGTCAAACTCACACTGGTTGGCCCAGGCAGATTCATAAGCCGGTGAAATATGTCATTATTGGTTGTAAGTAGGCTTGTGCTTAAAACGTAACCAAAGTGAGTTACAGTACATAAAGTAGCAGTAGCTCCTAGACAGCTGACGTTTGACTTTTTCAGAACAGTGATTCAACTTTCTGATAAGCATGTTACCCACGGCATGGAGCTTCTGCATTCTTTACTCTATATCCTTGTTATCACCAAAATCGTCAGTTATTTTGCGGTCCAGGTTAGAGAAGATTTTTACATAAGTGAGTTGTACGCCGTCGAGCCATGTAACTTTGTCGGCGGGCAAATTTTATTTCTCTTTCTGGGTAATATTTTCTTCAATACAGGGATTGCTAGCATCGTTCTCGCAATATGAAAATAGTTTTTACAGCTCAGTGGAATGGGGAGAGGCAAAGACCGCGCAATCAGTATAACAGCATTACCATATTACATGGTACTCAGCTACATTCATTTGGGCATGGATATTGTCAATGAAGGTATGGAAGAGAATCGGAGAGAGTATAGTCATTCCAGCCGTTGATGACATTGTTTCCCTTTCCACAAAACACTTTGGAGTTTGGAACCAGTACTTCAGCGTTCTAACAATGTAATGGGATATTTACATCTTAAGCATACACTTAAATAGCGGGTAGTGGTGAACACGGTTAAATGCAGCCTCAGCGTCTACAAAACAAAGGTATATGAGAGCTCCACCGTCGATGGAATGATTTACCCACTGTATCAGTGTAAATACAGCCGTTTCTCTTCTGTGGTGAGCTTTGAATGTAAACTGGCTATCCGCAGGTATCATGAATGGTGACTTGCGTGTCTCAAGTAGTAGTTTTACTGCTTTCGAATGAGAAGTGGGTCGATAATTGCTTTGGTCTGCCCCACATTTAGATTTAATTTAACTATTGGTTATATTACAGTATAACTCATATCAAGTCATCACAGAAGAAACCCAAGGTAAAACACCTGGTGAAAAATTGCAAGGAACGTTACCAGCCTTTTGAGGGTTTATTTATAGGTTTCAGCAAGGACATTGTCCGCACCTGAAGCTTTTTTTTTTGTAATGCTTAAGCTTTTTCAGTGCTCGATGAACCTTGTCTTTCAACACGGTGCATTGTTCCTCATGCTCAGCTTGATTGTCAAGAATACCGTCAACGAGGCCATCGTAAAGAGCTCTACAAAGTTATGCTGTTACTTTCTACAATGATTCCATTCATTGACCGTGCAACTGTGTGAACTTGCGGTATTAGTTTTTGATTTCTTTCCAGATTCAGTGAAATTCATTGTGAATTAGCTTGTTAGACAATGATTTGTTCTAATTGCGTTTTCACGTCTATGCACCTGCTTGAGGGTAATGCGACACAAATTGTACTTAGTTTTTTTGTTCCACAGTTCATCTACACGCGGTTTGCCTGCATCTTTGCAGGTAATACATAAATGCCAGCCTGATGGCTGTGTGAAACACGCGGGCCTTGTCATTTCATGCCGGGTATTTTTTCCACAGTAAAAAAAAAAAAAAAACAGCGCCCAGACTCAATCTGACAAGAGCCTGTACTGTGCAGTCCCCCTTCTGTGGTTGCTTCAATGTTATTGTTTTTTCCAGAAAATCATTCAGGCAAATCTGATTAACGACCACACGATTCCTACCACAGAACCGTCACTTAACATGTTCACTACTCGTAGGATTAGATTTTTGTGGTAACTCCGTTGGAATTGCGCTTATGCAAAGGTGACGACAATAAGGAGGCAAGTGGTCAGATACTGGCAAGTACTCTATATTATCATAGTCTATACGCTAGGGCCTTAGAGTTACTAATACTGTGTAACAAATTTATTGAAATAGCAGTATGATCTGGCCAGTTCAAGCCGTCCCACCTTAATACGAATAAACGTGGTTGAGGGAAGTCGACAGCTGTTTGCAAATATGTTGTTATACTCTCACAGCATATTTCGTAATCTGCGATACATAGTTGCACCGACTAGCGCAACAGTGACCAATGATGCAGTTACGTGCTGTTGTGGCCGTATTATGCAGGAGCCACTCTAGGCATTGGTAGGAGCAACGCGCAACTCACTCAGAAATCTTTGTTGTGTTGACAGTGTTGTATCGGAACGACTGTAGGTAACACACTAGCGACGGGAAGCTGCTCATCCGCCATATAAAGTCCCATCCAGACTACCACGCACATGTTCCGCAGAACTTTGTTGCTCACGCTCCTCGATCCAAAGAAGCTGCAGTTTTTCTTACTATATTAATAACTTATTTCAGTACTAGTAGCGATAAAACAAAGAATAAGCAATAATTGTAATTGCAGGTACTATTATAATATGCATTCTCCAGCAAAACTCGGACCTAGCTTGGTAGCGTTTTCGAGGAGGACATAGCAACACATTCAAACGAATAAGGTGGAGAACAACTCCCAAAATGATTGTCAAGCAAATAAATCTTTAAAGTGGGGCTTTTCGACAATTTTCTGTTCTCCATACGTAATGCAAAGTGTTCGAACATTATATTTTGTCTCTTCAACACAACTATGTATCCACATAACGTCGATAAAATATTTACCGTCAACTCAGTTTTCTTTACGAGTGTCACTACCAGGAAGCAAAGAATGGAAGCATAGAATGCAACGGGAGGACTCAATAAGATTAAAATAAAACTTAGCTGTGACTGCACGTAGCCAATTTACATCACCTCGACGAGTCGAAGTATTTGAGTTTGGGACCTCAGGCCTTCGTTTGTTGTTTTCTTGGACATATAACCGTATTTTTTCGATTTATTTCTTGTAATCTCCCGCTCATGAACGAGAGATTGCATGAACGCCATCTAGCGACGAACGGTGTAAGCTCGAGGACAATGAAATTTTGTTTAATTCGAAACATTGTGAATGGAAATTTAAACTAACTGAGCTAATTTACTTATTCTGGTGTAAGGAGCTTATTTGTTCCGGATTTGAATGAATTTAGTGCTCCTTTTATTCAAAACAGACGTTTGTGCTCGGCACCTTACTTCGCCGCAACCCGTGCCGCTGTCGCCGTTTGAGCTATGATTGCAACACGGGTTACGACTGGCTGGGTCACCGGTGTTACGCGGTGTAGCACTGGTAACCCAAAAATTGCTGATTGCGACACACCCCAGCTAGTAGCCCGTAGAAAACCTCAAGCGACCTTTGGCTGTGCAGGCTCAACTTGTCTGTTGCTAGCAACAGTTTTGCTGCTCGAAGGCGCACGAGCTGCGTATCGATCCTGACATCAAGTTGCGAGGATGAATGCCTAGTGTAGCCCCTGCACCTTCAAGCATTAGCTGATGCTGCTGGTAATCATTATCATTTGATGTTTTAGGTAGATAGATGTTCGAGTGCATTCAGAAACATCAATGATGTTCCGGCGTCTCGTACATGTGAAGCCTATGATTCTTTTATCGTGATTGTAACCTTCACATATTCGGCACTTTTGTCAAACTACGAAGTTGAAACACCGCCGCTCGGCCTTCCACCATGCAACCTATTTGAGTTTGGTATCGAACCTGAAGACTCCATACCAACCGTAAGGTCTTACACAGAGGGGAAGGTCGTGGTCAAACAACCGTGTTTCCGTAGCACGTGGAGCTTTACTGTATTTAATAACTCTGAAATATTCATAACAGTTGATGTGCACAGACGTAAGCTTCTATCATGCACCGACATATCTGATTTACAACAGAAATAGAATACCTACAGCAGTAGTACCTTATGAGCGTATTGAGCGTCTAATATCGTAGGAGCGTTTCGACTCCTTATATTGCCGTAGTACCGGTAACGAGATATCTTCGTGCAAATTGGTCACAATTATTTCTCTGATGAACTAGCGGGACCCATGGAAATTCCACGATTGAATCCAGTCTATATACCTTCCAAAATGAACGAGACCACGCCACGCGCGCGTTACTCTATAGCAATTTACCAGAATTTAACCTAATCCAGCTCTTCTAACGTAACACACCAAATATTAGTTAACGGCCGTCACTTATCCTCTTATCTCTGACGAACTCTTTCCAACTCAGTAATGTCTGTCTACCCTAACATAATAATTATGTTGTCTTATAGTCTACGCTAACTTAACTCGTGGGTGACCCGAGAGTCTTCCACGATTAGTTACTTTCTCACTTTGTAAAATGTAGCAATCCTATGCTACGCTATTATAACTAATTTGACCTAGCGCAGCTCTTCTAACCTAACTATCACGTAAATAGCACCAGTCAGAGGGCCCTGCCGGCAAAAATGACGGCAGAATTTTGTGATTAAGCTATTTGTTGTTCTGGTTCCTAGTATGGGTTTTGCTGTAAAATAGGTCTCATCTCTGCAGGAGTAATATTCCATTACTGAAACGCAAGTTGTACAGCCAAGAGCTTTGCGAGAGCAAAACATCCCCCCTGAAAGGTAATGCGCGAATATCAGCTTAGAATTGAGCGAACGTTAAGCAGCACAAAGAAAATATAGTTCTGTCAAAAGAATTCACCGGAAATGCTAAGTACCGTATGCATACCAACCGATAGTTGAATCTCAAGCGTTGAAATTTGGCTGCAATGTAAATTCAATATCAAAAAAACGTTAGCTCAGCGTGAAGTTTCAGCTGCATCTAAGAGATTCAGCTAAAGAAAGCATTAGTGAAGTGGATTACGCACAAAGGAAACGAAAACTACAATCAAGACTGAGTTTCTCGAACTACTAAAAAGAAATTCATCTAAAAATAAGGATATAGCTTATGCATAACAGGATCAAAAACTCTATCAAAGATATTGCCTTCGACGAATCCCGTTTAACGAAACTTGGGAACGTTTCTCCGTATCCACCCGATGACGTTGCTGTGGATGCAGCTAAAAGCTTTTAAAATTCCACAAAACAGCAGCAATGTTCTTCAGTGATATATCAGACCTGTATCATCCCAATTACCCCTATCTAATAATGAAGGAAGTTGTGCAATTTCAACAGAAAAGAAGAAAGACTCTTCGATTATAATGCCTTCTGAACCGTATCATGCAGAGAAGGGTTGAAAATGTCCCAAGCCAGGCAGTGAATCTTCTACCCAAGATATGCCTGGAAGTGGCAGCTAATATTTGAACTTAACTCCTTCTCCTATTCTCCTGTAACGTAACCTATCTACATATCTGGCTAGCCTATTAAAAACGTCGAGCGCCACAAGCAAAGCGAATACAATATATTGTGAAAGAAGTGAAAAGCGGTAAAGAAGATACGACTGAAATGGTCTTCATGTCTGCTTTGAAAGTGACTGAAATTTTTTCAAGAAGCGCTAAAGAAGACAGCTATGGTTGAACTTAATTCGTTCCGTCGAAAATCAGAGCTTCTTACAAGTTGAATTTCCCCCTACCTTACCTTTTACTGAAAAGCGTAACGTGCAGACACACGTCTGGACGTACGGATAGAGGGTCCAAAAATGTCGGCAAAAATTTCGTGATTGAGCTTTTTATTGTTCCGGTTCCCAGTATAGGTGTTGCTGTATAATAGGTCTCATCCCTGCAGGCCTGATCTTGCATTAGTGAAACGCAAGCTGTACAACCATGAGTTTTGCCATAGCAAAATATCCCCCCTGCAAGATAAAGAGTGAATATCAGCTTGGAATTGATTAACCGTTAGGCAGCACTAAGAATAATATAGTTCAGTCAAAAGAATTCACTGGAAAGGCCCAAGGCTCACCGTATTGTGGATACCAACTGATTGTTGAACCTCCAGTGTCGAACTTTGGTTGCGATGTAAATTCAATATAGAAAGGCGTCTGCTCAGGGTGAAGATTCAACTACTACGATAGCCCTATCATTCAGCAATGGAAGCGGGGATCCCGAGCCTGGGATCCAGAGGCCGGAGATCCAGGGTTATATTTGTCACCGGTACCCCAAGCGATGAAATTGTATGGTATCTCAACTTGTTTTTCAGTACATTAATTTTCTCCTATTAAACTCTTAACTGCGTGACGGAGAGACCAAGGAGCTTCAATGGGAGGAGTACGCGCAAGCCTTCCCTGGGCGAGTAAATACATGGCTTTGTCACGTGACTGATGCTGGCGTTTGGAGATCTTAAACTGGCTGAAGTGGCTGTGGTCAGCATATATAGTTAAGGAAGATACAGACAGGCAGTTCTTCAATATTTTTGCAAGACAATCGTGTCTGAAGATTTATATCCCACTGCTCACAGTGTTACTTTCATCATAAGCTGGTATACAGGATACAAGTTTCCTGTACATAGGCACTTACATCCGCTCGGAATTTTGTCGATGGTTAATGACTGCAAAAATTTGAGCTCAGGACTCATTCCTACGTGAGGCAATGCCTCACGTAGGCTGGCCGCTCTCCGATTGGATAAGCCACTCAGCCAGTTTAAGGGAAAAGTTTACTCGCAACGCTCCCGTAAGATAAATAGATAGGGTGCACTCCTCTCTATTAGAACCTCCTTGGGAGAGACGCACCAACATTGCAGCAAGGGAGGGAGCAAGCAAGCGACCAACAACTGTGTTTTATTATATAGTGGATGTTACGCATTTCGTGTACTGTATATGGTGCCAGTGATTTTGAAAGCAGAGAACTGGCAGTGAAGGATGTCGAGTTCCAGATTTTGTACATGAAATTGTTGCTTTTTTTACGCCTAGCAATATGAATTTTTGCTTGCTGAGATCACCCGTGTGAGTCGTACGTGAGAGCTGGTGAGCTTGTATTTCTGGTACTACTTGATGTATTATACCTGGAACATACATTTCTTCCCGTTGCGTACATAACTCTAGGAATGTTTTTCTTATTACTTCTGCCCGGGAGCGTTGTAAGGAAGCTTTCGCTATCTTGTAGAAATTATCCATTTCTTGCTTTACTCTCCGCGTAATCTCCTTTTGTCGCACTGGCACCCTTGGAATGCGGGCTGGGAGCAGGCGGCCACTGTGCAACATCATCAGGAATTTCATTAATGGCTTCGCTTGCTTCTGACTGAAGCATTTCTTGTCGATGCACATAGATATTTTTGTAGCTTTGTTCAATTGATCTTGCTGTACTGGACTCTCGGGTGCGTTGCCACCGCTGAGGCGTGTTTCCATTATCACGTAGACTAACTAGACTATCATATAGCTCAGTAAGGTCTGTAGTGCTCAGGGTGCACTCTACTGAAGCAGATTGGGGAGGGGTTGAGAGGCAGAGCCGACAGAGATTGCTGGGTCGCTGCGCTTGCGGCGATATGTTAGAGGCTGTGCTTTCCTTTTCCTCATTTTTACATCATCTTGAGGTAGGTCCAGCTGATACAGTCTTGAGTGGTAGTGGATAATAAGACTGATGTTGCAGCTGTTGCTGAGAGTGTGTATGATGCTGGGAGAGGGGGTTCCGAAGTTTCCTCTCCAGGCTACGTGTAGAACTATTTACTTCCATTAGTTACGTGTCCACTCACTGCATTTGTGCTCTCTTCTGCTGCAATTGTTTATCACCCGCGAGCGAAGCGAAGAGCGGTGATGTTTTCGTTGAAGATTTAAGTATATTTATTTGTATGCATATAGATATTTTTAAATATACATATATATTTGTCCACGCGCGGCAGATTGTCTTACGCCACGAGACGTTCCATTTTTCTTATGTTGTTATTAAGGATCTAATACTAAGGGCGTAGCGCGCTAATCTTGTTGGACAAAGCATCTATATGAGAAAAAATTAGGATTAGCTGGCCTTGAAAAATGACTGCGTTGAATTAGCCCCCACCGCGGGTGATGGTCTTCCGTCACGAGGCGCTATAGTTGTTTGTTTGTCCACCCAATAAGTGGTCAAAGGAGTTGCACAATGTTCATAATTTTTTGTAGGGAGTATGGTGGGTTGACCTAGATGTGACCCATCCCAAAGAAACTAAGTCTAGTTGGCCATCAAAAACGACGGCGTTGAATTTGCCTTCACCGCAGCGAAATTGCCTCCACCGCGGCAGATCGTCGTAGGCCACGAGGCGTTCTATTTTTCCTATGTTATTATTAAGAGATCTAAGCGGGGCGCTTTGCCCTAACCTAGTTGGACACAGCATCCATATGAGAAACTAGGATTAGCTAACAATAAAAAATGATTCCGTTGAATTTGCCCCCACCGCTGGTGATGGTAGTACGCCACGAGACGTTCCAGTTTTCTATGTTTTATTTTCGCGTCTCCGCCTGCTACCTTTGTGCGTACGATTATTCGCCCTGTACAGTGTACTCTGAGGAGCCATCTGAAATATTGCGCGCTAGTTGTAACATCTCTTTTGTTGCACTGGTACAAGTTTAACGTATCTGACAGGAACTCTTGCATTTTATCTGTACGAAGCACTTGCTCTAGTACGGTAAGTTCATATACAGAGCAGCTGAACAAGTCTTCTTAGTTCTCGGCACCCTGTGTGATTTTGGATTGCTCTTCACGTCGACACGCTAAATCTTATCTGCCAATTTCACCAACGCCTTCACTGCTGTTTTTAGAATTTATGACGTAATGTTGTTAAGTTTTTCCTCACTAACATCCCTAGTGGTTTTCTGTGCTGTTCGGCACTAAGTAGGTACCGAGTTCACCACGGGGGTTCCACTTAACGTAGTTAACGTAGTTTTCGGTTAGTGTCCTTTTCGTCAGATACTTTGGCGATTAGTAATGCAGCCATCTCACAGACACTCAGGCCTATTGCTAATTACATCACTCAAAGCGTGTAGAGACGGAGCGCCACAGCACGATCGCTCACAATGGAGGTTACTGCACAGTCTTTAGTATTACCATTTTGTATTCATTAATTTCAGATAGAGGTTCTCTTCGGGTTTTGTTGCCAGACTGACTGACCAGTTTTCACTAGCCATACTGAGTGCTTGCAATTCTGTCACACTAGAAAAACGAGCTAAGAAGGCTTTGTTTAGAGTTTCTTTTATCGTGTCAGGTTACCAAGAAGGTTCGTGTTGTGCTTCTAGTGAGATGCTCAGCTTAAAAATGCAGGAACTCTCTGAGTCACAACGACTTAAAAATGCACAAACTCTCTGAGTCACAACGGCTTAAAAATACAGGAACTCTCTGAGTCACAACGGCTTAAAAATGCACAAACTCTCTGAGTCACAACGACTTAAAAATACAGGAACTCTCTGAGTCACAACGACTTAAAAATGCAGGAACTCTCTGAGTCACAACGAATATCTCGAATTTTTATACCGAAACTCGATGACTTTTTCTACTTTTCAAATCACATTATATAATAATAAGCTGGTAAACTCGACGGGCATTTCTAGGATGTGTCAGGCTCGCTTGATGAAATTTGCTGAGTAAATTGTCTTATCGTAGAAAAGTTGGAATGTTTAAACGAAGATAAATGAATAATGATATTCAGAGAATAATCATGACAAAGAACATTAGTTATTATAACCAATAGAATCAGATACTTAAATAATGCAATGAAAATAATAAAATGCTCTTCAATGTGGACCCAATGACTCGGCGGACCCCCTTGTGTTAATTTCTGCTTGTATTATAGGAGTAAATAATGATGCCGCGTCCTATAAGACAAGAATATCTATAAAGTCCTAGTGGAAACCAATAGCCTTCAGTATAGCACAACCTCACGCAACAGTAGTCAGAGACACGTACACTGTGTGTGGAACTGTTATTCTTCACGGGGCTTGGCAAAGCAGACGCGCCTCATCGTCGCCAATACAGCCCTCGCTTATGTTTGCTACAGCTGTCTGCAATTGACCGCTTTTCAAGGTTATTTAATTAGGGTAGATTGATATTTACCCTGTTTTCAGTTCTGAGCACGAGTGTGAATTTTTGGTCGATTCGACCGTAAGCAGTGTGTGACTTTTGATTCAATAGTGATCCAAAATGACGAATTGAGCCCTCAGAACGTTAATTCCGGTGATCTTCAGCGAATTGGTTTTGACGATTTCGATCTAACTAGTTGAATCGAAGAAACGTCGACATGATTCACAGTTGTCCTCTTTGCAGCGTTGGCCACACGCTGAGAATAGAATCGATCAATTTTACGTGCAAAAACACCGGCGCCAAAAAATAATTCGCTGATTTTACTGGCAAGTAAGCTATAATGGCTTCCAAAAGCAGAAGAAAATCCCGTTCAATATATAAACTGTATTGCATATTTAAAGAAATTCTTTCCCTAATTTTTATAGAAAATGGTCTTCAACTCTTTAGAACTCATTCTTCAATCGTAACGGTAACGGTTACTGTTTTAAGAGGATATGATCAATAAAAATTTTTCAGTACCACAGTACAAAAGGTTTCGTAACTACGGAAAAAAATGACTGCACAATAAATATCAGGAAAATCCTCTAAAATTTACAGAATTTTTTCAATGTTCTCCGTCTCACGGTTGGAGGTACTTACAGCTGATGGCGTCAGGTATTTTATCCTCAAAGTGAATGGAATATATAGAGCTAAGTGTAGGCACTTTTTGGTGACCACTATAAAGCCACGCGTGACGTCACCAAGAAGGTGACGCCAATCAGCGAATCAACCATTTCTATCGTTTTGAGACATCTGACGAAGTTGATTGGCTGCTGTGACATCGCGCGACGTGCGTCGCTTTGTTTTTTTCACCTGAGAATATTCTGTTCACCGTGCCTTGGTATATATCATCCAAAGATAATCATCAGAGTAAACAACTTAAGTTAAAATTATAAGGCTGCTCTATTCTAGGATTCAATATGTTTATTCAATTCCTATTTCTTTCCAGAAACTGCTGGTGGCTTCTCTTCTCAGAAAATGGCCTCCGACAATGATGGCGCCTACGTCAGTAGATTCGCTCCATTTTGTAGTTAGGCAAGCTGAAGTGGTAATAGAGTTGGCAACAAAAATTGGTGTCATATTCTAGTGGCAACAGCGATTCATGTTGAATTGTATGTCAGATTAGAGCAGTGATGCTTTTTTGAATTTTCTGCCGTGTTCACGTGGGGACAGTCATACTAGTTGTTATATTTTTCGCCTAGAGGCAAAAGTTGCGCAAAATTTCTTCTGATGTTAACGTGGCAAATAGTGATACAGGATATGATTCCATACTGAGGGGATGACGATGCTGGCCCATATCGATCGAGTGATATTAGTGCTAAAAGTGAAACTTCCCGTCAGATCCAAGTGGTGACAATTCGACTGCCCATATTGCATTTTCGCAGTTACACTCATGTGGCAACAGTGAAGAAAGTATAGAATCTAATTTTTCGAATGGGTGCAACTGCGCTAAGCAGAAATGAGTTACGGCAGTGACGTGAAAAGAATTCTACGTATCAAGCTGCTGTAGTTGTGTTAAGAATGTTAATTAGTCATGGCAGTGATGCGAATAAAGTTGTTGAATGTGTTATTCTCTTTCATCATTTAGTGGTAAACGTAGAAAACGTGTTGTTACGTTTTCGTAATATTTATAAATAAATAAATAAATAGTCAAATAAAGAAATATTTAATGCTCAAGTGCTGACAATGATCAAAATACAATTAACACAAAATAATTTCATATGTGGTACGACTGTTCGTTAGTTTTGAAGCCGTAGACTCCAATGAACATAGGGATTACCGTGTTGTACATGAACTTGAAATATTCGTAGGTGTTATACTGTACCACTACTCTGGTGCTGGTTCCAGTAGCTCTTGACAAAAACAAGAATCTGCTTAGGCTAAAGTGTTAAAGAGACAGTATTACAGTAGAAAAGTGTTGTTGTAGCGCATCTTACGATTGCACTTGAAGAGATTTGCTCAAAATATGTATAACAAAAAGTGTGTATTACTAATTAGTTTTAGTCTATGCGTACGTATGTGTTCCTTATGTTTATTTCGTTGAAGCAACGTGAGGTTTTGATGTTTTAGAGATCTTCCCTGACCTGCACGCACCAAAGACATAGACCAACACGCGAGCTCCGTATGTAGAATGTTATGTCATCAGTTGTTGATTACCGTTGTTTGTTGTTTGCCGAGTGGAACTCTTTCTGTAGTTTTTGCTAGTGAATGATGAGGATGCAACTTCGGTCTTGTGTATGAATATTATAGGCAGAGATATTCAGCCCGAGTGGGTACTGTTTGTGCCAGAAATATATCATCTTCGTGCCACACTACACATTTAGATATTATACAGTTTCTCTTTTCTTAAAGTTCTCGACATGTCACTAAGAAACTCCCCTTCTGGTGGTTGTGGTGTCCCACATGATAAACTCTATCATCATGTTTGTACTTTACTGCTTTCTTTGTGTGAACTAGTGGAGTTGTCATTCCAGTATTCTACCCACACGACTCAAGCTTTCCCAAAGATGTGTTATCCAGTTGAGTGCCGGTCAAATTCATTGTTTTTTATACTTGACTCGCAAACGTCGGTACAATAGCTTCATTACTCTTACCAATAGAACAACAATGTTGCTTCTACCCGCCGGCTGAGGGAATTCCTCCTGCCTATTCTAACGCTTTTGCCTGTAGGACGCAATGCGACGGTTGTTCCGCAAGCGGCGGGGGCAACAGGCCGATGATGAAACTAATAGTGACGATACACAGCCCACATCAAACGACCCTCGTCAAAAGAACAAGCCGCATGGACCGAGAAAAGACGACGGCGGCGACGCCTCTCGGCGGCAGCTGCCAGTCCTGCCAGAAGAAGAGGAAGGTGAGACTACGATTCTTGGTGGCTACGAGCAGCTTGCCTCTATCATCCGAAGCAGAGGCTACCATGTGCGGGACCACGTACCGAAAGAAGTTCTCAACGCC
>LQNS02278094.1:1302460-1314361 GCA_001587735.2 Parhyale hawaiensis | reverse complement strand
GCTCGGACCGTCCAACTTAAGGCACTCTCCTGCATGAATTTTGTATACCGCTCCTGGGAATTGTCTCGGCGTGTAAATGTTCTTATGCAGGCCGCTTAGCGAATTAATGTTCCGGCTTGCCCGCTTTTATGCAGCTTTTATGTTCGACTTTGACCTTCCGGAGCGATTGCTGCGTTTGCATCGTCGGTGTCGTTTCTTTTTCTTGTACTGAGGCGTTATAAACAGCATCGGGGTCTTTACTCGTGTACGTTAAATTGGGGGTATTTCTCTGAGCTTCTATTCCAGAACGAGACCATCGGGCTTGTTGGACAGAAGCGAAAGCTGTCCCGTTTCTTGTATTTGTGCTGCAGAAGCTAAAGATGTTCCCGTATGTTGTGCTTTATCGTGCAAAGTTACAACTGGTCCCATATGTTGTGTTTGCTGTACAGAATTCAAAGCTATTCTACGTATACGGTGCTTTTGTATAAAACTTTGGGCTATTACCGTATGTTGCGTTTGTTGTATTGAAGCTAATTAAAGCTCTTTTAGTGTGATTTGTCTGTAGAACATATGTTAATGTTGTTCTCATAATACATGAAAGTTAAAGCTGTTTCAATTTGTTTAGTCTGCCTTGCAATAACAAATGTTTTTGCTACGTGTTCGGTTTTTCGTAATAAAGCTGAAACTGTTGTAGTGATCTGTTTTTCATATATCGAGTTTGCTGTTCAGAAGCTTGAATGCGTTTGTTGAACAGAAATTAAGGGCGTTTCCATTTACGTTTTTGTCAAGGAATTTAAGTTATGCTATTCTTGTATGAGGAGTAGACAAATGTGATATGGCTGGAGCTTTTTCGTAATGTGGAAAATTTAGGAAATATTTTGCATTGGCGGAAAAGTTTCAAAAATTTGTTAATCTTCGCCTCATGTTTTTGTATTGTGTGGAAACTATAGGAAAGTCCACATTGGGTTGAATTATGTTTGTATTCATTAATTAAGCATAGGAAAGCCAAAATGTTGTTGAGTTATGTCTATTTGTATTAAGTTTAGGAGAGTCCCACTTCAAATACTTACTTGGCTCCTTCACCTTAAGTGATTTTGGACGTGGTTCAGTTGGCATTATGCACGCCACTCCTCGTGTACTGATACCTCCCAGTCGGAAATTATGGTTGTGATTATAGTAGAATATAGTGGTGTATGAGAGATTAAAGTCGATTATGGATGATGAAACAATATGGTAGACATGTCGACCATAACATAACGTTGATTTTAGTATATTTAGGTTGATATTGGTGGAGGCAATATTGGTTGTCTAAGGTTGGTCAGGAAACGAAGGTCGATGGTAGTACATGGATGCTTGACTACTATATACGGTAGATGGTTGTACAAGGATGTTTAAAGACTATGTATGGTAGAGTATATGCTAGAGCATAACTATGGCAGCTTACCAACGGATTTCCGTACGTACGATCATGAGGGGAATTCCTCCCATTATATGGGACAGAATATGTATGGATGGATTGCCATGGATTTTAACAATATGGCTAGAATTCCCAACATTATTGACCAAAATAATATTCTATGACTATAAGTTTGAATGCGAAACATCTAAAAATTCATATCATAGTGCAAAAATTGTGCATATTTTCAGTCTTTTCTTTCCTGTCGATGAAATGTAAAAATTGCAGAGCATATATGGACACTAACGGCCTTGACGTTATTTTTATCTATTGTCTCCCGAGTTTTTTTTTACGCTTAGCCACTTTAGCGTAGTTATCCATTATCATTATTTTTATTTGTTGTATTTCTTGCTAAATAGTATCACAATCGTTGATCAAATATTGCCATCTATTTTTATGTTCATTCAGTTCCTATCTGTAAAGATTATTCAAGAAATTATTCCCATTAGCTTTATGTGGAAGATGTCAAGTTTTATGAGATATTCAACCTCTCCTACCCTGACAACGGGTACGCCCGAAAATTATCAAACGAGTTGTGACTTCCTCTAAACTGGGTACAGTAGCTTTATACCGACTTAGAGTTAAAGAAGTTACATATAAACGTGCGTTAACTGCACGGACTGGTTCAAGCTCCTGCTGTAGCATCGTGCTGGAGTTAAGAGCCTTAGACCATTCTGAGCTGCAGGTCTGACAAGCACGTAATATTTAAACTATTATTTCACTAATAGGGCGATTAATAGGAAATCTAAACTATTATTATTATAAGCAACTCATCATCAGCAAACAAAGCAGGCATCGGCTGCGTAATATGTCAACAGTTTAAAAGTTTATCAGTAGAATATAGTTGTATCATTCGCTGAACACAGTCGATTTTGGTTGTGAATGGTGTTTCTTACGGTTCACTATAGCAGATCATGGGTGTGCAGCTAAAACCTTAATAGTTGTAATTGGGTACTTATGGTTGGGAATTATGGAATTATGGTTCACAATATGGTCGAAGGTTGTGACATATCTCTACCATACTGCACCCCATAAATAGTTGAATATGGAGGATATTTCGATAATAAACAACCAAAGTCTCGACAATAATCATAGTTGTTCTACTATAATCCCAACCAATATTTCCCACTGGTCTGTCGACATTGGCTGCCTCCGGTTGGATCGCAACCTTGACCCACTCGAGAGCCAGAAATGTGTTATCTCCGCAGTGCACTTAACCGCTGGCAGCCGGCATTCCTGGCAGTTTTTGGAAACTTTGTCACGTATTGGTGTAACGATTTCTACAACAATTTGGAGAGATAAGTTAGGAATTAGTTTATACTTTTTAATGAAGTGTTCTCAATTTAATTCTTTGACTGTGCATATTTGTTTTAATTCAATCTCTCTGTTAGCCGTAGATATAGCCTTTTGGTAATAATTAAATTCGAGTAACAAGCCTTCACATCTATCGTCTTTACTTGTACTTGATTGCATTTGTTGTCGAAAGCTTTGAGGGGTTTGTAGCGATAAATTTCTCACCCATTTTTCCCAGGAAGAATATGCAGCATATCTGCAAAACTGTGCCTCATATACCATAGGGTTCTGTTAGCTATATTTTTACATTTTACCTAATACAAATTACGATAAGTAATTCAATATACCGTAGTCCTGAAGAACCTTCATTTCACTGTAGAAATAGATATTACTTTTCCTTATATTATTAGTTACCCCTATGGAGTTCATATGTTAATGTTTTCATAAATATCACCGGAACCTCTGCACAGCGGTTGAATTCCACCCAGAGATTGAATCCCGTATGCCAAGCACCTGGTTCCCATGCTTTCGAGGGGTAAGGATATTCCTGTCTAGCAACCAAGTACTATACAGTTTGGTCCATCTTATATACATGTTGATGGGGACCCAGAGTTGTGCATATCTATCCCATCATATTCTCCAGTACATTAGGACAGAAAGTGAAGCTGTTGTACATTCTTGAGGCACAGCTTGGACTAGAGGCTAGAATACAGACGGGGCCACACTTCACAAATGTTGTCCCTATACACTGTGAAAGTCGGCAACGTAGTCTGCATAGATACGGTAGCAAGTTCGGTGTGCGTGCTGAACGTCCTCGTCAAGTTGCGCGTGCGTTTGCACAATGCGATGGTATTAGGTTGTGACTCTTCATAGTGTATGCGGATATATAATGATAATAATATTATTTATTTGATTAGAAGCACGAAAGGTTTAAAAATACGCCTACAAGTAGGTACATAGTAAACATTTATAGTAGTTATGGGCGTAGTATTTATTTAACCAGTATGTATTCACAAGAGGACTTCTAGAGCGAGCGTTCACAGTGAGGTGACAGTCAGAGAATAAGAAATGGTTAAGTCATTCGCTGCTAGACGTCGCATTCTGAAAAACACCACAAAATGCAGTTCACTATATCTCTGCTATTACAGTTTCGCAAAGTGCTATCGAGAGTTGCTGATTAAAATGACGTTATTGGTAAACCGGGGAACACATAAGTATTTCTAGTCCCAACTGGTTGCCCGGCTGTGCAGTCTCGGGCCGTTTCGATACATGCTTAAAATCGGTAGCATAGATACCGTGGCATAAATGACATCCGAGTCTCGGATCCTGGCATGAAGGTCTGTGTGATTGCCTAGTGCCACTCCAGCAAAAGACATCCTTTGTTCTATACTTCGTTTGCTGCATTTTCTTCCTACTCCAACAAACGGTTTTTGCCTGTGGGTTCCTTTTGCTTTCTTCGCTTGCCAGGTGTTCGTTCCCATGTACGTTTGATTGGCATCTTGCAGCATTTTCATACCTTCTTCTCATATATCTTGGAACATATAGGGAAGTCTAAGCTAAGGTATGGACAATCCAATTAATAATAGCTTCAAAGTGAATTAACTTATACGCTTCTATGCAACTGTTAAAATACCTGCAATTCACTACCAAAGCCTCAGTCCCCTCGAGAGCTGCAAGAATACAAAATTCCCGCTAAATTGCATCGCTTCCTAAACAGGAATAAATGCAGGGAATAAAGCTCCTGTTTGCCTCGCTCTTTACGTGATGAACTGCTGGGGCACTTAACGTGATAACCTGCAGGATCTGCAGCTTGCATCGCTTTGCACAGCGCTGCACCGCTCACGGCCGCTGTGCAGCACGGCTTACAGTGTTCACCGAGTAATCTCTAACTCTTGCAGAAGGAGAACGATTTGCAGCAAATATAATTCGCAGCAGAAACTGAATGACTAAGGCATAAGTAGAAATGCTTCTTTAGGCAGTCAGATTAACTGTCCACGATTTGTCACTCGTCATCAATGAATGTATTTGTAACTAGAACGCCTCGTGGCGTGAGACCATCACCCGCGGTTTGAGCAAATTCAATGAAGTCATTTTTGATGGCCAGCAAATCCTAGTTTCTCGTATGGATGCTGTGTCCAACAAAGCTAGACCTGCGCTGACAGCCCCGTGCAGATCTCTTAATTAATAATGACATAGGAAAAAAAATCGGAGGCCTTGTGGCCTCGTACGGTGGAGGCAAATTCGACCCGGTGGAGAAAAATTCAACGCCGTCATTTTGCATGGCCAGCTAAACTAGATTTTTGCTATGGGTCACATCTAGGTCAACCCACCAAACTCCTTACAAAAAATTATGAAGATTGCTCTACTCCTTCGACCACTTATTGGGTGGACGGACATATATACAAATATATATATATACTTAAATCTTCAACGAAAACATTATCACCTCTCACTTCGTTCCCGGGTGACAACAAATGAAGCCCGCTAATAACAATCACACCATGAAGTACCTTGCTTTAGTATAGGATGCGAGCATAGTAAAGACGGCATTGTGTAATATTGGCACAGCTGATTGATCTATGGTTAAAGATGGATTCTTTTTGGGTTTATACTGTACATACAGTAATTTTGTATTCCTGATACTCATATTCGAGCAGAACTTAAGTTGGAAAAGGATTAAGAGAGAAACAGCGAGTCATGACACAATCTAGGGAAGACTCCGACGCCTAACTCCTAAGCGTACCTAAAGTCGACCGTTCCACACCGTTGTGACGTCATCATTGTCTTCTAGTGCGGCTGTAAGTATCTACACAGCTCTAGTATTATCCATTCGAACAACATGATAGGTATAATGCGAGCGATCAACAGTGACGTACTCGTTGCCGCAAATTCTCTTGCAAAAATACTGAAGAAATACCCATCTGTACGCGTTCATTTTTCTGTCTTTTCATGGTGTCAGGGGAAGAGTGTGGTAGGGCCTCAAGTGTGAGGTTAATCCTATAAGACTGCTCCAAATGCCAATATAATCCAATTTTTATTACTTCTTAGTGCTGCCGGCCTGAAAACAATAACAAATCCTGTACTTACGTTTACAAAATCACTTGACAACATCTCACAAGGAATTGGATTTTTGTTTGTATTTATGAAGTTATCGGATGTGAAAGTCGTACTAAAAGAAATAAGACGTCAGACTGTGGAGAAAATTTTGCTATCTTGTTTTGAAGTATTTTACCTTCTCGATGGACAGGCTGTCCTATAAATCGACAAGAAACAGAATTTGTATTTTCAACCGCAAAAACTGATGGTTTCTTACCTAAATAGATATAGCTAACTAAGAAAATGAAATATTTGAGAGAATTACTTCTGAAGAAATTGATGCATAATGTGATAAACTCTCAAGCAATGTGCACATTGCCCCAGTTTACACACCAGCGAGAAGCAGTTAATACATACTGGAACCTAACTCAGTTAGCGTCGGATTGCGGTATACAGATACAGTAAATATGACAATTGCTCTTGCACTGTCGGTCTAAAGAAGTTATTTTGCTGTCATACACTCCATGGTGAAAGTAATGTTTTTATCTTATCATTACATTGTTATGTTATTATATTAGACATAACTCGTAAAAAATTGGAGAGATATCTTGCATGTATCTGACATAATACTCAGGTATAAAGTTTTTTCTGAGCCAACTATATCAGTGATTCACAACCTGGGTTCTCAACCTGCGACGGGTGCAGAGTCCTTAGGTTTTACGCAGCGCTAGGTCCCGTAGATGTGAAGTAAATCTTTAGAGTCTATAAGCTGTCTCCGCTGTTAAGTAGGGAGAAGCCCCTTTATTCTTCCGTAGTGAGCCGGCAGTGGGTGTCGCCGACGCTTGTAGTCAACCCTGATCAGAGGAGGGAGGGTTTTAAAGTATTGGCACGCACGCGTTTTGCAAACTGGGTAGTTGTTCACGATGGAGTTCTCGTCGTCCGTAAATATCCTAAAGTCTCTACCACGATGAAACGATAACAATTAATTCAACGGTATGTATTACATGACCTTATTTCGCGTATGAATTACTTTGGAAGTTGAAGACTTCCTATCGTCAATAAATGACACTCCTGTATCAGTTGTTGTGCCTTATTTTACTGGAACTTAAACATGGAATCGAAGGCAGTGTGCCTTGTACAGATGACACAGCGACGTGCTTTCCGCATCAGTGGCCGTAAACAGCTTATTTCACGCGAGACTTTATTATTCACGCCAGTATTTCTGAAGCTTCTAAAAGTGATTATCCCAAATCGTAATTATGTTAGTATCAATTAACCCACTGAACATATGCTCTGCAATAGCGGGTGTAATCTTTTATTTTTCGTAGTCATATGATCAAGTGCACAGGTCACATATCTCGCTAACGGTTGCATACTGTATACTGTATATCCAGAGATACGGTATATGTTTCGTTAAAAGCAATGTCACATTTCTTTGTTAAAATTTCTTTATTGTTTTTCTTCGCATAGGCATTTCTAATTCTAAAACTGGTGCCATCGTTAGTTTGGTGCTGTAAGGGCGGGTGCCCACGTACGCGAAGTTGCACTATATACCACACAATTCTACACCCGATTACGATGCAGCGAACAAGGCTTTGACTTGCACATTGCTATCTCACTAAAAAAATCATATGTATAAGTCATTTCTTGCGTTTGTACGCTGTTGCAAGAAGCAATAGTCAAGCTTTGCGTAAGTGTCCTAGGTCTGAGTTAATTTTAGGTTATGATGATGTAAAGTGCAGTGTAACACTCAAACAGCTCAAGCAGTAGCCATGGCAACGTAACCGCAAAAGATAAAAACTGAGCGACTGAGCAATTTTTGCGTTAGTGAGCTCCCGCCATAGCTGGCTGAATCTGATGCCATCGTTGTCGGTAGCTGATGGTTAAGGAGCCGGACGACTCGTTTCAACTGTGCCACACGGTTATCTTCAGGCCGTGGTTTCCAAGTTCCTGGGAAGTGGGCGTCTGTCAGCGGTTCTATTGTTACGTTAGCTGGTACTACTCATTATTGAAAGTGTTATTATTATTATTGAGTAGTTTAAGCCTCCGTTTCCACAACTTGGGTGATGTCACAGACGAAAAAGGAATGGACATATAGTATGCCGATAGAAAAGCGAAACCCATGCACAGGGGTGTTTCCACACAACATTTCCCTGATAATGGTTGTTTGGTTCCGCTGTTGGATGTGGGATACCGGAAGCACCCATCTGCAGTTCTGCACGCCACATTAACTTCAATTATACCCACTACCAGCTACTTCAAGAATAGGAGAACCGTTGAATCACGCCCACTTCACAGGAACTTCGAAACCACGGCCTGAAGATGACCGACCGTATGGCACGGTCGAAACACGTCTCCCAGCTCCTTCACCATCAGCCACCGACTACTTTGGGATCAGCTTCGGCTAGCTGCTGCACCAGACTAAGGATGTACCATTTTTAAAATTAGAATATTTGAGAATATCAATAATGACATTTTAAGTAAGAAACATGGCGTTGTTGATATCGAAATTTCTATTAAAGAAGGCTTGCTCCCGAAGTACTCAGATATATACCTATTTATATGCTGTATGTACAGCACATCTATTACCCATAAATATGGGTCTGTTGCCCTACTGGGGAAATTAACCCCGGGTGTTGGCAATACAGATTTAAGCGATGACATTTTACCGTCAATAGATGACACAGCGCCGCTGCCTCCGTACCAGTTACCTTAGGCCTAAGGCTGCAGTTCAATCGGTCGCTTCTGGACACGCCCCCCAAATTGCCTCTGGTACCCCCATGTTTTCTCTTCCCCTTCTCCCCATCCCGTCCCCATCTCCCTAAATCGGAGCACCTTTGCTTCNATGCGTCGCGATCCAGGGCATCTACACTTCATTTAGAAATCTCAGATATTCGACAGAGGCGACAATTCATCCCTCTTCGGGGAAATAAGAAGGCATCACTCGGCCGTCACCCACAGCGGCTGCGAACATCAGTTGGGACTTTAGAGGAGGGAGGATTTTAAAGTAGTGGCGCGCGTTTTGCAAACTGGGTAGTTGTTCACGATGGAGTCCTCGTCGTCCATAAATATCCTAACGTCTCTACCACGATAAAACGATAACAATTAATTCAACGGTATGTATTACATGACCTTATTTCGCGTATGAATTACTTTGGAAGTTGAAGACTTCCTATCGTCAATAAATGACACTCCTGTATCAGTTGTTGTACCTTATTTTACTGGAACTTTAACATGGAATCGAAGGCAGTGTGTCTTGTACAGATGACACAGCGACGTGCCTTCCGCATCAGTGGCCCTAAACAGCTTATTTTACGCGAGACTTTATTATTCACGCCAGTATTTCTGAAGCTTCTAAAAGTGATTATCCCGATTCGTAATTATGCAAGTATCAATTAACCCATTGAACATATACTGTGCAATATCGGGTGTATTCTTTTATTTTTTGTAGTCATGTGATCAAGTGTACAGGTCACATATCTCGCTAACGGTTGCGAAGTGCATACTGTATATCCAGAGACACGGTATATGTTTCGTTAAAAGCAATGTCACATTTCTTTGTTAAAATTTCTTTATTGTTTTTCTTCGCATAGGCATTTCTAGTTTTAAAACTGGTGCCATCGTTAGTTTGGTGCTATAAGGTCGGGTGCCCACGTACGCGAAAGTTTCACTATATACCACACAATTCTACACCCGATTACGATGCAGCGAACAAGGCTTTGACTTACACATTGCTATCTCACTAAAAAAATCATATGCATAAGTCATTTCTTGCGTTTGTACGCTGTAGCAAGAAGCAATAGTCAAGCTTTGCGTATGTGTCCTAGGTTTGAGTTAATTTTAGGTTATGATGACGTAAAGTGTAGTGTAATACTCAAACGGCTCAAGCAGTAGCCATGGCCACGTCACCACCAAAGAGAAGAACTGAGTAGAGAAGTGAAACCCAAGCACAGGGGTGTTTCGACACAACATTTCCCTGATAATGGTTGTTTGGTCCTGTTGTTGGGTGTGGGGTAGCGGAAGCACCCATCTGCACACCACATTCACTTCAACTATACCTACTACCAGCTACTGCAACTATAGGAGAACCTTTGAATGACGCCCACTTCCAAGGAACTTCGAAACAACGGCCTGAAGAATCGAAGATGACCGACCATATGGCACGGTCGAAACGTCTCCCAGCTCCTTCACCATCAGCTACCGACTACTATGGGATCAGCTTGCCTCAGTTGCTGCACCGAACTAACGATGATACCATTTTAAAATTAGAATATATCAGAATATCAATAATGACATTTTAAGTACGAAACACGGCGATGTGGATGTAGAAATCTCTTTAAAAGAAGGCTTGCTCTCGAAGTACTCAGATATATAGCTACTTATTTATAAATATGCTGTATGTACAGCACATCCATTACCCATAAATATGGGTCTGAGCCCTACTGGGGAAATTAACCCCGGGTGTTGGGAATACAGATTTAAGCGATGACATTTTACCGTCAATAGATGACACAGCGCCGCTGCCTTCATACCAGTTACCTTAGGCCTAAGGCTGCAGTTCAATCGGTCGCTTCTGGACACGCCCCCCAAATTGCCTCTGGTACCCCCATGTTTTCTCTTCCCCTTCTCCCCATCCCGTCCCCATCTCCCTAAATCGGAGCACCTTTGCTTCTCTTTTATCTCCTCTCGTCGCTGGTCCGCGTCCCTCTTTTCCTACACATTTTACTTTTACTGATTGAAGTGGATTACACATTTGCTTACGGAAGTGTTCTTACACATTTATTTATTGAAGTGTTTTTTTCATATTCAGGAAACACCGAGAGTACCCTTAGGCCGATTCTGAACTACTGTAGTTTAGCCTGCGCATCAGAGATTTGTATTGCTTATTCACCTGTTTTTTTTTATAGTAGTTGCAGTACATATATGTGATAACAGAAAGCGACGACGGAATCGCACTCTTCAGTAATACCGATTATCTGGCCGTTATGAGCGGTAGGTGTACGGTCCATTGTTGATGATGACCTAGGAATAAGTGAGGAAATACTAAGTCGTAAAATATCAAAGAGTCTTGTGTGACAAAATTTAAAATCCTGAATTTTCAAAGATTGATTCAACTACAAACTACTTAACGGACTTTGAATTCTCAAAACTAAGCAGTGAACTAGCTATTGATGAACTGAACAACAGCTCAGCGGGACCAGATGATGGGCCTGCAAAAATCCTTAAGAGTAAGATGTGTAACCTAAACAACTGTTGCCCGCTATACATTATGTGGCGGAAATTAATGGATGAAAACGTAATTCGAGTAACTCTCAAACTTTCAAATATTACACCTATTCCTAAAGCTGGAAATAGTATGGATCCAGCTAACTATAGACCTGTCTCCCTATTTAACAACGTAGTGAAGACGTTTGAAAGGGTGTTTAGGAAGCACCAAGTACATTATTTTGGAAGCAATAACCTACTTCTAGCAAATCAGTATAACATTCGCAATAAACGATACATCACAATTCAGCTACTTGAGCATTATGAGTCTATTCTAGACTCACGCAGCCAAGGCAAAAATGTGCACGCAATTTATTTAAACATTGTAGAGGTATTTGATGAGGCTGACCACGGAATACTATTAAATTAATTAAACTTCCAGTACAGGTAATGTCTTCGTTGGATTGAAGCATTCTTGACGGCAAACCGAAATAAAATGTAATTATAAATAAAATAGTATCCAAACCACAGCCGTTACTCAGTGTAGTCCCGGAAGCACTATCGTCGTTCACGACCACTGCGCGTTCAAGTAAACTTTGCTGCGCGCGCCACCATAAAATAAACACTACCTAGGCTAAACTAGCCCAGCCTAACCTAACCTACCATTACCTAACCTAACCTTCTTACCAGGAAGCAAAGAATGCAACGGGAGGACTCAATAGGACTGAAATCAAACATAGCTGTGACCGCACGTAGCAAATTTACATCACATCGACGAGTCCAAGCGTTTTAGGTGTGGGACCTCAGACCTTCGTATATGGTTTTCTTGAACATATCACGGTATTTTTTCGATTTATTTCATTCAGTCTCCCGCTCACGACTGGCCAGCTACTTGAGCTGCAAAATATCGAAAAATGTTGTCGCCAAGTACA
>LQNS02278094.1:1258101-1302038 GCA_001587735.2 Parhyale hawaiensis | reverse complement strand
TTTTCTGGTGAAATTAGTTAAAATACTCCTAGGCTGCTCAGCCATAGATTCGCCGATGTGACGTCACTTTTTGCTGCTAATTTTTCGTGAGTCCTCCCGTTACGCTCTTTGCTTCCTGCTTCTTACCTAACCTACCTTACCATACCTAGCCTAACCCTACCTAACCTTACCTAACGTTACCTAACCTAACGTTACCTTACCTAACCTAACTTAATCAGCGATACAGCGAGCAGCGTGGCGCACCAACTTGAACGCAGCTCACACGCACACGATCTGCGTACACAAACACGCACACTAATCTGTCGTGAACGACGATAGTGCGTCCCGAAAGGTACATGCTAAGCTTGGTTCAATACTTGTCCTTATTATGATCGGTGATGTGGGACAGCAATGCAAATTTGCCGTTCCCTCTTCGTTTGCGGACGAAGCATAAATATTAGTAGGACAGTCAGCGGTAGACGTGTTGATTGACTAATTGTAATTAACAAAGAGCTTTCGCTGGTCATCGGATAACATGACCTTCAACAAAGCAAAATTCGAGCTGTTTCGATACGGGAGAAACTCTTCCATTATCGAACCGACATCCTACACGACAAGTGATGAGAGCGAAATCGAAAGAAAAAAATTGAATAGACCTTGGGGTAAGAATGAAAGACAATGACACTTTTCAGGATCACGTGGCTATAGTAGGTAATGCTACCATAATACTTCCGCTGGTCACTGAATGCAGCATCACTTCTGCTCAGGATGGGCTGTGTGTGTAACCCGACTTGGACCTAGTCCGAGAATCATCAAGGCAATCAAGGCAAGGTGACAGCAGAGCGGTGTTACAGCGAATTTATAGTATTATTATTTTTGCCTCTGCCATGGAGGTTATATATTTGTCGAATTTGTCTGACTGTTTGTTTGTCACCAAAATTACTCGAAAAGTTATTAACAGATCTTTACGAAATTTACAAGGAATGTTTAGCATGTTAACAGTAACAGATGATTAACTTTTGGTGAAAATCCGTCCATTTGTTTGATTGTCTGCCTATTTTTCTTAGTGCCATAACTCAAAAAGTTATTGACGGATTTTCATGAAAGTTATATGAGTGGTTAGGTAGCTATATTACGAAAAGTAAATGACCAAATTTTTGTGATGATCTGTTTGTTCGTTCGTGTGTTTGTCGCTGTGTTTGATTTTAAGCTTGTTAGCACAATAACTCCAAAAAGTTTTGGATGGATCCTTATGAAATTTATATTACTTGTTAGTAATGCTAAAGGGCATACAGTAAATGGGTAAATTTTGGTGATGATCGGTTGGTCCTTTTGTGTGTTTGACTTGTGTTTGTCATAATGTGTGTTAGCATGCATAACTCAAAAAGTTATGAACGGATCTTCACGAAAATTACAAAATCTGTTTATAATATAGGAAGGCATGAATGATGAAATTTTAGTGTTGATACAAAGAAAGTCATAGCTACAGAAACAATTTGAATTTTTCGTTAACGTTGCCTTGCTTGGCGGAGGTATGCGCTCTCAGAGTGCTC
Source organism: Parhyale hawaiensis (assembly GCA_001587735.2). NCBI lineage: Eukaryota > Metazoa > Arthropoda > Malacostraca > Amphipoda > Hyalidae > Parhyale > Parhyale hawaiensis. Next base: position 1,300,506 of record LQNS02278094.1, on the reverse strand, counting down.
TCTAGTTGTTATTAAACTTCCCCCTCGGGCCACCACGGACAAGTAGTACATCCCAAATGAAGCATTTGCAGCACCGGGAAGCCCGAAACGCTGCTAAAGAAAATCCAACAAAAAGCCAATAACAGCTGATTTAAACGCCTGCAGGCCAAGGCCAACACGACCGACAATTGATGCCGGCAAGAAATTCCAAATCTGAACCGACCAGGGCACGAAGCACCGACTGAACTGATGAGATCGACATCTAACGTTCTCCATAGTGAAAGAGTACACATCAATCGCAGCACGTGTAATTCTCATAACGACCTTGAGGGCAGGGACAGAAGAATACAATCAAGGTCTCTCATTGTTGTACACCTTATAAAACGCACAGAGTCCAGCCACCATTTTCCTACGGGGCAAATTCACCAAGTTATTTTCATCACACAGCCTGCTGGCTGAACTAATATGTCTAGACAGCAGGAGCAAGTGACTGTCAGTCGCCGAAGCCAAACAAAGAATTCACCGTACGCAGGAGCCCAATGTTAATGGAAGCACGTGACAGTAGTCGCCTAATATGCTGCTCAAAAGTAAGATTCTCATCAAAGACAACATCGAGAATCTCTAAGGAGCTTGACTCATGAAGTAAAGTGTCATCTATCTTCAGATGTGGATGCTGCGGTAAAAGTGTCCGAGACCGACTGACAATCATAGACTTGGTCTTACTGGCATTCAGCTTCATACTCCATCCCGAGCACCATGCACTAATGCGCGGCAGGTCCATATTCAGAGACTGCTCGGCAGCATTACACATGCTGGGGGCACTGCTATCAAAGTGGAATTGTCGGCATAGTTGATCATCGAGGTTTTCTAGCGAAGAGAGCATGTCACCAGTATACAAAACGAACAGCAGCGGGCCAAGTACGCTACCCTGAGGGACGCCAGACTCCACCGCAACTGAGGCATTCAAAAAACCGTCAACAGACACACTGCGTTCGCTCAGAAACAAAATCACGAATGATTGGCAGAATCCTACCATCCACACCAAACAACTCTAGCTTGTGCACTAGACCCCGGTGGTTGTCTCTGTCAAGTGCCGTGCTAAAGTCCAACTGTACAAGGCGTGCCTTAGATCCACGCCAGCAAGCTACTTATAAAACAGAGGAAACATGCCCACCGGATCCCCACCTCCATAAGAGCAAGGCCGTCAAGCAGCACCCTGATAGTACCAGATTTGAACGCCAATGAGGTAACACGAGGTTCAGGGTGACATCCATGAGGCAATGACCACACATCTCTGCTCTGCTTCCCGTCAATTGAACCTATATGAGCTCTGCCCTAGCCAAGGGATCTGTAAAGATACAACCACCGGGACAAACAAGGGCAGCAACGAAGGCTCAGCACCGCAAACTGAACCCTTTAGTTCACTTTACCAACGATGTGGGTGGTCAGTACTCAGCAGATTTTCCTTGGAACGCTGTCTCTGACGACGCTGTGCCCTCTCATACACACGCTTGGCCTCGGCCCTACAATCCACATAGGTCTGATACTACGTGTGGTCATGCGAACGCTGTCAAATCCGATAAGCCGCTTGTTTAGCTTCGAAAGCTAACCGACACTGGTCGTCAAACCACGATTTGTCCCAAGACCTCACAAGAATAGTTCTCTTCGGGACAAACCTCTCCAAAACAGACACAGTCAAATCGTTAAGCTCAGAGATAGGATCTTCACTACAAATAATCTGGCGCCAAGGTAACGCTCTTACTGCTCCAGTAATGCCATCCCAGTTAGCTCTACTCATACCGAACACCACTCTCCTGGTGTCTACCATAAACAACCTGGTTCAGGTCTAAGGATACAACAAGATGTGAGAGATCTGTAGTGCCAATAGGGGAGCCAACTGACACAGTCATCAAGTCCGGGACATAAGTCATGACGAGATCGAGAAAATTACGAGTAATATAGGTACGTGGAACCATAGACTAGCTGCACACAACTAGATAAGGTGCAAAAGTCTAATGAAGCCTCACCATGGCCATCAGTCTGTGTGTGACATAGATCTCAACCAGTCCCTTTGGCATGCATTAACATCTCCCACAAAAACAAACGCTGACTTAGGATCCGTACTCAGGATCGAGGCCATCGCCGTCAGCAGGGAATTATCAGCGGTAGGGTTCCGATATAACAAGAATAAATGAAAATTATTCAGACGGCCACACACCTTCACAACCATGATCTCATGACAGTCGCATTCCTACACTGACTGTCAGTAAGCGCAGAAACCACTCCGAACCACTTACGTTATTCGCACTTGTACTGTTCAGTTCGCACGTTAGTCTTTATCATGAGCAAATGAAGTGAAAGAGCTGATAAGATTTTTATCTTGTATGTGTCTATGTTTATTTGCATATACATACAGTAAATACAGTATTTGTATGTCTTTGGACCCAAAAACTACCAGAAAAAATTGAACTATCATCACAATCTCTTACAGCTCAATCAGGTGGTTTGACCTAGAAATGAAAAATGACGAAACTGTTGACTCAGCATTTTCAGCCATCTCTTCCCCTCCCTCGATCAGGGGTGATTGTCTGGCTCCATGAGGCATTTTAGTTGATCCTACGTTCATATTCACAGCGCTCGAATGCCTTGCTGTATATATCTGTTTAATTTCCTCTCAAGTTTGAAGAGATATCCAAACCTTTACGAGTGACACCTGCACAGCAAACAGACTTGATTACTGATATTTTAACATCTAGTGTAGACGCAGTTGTGGTTGCAAAATCACGACGAAGCGGTCAGTTGTTATGAATTATGAATTATAAACGTTGGCAGAAGTTTATCGTGTCAACCGGCCATAACAAAATCAAATGTTACAAGAGAGTAGGTGCCATTGTTGAGTTTCAACGACGCACAATCGCGTTCAAAGCTCCTTTGCTTTCTATTTCTCATCAGCTATTCTGGCTGCGTAGTTTACGTTTCCAACTTGCACTGCACCATGTTTTTATCATTCACTGATCATCTAATACATTTAGACAGTAATCATATGAAAATGCGTATAACGTCCTGAGAAATTTTCAATTCGACAAAGAATCTGTCACTTTTATATATATCCTTTCCATATACTACGATTGATCATCACGTTGACCTTTTTCTACCACTTCTTACATCTACCATACGTATAAACCGGCCTGTTTTGACCTCTTCCTCTATATATCTCATGTGATAATAAATAGGCAGATCAATCTGTTTTGGTTTCTTCGTGTATTTCTCACGAGAAAAATAATAATATCAGCTTGTTTTAGCCTCCTTGTGCTCTCGCCTAGCGGAAAAAATGATCATATTGACCTGTTATAATAACTTAGTGTATTTTCTGCGTGGGAAAGATGATCAAATCGACCTGTTTTGGCCACTTCTTTTATTTCACATGTAGAAAAAATTATTTTATCTACCTCTTTTCGCCACTTCGTGCGTGTGCTATGTGGTATAGGTATGTAAAATAGTTACAGTAAAATATTCTGGGAATTTGTGTGAGAAAATTCTCAACAGTAGGTAATTAAAGCTTCTGCGATTCTTGTATTTAATTTTTGCGTCTGTTGCAGGTATGGTCCCGCAACAGGGCCCGTAAGCTAGCTGTGGGCTCAGGGTTCATTGAGTGGAGCCGCAACGCATTCGTACAAGACTGCCTCAAGGAGCACAATAGAGTCCGGGCTCTGCACAGGGCTCCTCCGCTTCTGCTCTCTCAACACGTAAGACAAATGCTTGAATTTAATCGTAGTGTATTTATGCGCCTTGTGCTATGCGGGCTGTGGACTTTGAAGAGTTTTAGTCCAGGTTTTTTAGTTTTCAGATTGTAGCTTGCATTGCTAATCAGCTGAGTACTTTCTATAGTGGAACTCGGTTCTAGTAGAGTTTTATAACATTACTATAGTGTACCTGAGAGTCTAGAATGACGGTGAATAATTTGTGACGATACTCCTCCATTAATCATCACTTTGTTACTGATTTGCTTTACAAGATACACTTTACCTACCAAATTGAAGGAACATAAGAGACTTGTATTGTATGCCTATATTCTGCAGAGCAATGCAAACTTATTCCTTGATGATACACTGAAAAACAATTTTTTTTAGCTCGCTGTCAATCATCACTCCTAATTTAAATTGAGCTCGGTATCCAAGACACACGATATCATACAGCCATGGATGTATAAGTCGGAGATTTTTGCTCAAGCTAGCGAATAGTAATTACGTAAAATGAGGAAATTGAATTGAAAAAATGTATTTGCTGCCAAGAATTTCCTCGTGTTATATTCAGAGCGTACGGTACGCTGCTGAATATCTCACCCTGTGCTCCGTTGATCATGTACTCAATCTGAGCTTGACCGTGAACTTAGAGCAGCTGACGTTTGGATGCGCGAAGACTCAGAATAGAGTATATATCAGTACGCATTAAAATGGTAAGAGAAGTTGTATATACCTTAATTCATTGGATTTTAACATTGGCCTAGCAAGACGTGCGTACCTGGACTATTTCCCACCTAGCAGTTTTCCAGGAAGTGTGGCAGGATGCTAAAGTTTCCAACCTGCATGGCTTCATTTTTGCAAGTTTTCTTCAATCGTGACAGAAAATTGATAACCAAAACAATCAACCAAACAAATGGATAAATACACTTCTGTCCTTATTTTTGAACATTGTAGATAGAAAACATGCTGCACTGATCATGATCGCTCAGTTGCGACTCAATAATGTAATTTGTGGGCTGACCACTCACGATGCCACTCACCTTTTGAGAAAAATAAAACAACGTACACGATTTTGTGATGGTAGCTGGAGCTTCAGTCGAACATAGAGGTAATGTCAACTTGATCGCACACTCCAATAAACGATCGACACGTAATGATTTGTCCTGCAGATATATATGTATATACAGACTCGTTGGCCCCAGAAGAGTACGCTGCTGCAATCGACCACAGATTGTAAGAGCTATGAGATCAGAGGCACCAAGGCTTACATGACGAATGCGACCCCCCATTTTCAATATCTCTGGTTTGGGTCAGGAAGCCTCCCCCCAGTCAGCTTCTGAATATGTACTTTAAATTAATCTTGTCACCGCAGGATGCGACTCTAACAAACGGGAGGCCACACGCGGCATTTGTCAGTCAGTCAAAAGTATAACCGAAATCTATAGAAACAGTCTTTAAGAAACACAATTTTAATTATATATTGTCGCCTTATATTAGCGCAAGAACAATTTTCGATTTCGTTCCATGGATCCAGGAGCAACACGACGCACAACGGTCATATAAGTTTGCTGATTGAATAATTATATAAATACCAGTATTGCTGGAAACGAGAGCAGCGGGTCCAGGCTTCAGATAAATTGCACCAGAGAATCCAAAATGATTGGAATTAAGGGCAATTATCTCTGTCAAAAAAACCTTATCGTGGCCAGCAGTCCAACGTTCGCCAATTTGTTAGGGAGCCATTAAGCCTTAATTTTTTTCTTAGCTTAGGATGCCTCTTGATCTCTGTAATAATGCATTTACTAATCACTATGCATTTAATTTTACAAGGTCATACGATGTTACGGCAATGTTTGTAGATAAAGTTCATTAAGGTTAAAAATAAAAACAATATACACAAATATCAGTGCAGGGATGTTAGTGAAACAAAAGAAGTTATTGTTAACTGTCCATAGGCCTGCATTCTATAGTGAATTTTCAAAGCATCCACAGCTTTCTTTGGTGTAACTAAAAACTTAACCTATCAGCTGAAGCCCATTGCATATAGAAATAATGATAGTTATACTATTCATAGCATCTAACTTTTTAGTAGATCGCAAAGTCAACCAATTTCTTAATAGTCGTATTTCAAATTCAAATGACTCTCAAGAGCCTTCTCAGGAAACCATCAACATCTATGACGAGAATCAAATACATGCCAACTACAAAATCAATGAAAGAGCCCTCAAATCTATTATTCATTCTTACTTAAAGCCTGTCAACAGTCATGCTCGAGTCCGACCTTGCACATAGTATATAAAAAGAAAATCAGTGGCCTCATCGTTCGCAACAACTTAGCAAAGTCTTCAGTAAGTGACCTGGATAAGTCTGGTGTGGTGTACAAGCTTAAATGCGTTATCGGAGAATGTATGTCTCTGGATGTATGCTACATGGGACTTACTAGGATGACTTTACAAAGTAGACTTTATTACCACAAGTGCCAAGGCGCTATATTCAACCATTATTGCGACGTTAATAACCGCAAACCGACCAAGGAAGATCTTCATAATAGCTCTAAACTTTGGATAAGGCACCCAATAGAAGTTACTTTAACATCATTAAAGCCCTACTCATTTATGAATATCAGCCAAATCTTAAAGAGAACACCGTAGACTTTTATGCACTCAAATTGTTGCAAAAATATTGCATTATTTTGAGCTCTTAGCTCTATTGGAGTTGACTTCACGATAATAGCAAAGTATACGGTGCACCTACAACCCTCAGCCTACAGTTAGCCTATTTCACCAGACGACAGAATGCACTAATTCAATGCTTCGATGTATTCGTAGTTTACAATGCTTTATTTAATGCCTTTTTGCATTTCTGAAAAAACGATCACAGTCTGGCATAAGCTAAAATGAGACGTTCCACATGATAAGTACAGGCTGAGCAGTTATCTTCATTTAGTAGCTATTTATAAGAATAATTGTTATCAATGCACTTGCTGTCTTAAATCCTAATGCTCAAGACCAACAGCTGTTACCTAAATTTGATATAGGCCTGCTGCAGACAATAGTCTTTTGTCCTGTGTTTTCACTTGACAGCGTTCGAATGTGTTGCTGTGTCTGTGCAAACAACAAAAACGAGCACTGCTTCCTGAGACGACATTCACTAAAAATTCGTGAAGACACACGACACTGCACTGTGGAAACTTGCTAAGCCAGCGCATATGACGGTAAACATTTTATCGAATGGTTGGCCTACAGTTGTATTTGCAAGGACAGCACTAAATATTGAAGTAAAACATAGGACAAAAGACTACCATCATCTGTGTTACACGATACAAAATACGTATCGTATTTCAAATTGTGATATGTCTTATTTTTTAGCTCTAGATTTTCTTGATTGTTTATCATATATATGGTAAAAACTGCGAAATTAACAAGAACATAATTATATCAAAATCTGTGAAACTTCCTTAGTTTCTATCGGGATAAAACTGACTGCCCACTGGTTTTAATCCACAATATAACGGTAAATCTTGACCCTTGTGATCGCTTTACGAATGGTACTTTCATGGCGATGGCACACGATAGTTAAAAGAGCGATTTTCGTCATTGTTTCGTCCGAAAATTATGTTGAACTCTTCTAAACACAGTTTTGAGATTGCCATGAAATGGTGTAAAAATGTTTACCGCCAGTTAAGCAGTTTACTCCGCAAGTGCCGTTAGGTAACTTTCGGATATATCATTATATCTGGAGGCATTTATACTTCGCAATCATTTGCAAGTGTGTGCTATTTAAATGGGCACATCAAGATGACGATGATCCTTCTTTTGAATATGTGTAGCATCGGCATTATAAGCTGTACTTATAGCATGAAAGCTGGCACAATCGGAATGTGAACTGCTGCGGCTGTGATTGTTTCCCTGTTATAAATTTTAGCCTATAGTTCCTCATCAATAAAGTTCAGATTTTCTATGGAATCAGTTATCCATTTTGTTACATTAAAGCTCAAGAAGCAGCAGATAGAGCTGAAACAAAACTATGAACTAAAGTTTCGCAAACACAGCTACCGATCGGCTGTTTCTTCAGGGGTGGCACGGCGCGCTTTACCTGCATTTGTGAAGCGCTTTCCTATTGGCTGAGCGATCCTCACGGCAGTTTTTCAGCATGTACTCGTAAAAGCCTTTACGTTCACGTAAAATTGCTGTGAACATCTCAGCGCACGATTAACGCAGAGAAACGTTAACATAGCCGTTTACGTTTAAAATTGAATCGTAACTTTACGCAAACTTGGCTAACTTTTAAACATCCGGGCCCAGGGGCGCGCGGGTCGTTGAACTTTCCGCTACGGCACCATTGTTCGTGAAGACTTCCAGCTGTACTTACTCCTCTGGGGCCAGTTGGCTTGCATCTGCAACACGAACCAGTGCGCTTGGCTTTCCCAGTGGAGGGTGTAGTCAAAGTTGACTTTACCTTTACTCTACAGGGCCGGGATGTTCAGCACATTGTTGCGTTACGGCACAGCTGTTGCCGTAACACCGCTTACGTGAACCTTAGAAATCGTGACCGAATGCTTAAAATATTTAAGTTAGAACGTTCATTTAGCTGGATTTAATCTTAAATATGTTCCTAACTTTACGGTTGTCGGAGCAGTCGTAAATGCCACTAAGTTAACAGCCGTTGAACTAAAATAGCAATAAAATAATTAATAAAGACAACAATATTGTATAATTTTGAGCTTGTCGCTCTATTAGAGCTGGATTCATGATAATAGCAGTGTGTTCGGTGCACCTACAACCCTCAGCCTGCAGGTATTTCATCAGACGGCATAATGAACTAATTCAATGCTTCAGGGTATTCGTAGTTTATAATGCTGCACTCAATGCCATTTTGCATTTCTGAAAATGATCACCGTCTGGTATAAGCTAAAAAGAGACTTTAACAATTATAAGCACAGACTGGGTAATTACCTTCATTTTCTATCTATTCATTAGAGTAATTCTCATCAATGCACTTGCTGTAATAAATGCTAATGCTCAAGACAGACAGCTGTTACGTAAATGGTATATTACGCCCAGCTGCAGACGACAGTCTTTCGTCCTGTGTTTTCCCTTCACGGCGTTCGAATGTGTTGCTGTGCCTGCGCAAACAAAAAAAAAAAAAAAAAAAACGAGCACAACTTTCTGAGACGTTCACTAAAAAATTAAAAAGACACAAGACGCTGCACTATTAATACTTGCCAAGCCAGCGCATATGACGGTAAGCATTTTGTCGAAACTATTGGTTGACCCACAGTTGTGTTTGCAAGGACAGCACGAAGTAGGCCTATTCGAATGCGGTGAAGTGAAGACACAGTTAGGGCCTATACCGTTTAAAATGCGTACCGTATATCAAGCTGTAATATGTCATTTTTCAGCTCTAAATTTTTATGATTGCTTATCATACATGAGATAAAAACTGCGAAACAAGAATACATGTTATCCAGAACTGTGTTACTTCATCAGTTTTTATCGAGTTAAAAACTGACTGACCACTGGTGTTAATCTAGAATATAACGGTAAACTTTATCCCTTGCGTTAGCTTTAAGAATGGTACTAATATGGCGATGTCACACGCTAGTCAAAAGAACGAGTATCGTCATTTTTTTCGTCCGAAAGTTATGTTGACTCGTCTAAACACAGCTTTGATATTGTAACAAATGGTGCAAAAATGTTTACCGTCAGTTCAGCAGTTTACTCCGCAGTTACTTTCGCACATATCATTTTATCTGGAGGGATTTGTAATTCAGAATTCTTGCAAATGTGTCTATTTATATTTTGAAAGGCACATTAACATATTCGGACGAAAAGATGACGATACTCGTTCTTTTGACTAGCGTGTGGCATCGTCATTATAAGTCTTATTGCAGTATGAAAATTGGCGCAATCGGAATGTGAATTGCTGCAGCTGGGATTATTTCCCTTGAAATAAATTGTAGCCTTATAGTTCTTCATCACGAAAGTTTGCATCTTTTTTATTATTTTTGGGTGGAATCAAGTTATCCATTTATTGCATTAAAGTCCAAGGAACGACAGATGGTGCTGAAACGAGAGTATCAACATGTGTTTCGCACACACGGACACCGATCAGCTGTTGCTCCAATGTTTACATAGCGCGCTCTACCTGCATTTGTAGCGCGTTTTCCTATTGGCTGAGCGAGCTTCACGGTAATTTTTTAGCCTGCACTCGTAGAAGCCTTTACGTTCACGTAAAACTGCTGTGAACATCTCAACGTACGATTGACGCAAAGAAACGTTAACGTTGTCATTTACGTTTGAAATTGAGCCGTAACTTTACGCATACTTGGCTAAGTTTTAAACATCTGGGCCCAGGTCGTTTGGTTGACAATGTGATCACCAGTGCCGACTAGATCATAGTTACTTACTTGGGAATGTCGCACGGCTTCATATCACGTTATTTGTACTTCTTCCATGAACTAGAGGAGTCCCTCACTCGACAATGTCAGGGAAATCATCCTCTATGTAAAAAGCCAACCTCTGGTTCATGACAGAATTGAAAATATCCTTGTTAGGAACTTGGTAGTCTCCTCCCCCTCCCCTCACTTTGGTGGCCACGAGCCGCTATTACTGCTCGTTCTGTGGAATGGCTGGGTGACAGCGACTTTGCATCGAATGGAGCGGTACTGAGTTCGAGTCTCGTACATTCATCTCGCTGTTGTGACAGTGTGAATGTTACAACTAACCAACACCACATTATTGAGAATACAGCTCTCACTCTCGCTTCTGTATCTCTATACATATAGGGCGGGCTGTAATAAGTGAAATAAAGCACTAGAGAATGGACGGGACCATGGGGCCTAATCGCAGAGAGGATGTGAATCCTCTTTGCCGGTGCCATCACGCGCCAGGCGCGGGCATTTAGAATAATTAGAAAAGGTATAAGAAGAGGATGCTGAGATGCTGAGCAGCTGGGCCCGGCACTGCCAGCGCTTTTAACAGGTCTGTAGGGCTAATAAAAGTTAAAGTAAATTTTATTGAGACAATGACGTTCACAAGGTAAGAACGATATAAGGATATGTCTTAATATCACTACCAAGTGATGAGTTCAGCATTGATTGTGGATACACCTAGGTAGTGCAGTCCCTACTTACACCTAGGTAGTGCAGTCTCTACTTGGGCGAAAGATACAGCTGTTTACTATGTAATTGCATTCTGAGAAGCAGACACAGCGCGCCACTTCTACATCAATTCTCGGCGGTGGTGCCTGTAACACAGTAAATATCTGTGGATTGTTTAGGACAGATGGCAGACACGCACATGACGTTAACTAGTGCTATAAACAGCTGACAGAGAAGGACATTCACGACTTCTAGCTCATCTCCATGCATGTCCCTTCCAATTGCCTAAGAGGGGACAACACTGCGTGCTACTGCTGCATCAACTGTCTGCGGCGACGCCTGAACTTCATATTTCGCAATTTATTTAAGAACTGTTTCGGATAGACTCCAACGTGAATTTGAGGACTACCATCGAGCTAGGAAAGGCCGAAGAGACAGGCCTGCGACTACCAACTGGTCTTTCTTCAGGATTCCGCTCACTTCAATTATAGGAGTCGGTATAGTGTGCTACTTCAGCGTCAACTGTCTACGGAGGCGCCTGAACTTTTTATTTAACCCAGCACTTGACAATCGTTTCGGACAGACTCCCACGCCGCCTCGAGGAGTGCCATCGAGCTGGCAGAAAGGGAGACTTGCGGTCACCGCTGCAAACTTCGGCGGTGCAGAAAATCCTTTAGGGCTTTACAGCTCAATGACGCTCCTCGCCGTATTTGCCCTCTTTAGGCCCTGCATGGCATGGCTACGTTACGAGACTTTGCTCGCTAAAATGCCATAGGTTTATGGCACGGAGGTGAGGAGCGACGGCCGCGTCAACAGTTTGCGCTGCCGAAATGGCTGCTCTGATACGAGGTGAATGTGAGGTGTTCCTTTCTGGTTCGAGAAAATGGGAGTAAAAATAGGCAGGCTGGCTTGAGGTAAGAGTGCCATAGATTCGTGCAGGCGGTCTTATAAAATATCAGTAGTATAAGAAGTCTGAATGGTATATTAGAATTTTGTCTTTGACTCAAGAAAACGGGAATGAAAATATCCAGGCTGGCTTGAAATAAGATTGCCATTGATTCATGCAGGCGGTCTTATAAAATATCAGAAGTAAATAAAAACTGAAAGGTATATTTGAATTTCCTTTTTGACTCAAGAAAACGGGAGTAAATATATCAAGGTGGGCTTCAGAGAAGCTTCAGCTAATTCTGTGGAAATAATCTTATGTTATATCAGCCTTGCTCGACGTTTGAACTCATGAAAAATTTCTCAAATTTAATGAAAGTAAACTTGTTAATTGGAAGAGCTACTACACGGTTTGGTTCAAGAATTATGTGAAGTCACTGTAGATTTTATTGAAATTAATCGCATAAATGATGTAGCATTGATTTCAATACCTATTTTAGAAAGACCTGTTAGTAGTAGAAAAACAATCCGTAATTATGTCGTATCGTCAGAAGTTATCATGAAGAAGTGATCTAGTAACAGCAACAGTTCGTTCCGATACAGTTGTGGATTACGATGCGGATTAGCCTAGTGCCAAAAATCTGGAAGTGACTCACAAAAATGTCACCTTGCTTGCTGCTGTGTTTACGGTAAGAACAAAATATTTTACTAGTTATCTTGCCTGCAGCTGTTCAAAGTTTTTAAACACAAGAGCAACTGTATTCAATTAACCATATTTAAAAAAATTGTAGAAGTGTGAATCGTTGATATTTAACTAACAGTTATTTAGATGCTTACTTGTAGCTGTGTTGGTCGTATCATACAGATTTAGCTACAAAAGGGGTGGTGCTCAGACGTAAGCACGCGTCCATGCACAGATAGACGAGCTGCACATCACGAGCTTCTACAACAATAGTCGGAGAGAAGCACTGAACTCACTTTCCACCGAGACAGACAGATTAGGTTTAAACGCGAACACACAGATGCCTATTTACTGTTCACTATAAAACTAGCTTTCGGTTCCCTACAGCAGGCTACCCTCAGAGATACGTTAAAAAAACACCCTAAAAGTGGAGAAAATGTTAATTGTCGTGTTAGCGAGAATCCAGATCAAATACTGACCCTTATCTGGATTCCTGGATGATGTTGAGGCCCCCCGTCCTGGGTCACGCTGATGCGCAGCTCGATCTTCAGTTCAGCGCAGCACTGCTAGATAGCCTGGGTCCACTGGTACGCAAGCTGGTCCAACAGACTGTTGCCCTTTGCAGCCAGGGGGTAGTGTGGCAGAGGGGCTGATCAGGAACTCCGGCCAGGAACGCATCTAACTTCTTAAACATTGGCAACGTCCCAGGACGTTTTTTCTTTGCGGTAAACGGTTAAATGTTCCTCCAAAGTAGTACATTGATGGGTTATTTTGGCCAGTAAACAACATCTCAGTACGGTTTGAAAAACATTGTGATGGGAAAACGTGATTGTCATGGTGTTACTCCAAACGTATGGCTAAAAATTCGACAAGGGATGAACCTTGGCAAAGTTGTCTGACTCACTTTCACTGAAACTCCAACTCTGACTCGCTTGTCTCCGAATCATATTGATGGATGTATGTATAACGGATAAAACATAAAGGCTGCAGCTATAGCACAGCGCGGCCTCTCACTGCAGGTGTCAGAGAGACGCTGGGTCCCGGATAAAAGCATTAGCGGCATTGCCCTTTGGCCTCGGACACACAGACGGTAGTCACGACACTGGAACCACTAGAGCCAGCTTTTGCTTCGGTACAGTGAGCGCTGTAAAAAGTGAGATAATTGAATCAGAGTAACATTAGCAAGCAAAACATAGCACAGTGTGTTCATTTTTTGTTGCCAAATATTAAACCTACAACATAACCTTCGTCTTCTATCTTTTATTTATGCTCTCTCCTATATTTTGGTTCGCTCTATTCGCTCGTTTCTATTCGATGTCACGTTAATCTCCTTAAGTTTTGATAAATACTTATTACTAATCGTAGTGGAATAGCACTAACTGGAACTAGACCAAATGGTACCAGTGAGCACACCAAACGCCACACGATCCCAACGCACCTCGTCTAACGCCTTTCAATAACTAGCTTCTTATGTACCTTGCTTACAGCTATGTGGGGTCGTGATGATGCCTTAGCTAAATATTAAGTTAGTTTCTTACTTGCAGCTCTGCGAGGAAGCGCAGAAATGGGCGAATCGGCTGGCACAAAAGAAAATCCTGGAATACAGCAGCAGGAACGGCCGCGGGGAGTCGATTCTCACTTGCACCACCACGGAGGGGATCAGCGGTGAGTGCTGGCGTCCGTCAGTTCCAACGCGCACGGACGGCAAAAGTCTCTCAGGGGCCAAACTTTCGATTTCTTTGCAAAAACCGCGACTGTAACTTGATGTGTTTGAAATTTGCGGGACACGTCGTTGCACATTTAAATTTTCTCAAATTTAAGATCACTAATCACTTGCTATTTTGTAAAATTGAGAGTGGCAGTGTATCTTTGAGACAATTATTTATCGACGATGTAACAAAAATGAGACGGAGCTGCAACGTAGGCAAATGGTTAGTTTTTGGCTGGAAAACTTAAATGTTAATATTTGTTGTCTTTTGCGTCGAGTTTTACTGTCCTCTGAAGCGAAACTACAGTTACTAAATGGATACTATCAGTGCATGTAAATCTACGTGCAAATTTCAAGTTATTGAGCTGTTGCCGTGTTCGATTTGCGAACTTCGATAGAGTTCATCTACGCCCTGTAATTAAGGAACCTCACTATTTTACGTTAGATTTACTATTTTGGATCGAGTTTGAGTCGTAATCGGTTTGTGCGCTTGCTGTATTAGACTCGATCGTGAGCGAATCCAACGCTCACGACTGCAGTAATAGACCAATTAATGTTTTAATCGGATATAGACTGTCTAACTCAGAGTGGGCGATGCAGACACGTCCTGAATTTTGCTACGGAAAATAGGCTGATTTATTTCGGACTCGGAATGGCAACCTGACTTCAATGACTGAACTTGAATGCGTTTTGATTCTATTAAGTGGATTACCGTTGATTTACAAATGGCTCTTTCGATTGGTTGGCAGAGTTGAGATGTGAAAGCTTGACTTGACAGGAGCGTTTGATTCGTCTGCTGGATACGTGTCGTGGGTGTAAGAAGCAATCCGCATACGTAGAGCTTCCTGAGAACTCACTGTTATCGTGCAAGTTTAGGTTTATGAAAGTCTCAATAATACCCGATAAAGAGTCGACGCCTGAAGCCCAAAGCTACTGGTTGAAGCCAGCTTTCTCGTCTGAAGTCCGGATCAGTTAAATCTCAAAAAGTAAAGTTTTCCCTCCAGCCCAACGTGCTCAATATTGTATATGTATAGTCGCCGATTAAAAAATCTTTTCTAGGTATAATTACGGCATTGCTCACTTCATGTTCTTCTGTAAGTATTTAGTGATTATGGCTGTTTATGAGTAGTCGCTGCTGCTGTTGGTCAACGATTTTGGGTAATTATTAAGTAAACTAACTTGTGCGATTGCAACACACGATGTCTGTCGTTTTTCTAATGTACTTGTGTTACTAATACCACCAAACTTTGTTTATGGTAGGAGGTGGAGCGGTGAGAGCTTGGTACGAGACGGGTCGTACCTACAACTACCAGTGCCCCAGTTCTGCTGATCTTGCCCACGCAGGTGAGTTATACGGCTGCGAGCTGAGGCTACTAAGTTAGCACTAAGCATGAATCAGTGGCTCTGATGAAGTCAGTTCAAGTCACACTACCGTAAGACTCGCACGAAAAACTTTGCTCTGCATTTCCAGTTTATAAATTACCACGCGCCGTCGTCCATCTGAGCTTTCCTCTGGAAGAGTAACGGTCGTCAGGTACACAAAAGAACCATCATTTTAGTATGGAAATTCCAGTTTAAGCAAATCATTCAGTGAACTAACGTCACTTTGACGTCAGTGTTCCTTACGAAACCGCTTCATTTAGAATAGAATAACATAGCTAGTAAATGACCGGCCCACAGAACCGTGCCCCAAGAGGAGGAGCTTAGGCCCAGGCTCCGGCTCTCTCCGACCATGGTCGCTTCACTAACTACGTTCACTAAGAGTTGCGGCTAAGGCCAGCAATTCACAGTCTGCGCTAGCTTGGATTTCACCGCCAAGAGTCAATAATAGGTCGCATGAAGCTGCTAGCGTTTAACTCAGCTTTGGGTGAATTTGTGAATGTTTCTTTTTCACTGCGTTTCGGGTGTCCTGAGGTGGCTATATACTTCAGTATTGTTTTCCAGTCGCTCGGCGTCTGGGCGGGTAATTTTAATGTCAATGGTAGTGCGAGTCTACTGCACTACGCTTTGATGCAATCAGATATTCATCTATTTTTTATAGTTAGCCATATCTGGTCTGTCTTAATGTGTAAAACAACCAAGCAGCATGTCTGTTATTATGATACGATGCACTAAAATTGAAAGATATTAACGCTTTCGATTCGTACAGAAATCAGATTATTACTAGGAGCTTAACTGTTATGAAATTGTCCAAATAAGTGGAAGCAAATAGGCCAGCGGAAGCGAAAAAATGTACGATGAAAACTCTGTCTTATTCTTGTTCGTTGTGCTGATTTTGCTGCAAAAGATGTATCGTATCTGCGGACTTGATATTTGTGTTCATAAACAGAAGTTGTGAGCGATGGTAGTTAACGTACGGAGCAGAAGAATCTTCACTTTGACGGCAAAACCGTAAATTTTAATTCTACCTGACAGACAAAAAATACAATGTACATAGAGATCTTCCTATCGAATTGCTCAGAAATGTTCAGCATGCCAGTTTAAAGTTTATCAATAATGAAGAACTAAAAGTACCTATATTAATTACTACGGATCAGCTAAAGTTTCAACAGCTACGAAATAATTCCCGAATAGAGAATATATACAGAATAAATAATAAAAATCATGAGAACGTTACCTCAATTAGCAGAAACTAGTGCAACACAAAAAAAAAAAAAAAAATGGAAATTTCAAGCATCCCCAGCACCTTGAATATTTCAGAAACATATGAAATTAAAAAAAACCCTCAGCAATGAGGAAGCAAATTTGTGATGAAGGAACTAAAATTAGCGAGCTGGGTTTGAACGATGAAATTTGCGTAATCAACATTGTACAGTACTGTATATGATATGATACTATGCATAATTGGAAATACTAATTTTAGAGAAGAGAACCTTGTGAAATCGTGTATCTTTGTACCACTAATCGACAACAATAATCGTACGTTTCACTGTAAAAGATACTAGTCTGTACTTCGAGAGAACAAGAAAGAAAGAAAGAAAGAAATTACACAAAAAACTTATACATATACTGTACATGCATGTGTATGTATATATATATTTCGCGTTCCTCCTCCAAGATGACGATAAAGAGGTGAAAATTTGACCCTCAAATTAACATTTTAATGTTGACGGTGGTAAAATGAGCACCTAGTAGGATCCATGACCCGGACGATTCAAATCTATATGTATTATGATTCTGCTTGAGGCTCCGTACCTACGTCTGTCCATGTGTCTGCACGTTACGCTTCAAGTGTTAGCGGAAATTTCAACTTGCAAGAAGCTCTGATTTTCGCCATTGTTGTTTTCTCTTGGCTTGCTCTTGAAGAAATTTTCAGTCAGTTTCGAAACAAAGACATAATGTTCATTTTAAACGTATCTTACATACCATGAAACCGATTTTCATATCGTGTAATATTCATGTTGCTGGGTCCGCATAACGATCCAGATATGGGAAATTCGTAGCCATGACGCGGTGCAAATCGAGCTATTCTGAACTGCTTCATTCTAAGCTGTAGTTTTCAAGGGAAAGTGCGATGTGTGAAGAAATCACGTAAACTGAGAGAAACGACTGCTTGCGGCGACGTGAATCAATTATCGAAAAAAATGGGCTAAGCCTGTTGTATCTTGTGGGAGAGATATCGCACATGAAGCATAAAGCTACCAATGGTTCCGTTATTGAATTGAAATCTACAAATACATGGATGAAAAATGGAACTGTTAGATATGTGATTGTCTGTATAAAGTTATCTTCAGACTACAAAGGTTGGCGAAGGTGTGTAAATGTGTCAGAAAATCAACAAGCAAAGTACATCCGAACAGTGAGAATGCTATATTCGTTTTTATTGTGTTTTTATGTCTATGTCATGATATACAAGGGAGAAAACTTTGCTGGTAAAACTTCTGCGAGATCCACTACAGTGTTATCATAGGGTCTAGATAGGTTATATAAAGTGACTTAGGATGGTCGGGCTACGACGGGGGATGCACCGTATACGCTAAGCCCGCTGCGTACGAGTCCGAACACGGAAGCGCTTCAAGTTCCTGGAACAGATGTTGTTGTGCTCCTGATAAATGCTGAATATATTCAGACACATCGAGTCCATATATGTACAGTTGCAAATTGAAACTCAATAGAAACTCGGAGAGAGATTTAAAACTGAGCACGTGACCCTAGCTGTAGCGGAATAGCTGCCACAGTTTTTTGTTGCAGTTTGTATACAATAATATTAGGCACGTCGAAGCTGTGTGCACAGTAGCATATTGAGAAGGATAGGGACAAACGCTCCCATGTCCCGACTCTCTTGTGCAGCAGACTGGAGGTTAGATGCAGTTCGCCAGGGTTAAGGGACAGACGCTATTTAAGGGGTATGTTAGGTTAGGCTGAGGAGCTGCATTACGTCGAACTTAAGTGAGTTATAATACTGCAGGTTAGGATTGCTTCATCTTAGAAAATGTAACCACTAACTAACTGTGGAATTTCTACGGGTCCCGCTAGTTAATTTTTAATTTTAGAGCATTGGCACTAACGTGATCGAGGTTTAAAACTATGAAAGCAGATGGCATTTACTTCCTAAAGTCTTGAACAAGAAAAGGTATCTTTCATTAGGGGCTTCCTGTCGGTAGTGTAGTTTTATTTTATTGAATTCATTTATACCTTCTACAAACTGAAACTAATTCTGACATTGTTCGGGAGCATCTGGAAAGTTATATTTCTTTGCTTCATATCTATGCCCGAAACCGGTTTTTGTAGTAGTTTTGAAAGTTTATTGTGATCAGAGTTTTAAGTTTTGTCGCGGTAGTTGAGGCCAAATATGACGTCACGTCCCTGATATCAGCCATCTTTGGGACTACTCTGGAAAAGTTAGATTATGCGAGCTCCTTATCTTTATTATTTTAAAGGAAGATCAGGGTGCAGTGCATCTTCCTTATACATATATAGTAGCTTAGCATGATGACCTCAAGCATGAACAGTTTATTGAACACTCATGGGGTCTCGCATCGACTTCTCTACTCTCATTCTTGTCGACTGATCGAACTTCCTAGTTACACAATCAATAGTTAAAGAGACACACAATGTGTATTATTATTTAGTGTTGATGATAATGAGTTTTGAAAAAAATTCTAAATTCTACTTTTAAAAAAAGCTGCCTGTAAGTTTTGAATCCTACAGCCTCTTTCTAACAATTTGGCTGGCGACGGTAAATCTTAGTTTCCCTAACTAAATTTTGTCAGAATTTTCGCTCCACCTTATTAGTTAATTCAAACTGATTCTTTTGATTGTGAATTCCGTTAGTTGATTTGATTTATTAGAGCTACATATATCAGTCTGATCATATTTTCCTCGAAATGTCCTCTGTTGGGCGCGAGTTCCATGTGAAGATTTGGTTCTGACTATCGTCCGCTTTGCAGGTGAATTTTCTCAGCTACTGTGGTCATCCTCACGAGACTTGGGTGTCGGAGTGGCCAGAGGAGAAGGCAGCAGGATCGTGGTTGTGGCAAGATACAATCCTGCGGGCAATCAGCCAGGCCACTTCTTGGAGAACGTCCGGCCTCCAATCCGTGGACTGCCACCGTCCTGCCAGCTGTCCAGAACCCGGGAGGAAGCCAACATGTCAGTGCAGACTGCTTTGTTACCACCGAGTCCCAAATCTTCTTCTGTGAAACCTATAGGCAAAAAACAGCAATCTAGTCCAAAAATAAATCAAAATGGCGTAGCTTTTCCTACCGCTGCTATAGATCAAACCGTTGTGGTGGCTTCTCCAGACGAGCCGCCCAGCAGCAGCCGAGGTGGCAGGATGGCGCTGCCTGTGTGTTGTGGTGTCACGGTTGGCCGTAGGAGAACCAACGCGCCTGGGACGCCCAGACCAGCTCGCCATCTTACCGCCAACAGTAGCAGTTTCGGCAGCTACAGAAGTTCTGGACCCGCGCGAAAAGTTGCTGCTGGGTATGATAGTGTGCACCCTGATCCTGTTGAGTGTGCGAATGTAAATTCTGATTCTGTTGGGTACGCCGGTGTCAATTCTAACCCTGTTGACTATGCCAATGTGAATTCTGGTTCTGTTGATTATGGCAGTACTCATCCTGATCTTGGTGGGTACGGTGGTGTTAATTCTAACCCTGTTGGGTATGCCAGTGTGAATTCTAACCCTGTTGGGTATGCCAGTGTGAATTCTAAACCTGTTGGATATGCGAATCTTCCTGACTCTGTTGCATACGGCGGTGTTCATCCTGATCCAGCTGCTTATACTGGATTGCACCCTGATCCCGTTGAGAACCAACTTAACAGTAGCTTCGCGAACGACTTAACGCTTGTGTCTGAATCAACTCCTCTGCATCAGTCTAGACCAAGTAGATACGCTCTTCCAAATGTTCGTCCGTCTATACGTAACTTGTGTCCATCGTCTCCTCTTCGTACTAAAATGAATTCCAGATCGTCGAGTGTGTTTTCGCCTAGATCTTCTAATTCCTACCAGCTACATCCCCGCTCTGCAAGTGTTCACCAGCCGATAGACTCTGACACCTGCAAGCACCAGCCTCTTTCTGCTCGTCCTTACCTAACCAAACTTGTCACGTGACCCATAAGTTTATATTTTGATGTTGAACGTTTTGTGTGCGTTGTTTTATTCATTAGTATTTTCGCTCAAACACTTACTCTTCTAAGTATTTGTTCATGTATTTATTGTGGTGCTAATATAACTATTGCATGGGAGCGATTTTAACTTTCTAATATGTCTGATTTTGGTTGTTCGTATCTTTTTATGCTCACATTAGGCTCTAATTACTTGTTGTAAATTGATTTAACTAAAAAGTTTTGGCATTGAGTCGTATGACTGTAGTAATTTTTGCATAATTTAATTAGCATTAAGAACTGTTGTTTTTTGGCTTGAGTAACTAACGGTTTGCAAGTTAGAGCATTTTTATTTCTTCATAACTTGAGCATTTTCATGTATCTAGGTAATAATTTTGAACATATCTTCAATTGCTATTAGTTTTGCAGTATATATGCCACTACTGTATTTAGTTTTGATCTGTATCGGTGTTATAATTTCTGTCTTGTGGAGACATTAAATGACTGCCTTATGAGAACAGATGTGGATATTGTTATTTGAAACTTATGCACGAAGGATTATATATGCATAGAATGGATTGAGTCAAATTAAGTAAGTGAATTTAATCTGTTACGCTAAGTTCGAAATTGTAAAATGCTTGGACTGGAATAGGTATTATATTTTTACGAAGGGAATTTAAACCCAACTGCCTCTATTTCATTTTACAAAAAGTTTAAATATGATTTACAACTTGTGGGAAGACGTATATAACTGTTTTGTTAAGAGGGAATGGAACTGTTTCCCATATTTCAAAATATTTGCAATACATCGAAGCAAGTTCACATACAGCAGTATAAAATCATTTAAGATACCTGCAGGCTGAATACTTATATCACATGATACACTTAGGGCGCATATTTTATATCTGTTCGTTTGGTATTTGCTTAGTGTTGACTGATGAACGATGCTGAATTAATTATGTAATTTTGGTATTAATCAGGACCATTTTTTATTGTTTAGAATAGTCAGTCCCATGTACGTTTTATGTGGTATGCGTTAGTCAGTTTAGTACCTATGACAGTTTACTTAACTGTGATGGTATTTTACGTTTAGGTTGTTCATTTTTGTACATGTGTGAATTTTGTCAAAACCGTAATCGTTTCTTTAGTGAGTTATATATTTTCTGAGGGTTTTAGCTAGAAAATTTATACTTCTTCAGTTGGAGCTCTTGACTTTACAGTTTCAACGCTTCTGAAAACTGAAGGTTTTCAGCGATTTCGTATTTACCTGAAGTACAATAAGTGCTATTTCTACTAAGTACAGCTATGCGTCCGTGACCAGGGTGGCTGCCTTTTGCTTTGACAATCATTTCCTTCATCGCAGCGCTTTTATCCTAGCTATTAGCAAATGTATTCTAAGACCTCCTCCTCATATTCTGCTTCGTTTTATTCTTCTTCTACTTCTTCACTTGGTAGTTGCATTTAATATTATCGTTACACTTTTGTTGCTTTCCCTTGCTTGCGGTCAAATGAAGCGCTGCGTGCCAACCAGGTGAAGATGCCTAAGCACATGACGCTAAATGCATTGCTAACTACTGGTTTAAGTTCCCAATAATAGTGTCAAAATGCTGTAACTTACTGAATATACTGTCCCGCATAATTTAGCATCAGTACATATTCCCTTTACCAGGGTACTCGGCTGCTGAACAGGGCAGATAGAGAGATACCAGTGAGGCTGTTGCCTCAAGTTAGCGTCTCCATGTTATGGGATGCTGCCTCAAACAGGCGAGAAGGATCACTAAAGCCCCTGATCGCACTATACTTTGGGTACCTGGTAGCTTCTGAAAAGGAAAAGCGCTTAAAAAACCTGCCCCAAAGTCAGTGATGTTAGTTTGAATTGCTCCAATGTGTGATGAAAAAAAGATGTTACTAAAACATTCAGACAGTACTTTTCGTCTGACAAAATGAACTGATGAGTAAATATATCTGAAAATGCAAATACGAAAACTAGGACTCAAAGTACTTTCAAGCGAAGTCCAGGTGGTGTATTACAGTCCATCACACTTGTCCAGAGGTCTGTTCGTTATGGCGCAGCAGGACTGCACAGTACCCCCATTTTACGCACTTAATTCTTTAAAATAAGCTTCCCCTGCCTTGTTTTCATACGGCCTATCGTTTGCTGAGCTCTATTAAAACTCACGTATATTACTCAGAAACTATTCATCGCCCCTAGACGAAACACAAAGAAATAAGGTACAGCAACTAATGCTATAGTACTGCTGATTTGCTTAAACCTTCCTCTACAACGGACCAACTCAGATCATAAAGTGAAGTAGGCAGAGCATTTCAGCACAAAATGTTCTTTTCACAGGAAGCGATCAAGGGTTTCACTGCAAAATTGATTTTTAGAGTATCTGCTAATCTGCTCTTCGAAGAAAACAACAGAGGGTGTCAGTACAAAATCGGCCTCTACAGTGCTGTATTTGCGAAACTGCTGCTCATAGAAAACGATGCTTTGTCTCAGTGTAGAGTCATCCGTCACTTTATCAATTCTGCTCACTGAGAAGATTGTGGGTTTTGGAAAAAAAAATACAGCAACGGATGTCCGACGTGCTCTGATCTCCACTGGTTTGTGGCACGCATCTCTTCATTTAATGTAGTGCCTCTGCTACTGCCTTTGCTAACATGAGTTTATTGCTCTTTCGCTCAACGTGGCTTCTATAATATTACACTTAAATATAACTTCACTTAATATAGACATGTAAGAGTTTAACGAAAATAACACAAAAAAACTGTAACTAACTCTGCAAAGTAACATTCCTTCTCTTTGAAGTTGGCAGTTATCATTAAGCCAAGTTCACAATATAGTCTTTTGTTCGCGTTTCCAATTACGAAGGGTCCTAATGCGTTGTACTTTCTTTGTAAATATTAGAATGTTATACAGTTTTCTGGTTTTGATTCAGAGTAAATCTGTAGAAATATCGGGAAACTTGCTTATGACATTTGCTGAGCAAACTGACTTTATGGTACGTCTTCTAGCAACTTTTTTGATGGACGCCTGGTTGTGCTTACATGCAGGGAACCAACACGTCCGAACATGATGTTGCGCGTACGGAAAACAAACGACTATAGTATGAACCAGGCTTAGAACAGGCTTTGGAACGTATTTTCTACGAACAGCCGCATCTTGCCTTAGATGATATTTGGATGAGGTCCAGGTCGTGGAATGCAGACCACCGTTCGTGTACCGAGGTTTCGTTGCTTCATAATGGGCGTTTAAAGTTTCAGTTCTGCTCATTGAAAATCATTTGATGAATTCGGTACAAAAGCGGCATGTAGTCGTAGAAAACCGCCTTATTAAACGGGGCTCATGTAGCCCTTGATGGCAAGGTCACCCCGAACAAGCGGACTTGCATTCCTGGTAGGATTACGTTCATGCATATTCCTTGCCCAATCTTTTTCTCCTTCCTTTCTGTTGCTGATTTTTGTCATCATTGGAAAATGAGAGTTTGGTGTTATGTATTAATTTATATTTATTCCGTAGTTAGCCTATGTAATACATAATCAACTGATCGTCAATATCTATTGATGGTCAAGGTAGCGTCGTCTATATAACTATTCATTGGAACTTTGCTCTTTCATTCACAAATTGCTTTGAATTAAACGAAGTATGTAACTCGATATACTTCGTACTACAATAACAGGGTGATATTATTTGTATAAAGAATGGTGATTTATTCACTATTTATGTTCATCTGTACAACATTATGAGCTGATATCATTACCTCCGCCAAGGAGGTTATAGTTTTGTCAGAGTTTGTCTCTTTATTTGTCTGTCACCAAGATAATTAAAAAAGTAATGGACGCTTCTTCACGAAATTCACAAGGATTGTTATGCATGCTAGGAGGACTAGATGAGTAACCTTTCGTGAATAATGGTTGAACCTGTTTGTTTATTTATCTCTGTTTCTTCGCAACTTAACGCAAGATGTTATGAAGAAATCTACAAGAAATTTCGAGGAAATACTAGGGATATTATGAGGAGCATATATATGGTCATGCTTTATGATGATTTTTTCGTCTGTGTTTCTCTGTGTTTATTTTTCTCTTTGTTAGTAATATCACCCAAACAGTTATGAACGGATCATCATGATATTTGCAGGAATTGTGAGGGATGTTAAGAGAGACGAATAGCCAAATTTCAGTGATGAACTATTCTTCCGTTTGTGTGTTAGTCTCGCTGTCCGTCTTTTCGTTTGCCAAAACATAACTCAAGAAAGCTACAGACGGATTTTCAAGAAATTTTCAGGAACTATGAGGACTGTTAAAAGGCACAAGTGAACAAATTTTTGTGATGATAAAAAATCCCCGATTCAGGACCAATGTAAATTTTCGGTTAACATTGCGCTTCTTGACGGAGGTATGCGTTCTCAGAGAGCTTCTCTAGTTTCCAATTACAGTTGTAATTTTGCTAGCAGCTCAACCTCGGTATTTTGATATTCAGGGTGCCATTTACAGAGTGAAGATATTATTGTTACTAGGATTAATATTCATGTAATTACCATCTTCATTATTTCAATACTATCATTATTATCTGTGATAATTTAGTGTGACTGAAGTATGTAACTTTTCATTTTGGTAATCTCTGAAATGCGCTGCAACCTATTTTCAGTGTGTAAGCAACAAAGTCCACTAATTATTATTATAATTATTTTGTAATTGGCGACAGCAATTATTCATTACTTCAGTTTGTTACTGATGCTAATAATTCACTGTTTTCGGCACGGCAGCCATGTACAAAGTTGGTTTTACCAAAGAATCAAAATGTGTTGATTACTTTAACAGGTGCTGCTGTGTGACGCGTAGCAGACTCCACGGCGGACGTGAAGATCGGCCGCGGATGTTGCCTCCCTTGCTGTCGGTGACATACAATTTGTGCTCCATAGCTTGTCCACACAAGACGACCAATATATGTATAGTACTTTTTGTACAGTTAATGCTATTTACAATGGAATCCACCGGAAAAAGTGTAAGCAGAAATATAGAAAGTGGGTGCATTTACTTCTCCGCCACTGTCTCCATAAATCCATTGGTGGCTCGTGGATCCTAAAGAGGGGGCGCTGCACGGTTCCATCGTAGGATATTCCTTCTAAATTATTAAAATCAGCAAGAATTATTTAGTTTCTGCTGAATGTCAGAAGCCCTCTACTGGTTTAGTAGAAATTACAAACATCCTGGTCTGAGCAGTTCCTCCACGTTAGAAGTCAGGAGCCACCACTTAGTAGTGTCACGTCATCAGGAGACAAGTATCGTAAGCAACCCGTTGCTTTATTCTTGTGAGCTCTAACGGCATCACCAGTTGCAAGTTCGGGAAATGTATCGGAGTTTCACAAATATTTAGGGAAGCGCATATAGATAAATAGATAAGTTGTTTTGATCAGTAGAATAAATTGATCAGAAGGAGATGAAGGCTTAGGACGAGAGCTGAATGTCTCAAGGCAAAGGGTTAACTCATTGCCGTACAAATAGACTGGTCAGTCATGCTTCAAATTCTGCTGATCCTATGAAAGTAATTTTTAACGAAGACAGCAAAGAGTGAAACGTGTTGAATGCATCTCACTTATGTCAAGGTTAACATTACTTTACACTGTATCGACAAAATAAAAGAAACTACGGTTTTTCCTTTTCATAATAAGAGCGTTGTTTAAAACGTTCCCTCTGGATGGCGTTCACGGTTAATGCCAAACTGCCCTCTCGTCTTGTACACTGATGGATATGCGTGATGAGTGGCTGTTTTTTCCGCTATCTCGTTGCAAGGACCAAGTAATTGTATTGCATTATTTCACTGGAAGCTAACATACTGACATTCGTTTGGTACGTTACATGATTAACTCTTTAAGAGCGTGCAAGTCTGTTTCTCTACGCCTCAGCTCGGATAATCTCTGGTCGACTGCAGCCGTACACTCTTCTATGCAGTAGGGGCATTTATCTGCAGCAGGAACAAGTGCACGGGAGTTTCCTAGGTGAGGTGCGCGTTCAAAGGGATTTTATGCCTGCTTTCTGAACGAGAGTTATGTAAGATATCCTCATTGGCAATGCCTTCTCGCTAATTGTCGGTCGTGGTATAGCTGGAAGAAGTTTTGACGTAGCACGCACTCGTTCTAACTCAGTATTACCAAGGTGACGTCACGATCACTGTCGTTCTCAAGCACCACAAAGGCGAACACAGACGAGCGACATTTTCGCTGATTTCGACGGGCAATATTGTGGGTAGATCCAGCTTGCTGAGATATGTTAGTGTACAGGCAGCAACAAAAGGCTTTGTGGTTTCTATGGTTTAGAGTAAAATTATCGCAAGTTGCGTAGAACAAAAACGGCAAATATTAAGTTGACTTATTTTATTATTTGTTTATACACATTTTTTTATTCACTGTGCATAGTACTCTGCGACTGAATGTTTTGTGCGATCTTGTAGCTCGCAACCGAAACTTTCACATTTTCGCTTTCTGTTGGATATTATTGTTGTAACCTTGTGACAAATATATTGTTTTCATTTGACATTGCAGGTTGCAATATAAGGCATTAGGAAAAACCCTGAAACTTGGGGGAAAAATCCCAAGGAGTGGCAGCACTGTTGCTTAGTTCTAGCACTTCAAGGTGCAAATGAGCCGTACCGGCCTCATGTAATAGTGCTATTTCTGCTAAGTTTTTTATGAACTTTAGAGAAGGATTAAAACGGACTACATTCGCAAGACGTTTCCTTGGCACTCGTAGGAAGAACTATGATATACCTACCTGGCACACTCGAAACTATTCTGTGTAGTAGTCTTGTTTCAAAATGATGAAGGTTTGTGTATCTGGTGTCGATGATGGCCGTCCACAAGTTCGTACGTAATTTAGTTGATAAATTCACGAATACAAAGTTCTGTATCCAGAGTTTGCCCTGTGTAGTTAGTATATTAATATTGCATCCCAGAGTTCATGGTTTAAGTTGTCCATGGCTTTCGACTTTGTTTAAAGATAATGCAAATAGCAGCAGCCCTTGATCCTAGCGATTGTCGAATGGTGAAATCGTCTTTCCGCAAGTTTATTTAGTGGATTATTTTACTTTAAAGTTTTTGAATTTAGTTTAAAATCCAAGCGATAGTATACCACCCTAACAGTTTTATCTTGTGTCGTAGATGGAAATTCTATTCTGCTTTCGCTGTTACTTTTTAGATACGGCTCGAGTATGTTGAGAAGGGGAAGATTCTGCCTGTAGAAGGTGATTTATCACTGTCTTCGGTAGTGAACCCACGTGAACAAATGTTGATCTATTGTTACAATGTGCTAGTTAATCCACTCATGTAATACGCTTCTAAAATTTGCAAAAGATAGCTATGTAAATGTTGCTTCTCAATCAGCTTTACTTTTAGAAACGGAACTGAAACGGTATTTTGGGACCTCGATAAAGATAATTTTGATTTAATAATAGTGAAAAATAGGTGTCGATGCAAGAACTTAATCGACAATTTTTGTATTCATATGGGCTGGCATTTTTATTTTTTTTTTGTTGGTTGAATAATAATCATATTTCCATTCGTGCAACATTTTCATTTTGCTGGGAAGGAGTAATTTTTATACAGGATAAATTCTGTGAAGCTTACCCGGCAGTTCTTTAATGCAACGTGCGCATTTTTCCATTTTTCTGTTAGTAAATTTTGAATAATGAGTGCATTATGTTGTACTCTGACTGAAAAATGGAGCAAATGTCTTATTTTTTCAAAATTGATCAAGTTAGTCATATTCACAGATCTTATTATACAGGATTGAATTTTTTTTTGTAATAATATTTTAGGAAAATCAGAACATCTGAGTGACAAAATCTGAGCCACGTTAAAACTGCATTTTAAGCTCCTTCAACAATAGGAAGCTTTTGAGAGGCCATGCTATGTAGATCTAAGTATCACGGGTGTAGTGCTATTGCAAAACGCTTGTCGGATAACAATAGTAGTGCCGTGTGCCAACCATTCTTTGCCCCTCTAGTTTCACCCTAGCAGAGTTGTGTGTCGCCTCTGAAGCAAACACCGTAAATAATTACTTCTGGTGGGGAGGGGGGGGGGGGGGCAAAAATTCTGTTGGGGTACGAGAAACCAAGTTTTGGTTCAACGTTCTTGGATAAATTAGAGATTATTATTTAAAGATCAGTAATAAGTTACATTCAAAAGTATCAAACCGTTAGATGAATTCCAAAAGAACTGTTGAAAGAATTGTAAATTTGGGCTTACGAAGCATTGCTTAATGTTCTCATATAATTTACGTTTAACAAAAATAGACAATATAGCGTTCCAAGCTGAGAAAATACAAGCAGTATAATAAATTTCACAACTTTGGATACAAAGTGATCGATTTAGGTATTTAGAACAATTTTTCTTGCCTAAACATTTGGTAACCATTTACATGGAATGAAAATTAGCAAGTCTTTTTAAACCATCAATTTACAAGCGTTTATTATTTCAAAAATTAACAATAATGGGTGCATGTTCAGCTAGCACACCATATAGGCTATGGGCGCTACTAGACTGTATTCGTCTGGCTCGATGTTTTGGGTTCTTTTTCCGAACGTGACTTCGGTTTTTTGAGAGATGATTTTTGAGAGGGTGACCGCCGTTCAAGATTTCTTTTTCATGGGGAGGTTATTTCACTGATACAGCAGACGGACTGGAAAATTCCCGGCACTATAAAGAAACACACAGAGAATAGGGTTGGTTTGAAGCGATCCATTGGCTAGTTAAATTAAAATTTAGAAGCTAGGCCTGCTCGGAACGTCAGACAAGACCTTTAGCTCTGGCGCTTTGAATTGTGCTGCAAAAACTAGAAGCAAATCGCCTACGTTGAGCCGAAAGAAAACTTCAGTTACGGAGCGTGGCCGAGTTTTTGAAAATGTGAAAGGGGAATAAATTAAGGGCACGAGCTGGCACAGGTGTCTGAAGCTCCGGTTAAATGAAGCCGTGAAGTCTTAACTCTGTCACCCACTCGAACGGCCCATAGTGCACATGTTCACGATTTCAACCGACCTATTCTCTCTGTGTAGCAATAGAATATTGAAATTTATCCATAATGAATGCCTTTGGCACTAAGGCGCCACTACTTCACTAACATATAGACTAACAACAGGAGTACTAGATACGAAGGACTTGCTCAGAGCTTGAATACTCGCAAGCTGTTGAATTATTAGTTTTAGGCGAAGCTAGTTATCTATAGCAAAGGCTGTTGGTTATACAGAGTTGGAGCGGGCCTATAGACTCCATCGCTTGCAGCAGTTCCAGTGAGACAAGCTAAGCTTTTCCAAAACTTTAGTCATGACCGTTGGTTTCGCTGTTTTTTATTGATTTTTAAGCATGAATTTAATACCAGACGGGTTTGGGATTTACGCCTAAAGCTCGATCCAAAGAAGCAGAACTATCGCTCATGAATGAAATTCCAAAGAAGTTACAGCTCATGAGGGTTGCTTATCTAATAGGAACTGTTTCAAACGATGGCACATTATCTATGCTGTAGAAAAATATGCTTTTTTGATCGATCGCTACCGCTTGCATGCCTTTTCAGTGATATATCTTTATTACGTGAAAACTTCTACTAAAGCTACTTTAAGGTACGGAAAACAAACTTTCTCTTATGCTTGCAATGGCATACAGTTGTGATGCACTTCATGACGTTAGCAACTATAGTCTGACCATTTTATGAAGGCGGTTCGGTCGTGGTCAACTTCCTCTACAGCGGGGCCAATCCTATGAATATTTCTGAGATTTCTCTATATGCAGTTAGTGGGCGTGTCTAAGATATGGGCCGAACAAAATCTCAGATATATCCATAGAATTGGCAACGTTATGGAGGAATTTGACCACGACCGAACCGCCTTCGTAAAATGGTCAGACTATACAGGAAATACCTACAGTGGTACGAATGTTGTGCACTATGAAGGTGGCTGCGATTGGCCTATCGAGATAATCCAGTCCGATCAACGCCGATCCTGCAGTTCAGTTTTGATTATTCGGTTCAGGAAGTGTGCCACCGTAAGTGACGGATATTTTTTTTTCTGCCCTCTTCTTTTCTTTGTCCCCGGAGTTGCTAGTTTCCAGGGAGGGGGGAGTTACTGACGTATTCTTGGCATGTTACTGACCCGTCGTTTGTCCCTAACTTCGATTCAAATTAATCTGTGGCTGGGTTCCTTCAACGGACGCTGCAATTAATCAATAGTAGTATTATGAGAACTTATTACGCAGCAAAAACAAAGAACTATACTCAACAACCTGGATGGTACCTCGACCACAGCGATGTTCTGCAATCACAACCCCAGGGTTACCTGTGCCGCACAGGCGTCATCCACCGCTCAAACTCGTACCTATCGCAAGCGGTAGTTGCCTAAGTACAATATACCCTCCGTTCCGGGTCTTGGCCAGCGTTTTTCGCTCTACAGTAGCGTAGACAAAGGTTGTGATTTCTACACGTCTCAAGTTGTGTTGTTAAGCTAGATTCGTGCATCCAGTTTCATAGGCAACAGAGAACGTCCATAGATACCCTAGAACACTAGTTAGACTTAGGTTGGCAGTAATATTTGCTCATGCCATCAACTTGGCGGTCTTCATCACTTGCTGATATTTTCCATTTTTCCTTTCTTTTTGGCATTTTTGTATTTAATTACTGTTTGGCTCGGCTTTTTGCACCTTTGTTCGAACCAAGGAGATTTAATAGACTGGGCATCACAGCTACATTTCGCCGTACTGGCCAGGGATTTTTTGTTCTTCGATGGCTGCTCCCTTCCCGCCAATCACAGGCTCACAGCCATCCCTTCCCACCTATCACAAGCTCCCAGCCATTCGAGCAACCAATTAGCGCGCCAGCCTGGCCGGAAATTTTAGCTTCAGATCTCCGTAGCCGCTGCTACCTCCTCATATTAAGCCTGCTTGGTTCGAACGCTGTCATGATCCATCAGCAGTAGCACACGCCAGCTTTCTTTACTCAAACTATATGAACAGCCACCGTTCCACGAGCTTAGTGTACCATGTCCCTATGTGTACCTAATAAAGCATGTTATTATTCAGCTGCTACCCACAATATAGGAATATCCTCAGATGAAATTGTTACAAACCTGAGTGTCGTAGTTACTCTTTCAGGTTCGTTGTACTTAAATGTTTTCGTATACGAAGCTTCTAAGTATATTTTCGGCAAGTTTTGAAAAGTTGGACATGTATCAATATCTACATGGATAGCTCAAGATGCGGATATCAATTTTGGCGTGGATGATATTAAAAAGCTTTTCCAATGAATCGACCCCCAGAAAGTTGCACTTTCCCCGGTTAACCGTGTATATTATGTTCGGTTTACCCGAGGCGTTTGAAAGCTGACCTAACATATGTCGCATAAGTCAATATCTCATCCAGACCGAATAGAAGTCTTCTCAACACAAACCGATTCTCAAGTCGTGTTATCGAGCGATCTGAGTAGCCATGGCATTCATTGCTTGGATTTGTGCTCGGCCGTGTGGGTCTGCCGGATATAGGAGTTCATGTCAGCCTTGAATAATTTTTGAAAACTTTTCTAAGCACCTTTTCGGGTGTTTTTGGGAGATTGTTTGGTGCTCTGTTAGGGTCTACCTGTTCCTTGAAGACCGGGAGTCTAGTTTTCAAAATAACAGCAAAAATATAAAACATGGTAATATTCCTACCATTTTACAAACAGAACCTAAAGATAAACCATCTGGTACCTCTTTTGTTCAGTCTGGAATATTGAGAATTTACAGTAGTTGAACATCTAAACTCGGAAAACATTCATCGTAACATTTCACTCTCAGATACTTCCCAGTTATTTCATTAAGGAAACCGAAGTGCATAGATTAGAAGCGTCTTCGGTTACTCCCGAGCTCTTTTTTTTCCACTTTGCAGAAACGGGTCGTTTGTTTGTATAGCGAGTTAATTAATGGTAAATAGTGTTATATGCAGCTCATACCGAACGATAATAAGTAAATAGATAAATAAATAAATCAATAACTAAATATATATCGATGATGCATGAACATTGTTGCCATCTTATAACGAGCGCAAAGTTTGAAGTGAAAAAGGGGCTTCCCTTTTCAATATTGGCATTGCTGTAGTAATTGTGTATTGTCGTCAACCTGAAAAGGTGAAGCTCATCTTTCGCTACAAATATTGCTCTTTGAAATATATCTATATGCATATATATAACTCAACTCTTCTTCTATATTAATAGTTATAAGAGCTACTATATATAAGGTCAATAGAATATATGAACTGTAGCGTAAGTTTTTATATGCTTTTTCAAATGACGAAAATACTTGCTTTTTAAGATACTTTACCCAGGCTGAAGTTGGTACATAAGTGGTCTTTACTGAATAGCAAGGTCATAGAAATGCTTACCTGTTACTGTTGCTCATGACTTTTAGATTTATTATACCTCTTCGTTCCTTACCTGCTGAACGTTCCTCTTCATGCGTGTCAATTGTGCGTCCTTGAATTAATATTTTTTTTAAACATGCTACGTGTCCCTTCCTTTCCCTGTCTTAAAACACTGATGCCGTGACTTTACAGGCTAACAAGCATATGCACATTAATTGATTGATTAGGGGAACCTTAAGGCGTTAGTGGAAGTGGAAAAAGATTCAAACCATACGATGTCAGAGGAGGACTATTGACACCAAGCGGTGTCAGCAGAGAAAGATTCAACTAATTTGCAGTGCGACTAAGCTGTATTACTCGCTAATTTTATACACAGATTTTATCGCAGGCTAGCTAATAAAAAATGATCACGTTTTCAATTTTTCTAAAACAATCATTGCAGGATTTTGAATAAAAAGCGAAAGTAAGAAAAGTTGAAAGTGGAAGTTAGAGGAAAGCGATGAGGGCTCGGATAAATTAACTGGTAACTTATATTTTCTGCATCGCTCGTCCTTCACGACTGGAAAGGGACCACCGGGCATTAAATTTAACGTAACAACATCCAGAAATCTGCAACAGATTTGTTGCTAGAAGTGCATTGTTGGCAGCTGTCAACAGCTGTTGCAAACAGCGAAGAGCGTCACTTCACAAAGATGCACATTATATGTATCGGTTGGGTCCCCAGGAGTACAAACTGGGAGACCCTTGCAGACAATAACTAACTTGTAAATTGAAGCACAGTAAGCTTCATTAAACTAAAACCTGTTTCAGCTAAAGCATGCTGCAGTTGAGGGCCCTGTCGCCAAATTGCTGCAATCTATTTAGTGAACCCATCATACTGGGCCACAATTATTACTTGCATCAAGTGTCAAAGTACAAGGCATGTTTAGATCGCAAAGGATGAAATAATTTCATCACTAAGTACCCTAAACGTTAGAAACTGCAAGTGGTCTGTGCTTCATGTGTGACGTCACAGAGGATCATATACTGTTTACACCAGACGTAACGTCAAAGATGTTTACAAAGTCTGACGGACTTCTAACGAAATATTTCGGTTATGAGCTACGGCATAGGCAAGATTTAGTAATACAAAATCAGCAAACGCATTCAACGGGAGATCCTGGTTGAAATGTTTCACTAGTTCTTCGAGAGTATCCTCTCTGATTTGCCGCTTCGCAAAATTTCTATCGAGATCACGAGTTGATCACTTCTGCTCATTAATATCTTGCTGAGCCAAAGTTTTTATTGCAGAAATATACAGCTATTGGTCTTCTAACGTAACTTGCTCTGAGCACAAGTTTCAGGAGCATGTCACTATGTCTTTGAATTCGCCTGCGCCTCATTCGTCCACTATCACTACTAGTGGATTACTTCTCGCTGAAGGAGCCGTGTAATCTTTATCATCCACTACGTTTGTGTTTATCTTTGATATATCATTGACAGATAAAACAATCGAAATTATTTGGAATTTTGTAGTTTTGCACCGATCAGTGACATTTTTGCACCATTTTCTGCCTGGGTATAAATGTTGAGTTTGTAGTTGTTACACCGAGTGTACGTATAGCAGCTTTGTTAGGTTGCTTGGCATCGCAGTCCACTGCTTTGAAAATAAATCTGCACAGAGAGGCATCACGGCTAGGTTGCTTGTACACAGTCCACAGCTTGATGATAAATTTGCACGGAAAAGTAACGCAATTAGGTTGCTTGGCATCGCAGTCCGCTGCTTTGGTAATAAATCTGCACCAAGAAGTTTCACGCTTGGCTACCTTATAGAGTAATGCCAGCGCGGGAGAAAGAATATAGAACACTACTACAATGCTAAAAAAATTAGGGAGAGGAGTTTCAAGAAAAGTGTTTCGAGGTAAGAAATAGGTGCGAGCTGTAAGAAACTATTACTATTTTGAAGATTTACGTCCATCCTAAAGTACGGTATTTGGGCATAGTTCATTACAGTAACATTTTGTTCTCTAACTTGTGTGTGTTTATGTTCCTCTCGATGATGGGTACCTTTTTGCATTGTGACTGGTATAATTAAGGAGATTTCTCTATTCATTACTAGTGCATCTGACCAAACTTACCGTTTCAGATAACATGCGAACTTAGCGCAGTACGATCTCGTTACTCGGAAATTGTTACGATACGAGATTAATAAAGGACTGCCAGATATTACAGGACCAATAACATCGTCAATCTTACTAAAGAATTTGCTTAATTCTTAATACGCTAACTTACTGTTTTATTTGTAGACTTCCCAGGAGACGTTCGATATAGCGAATAACTGCTTTCATTGCAAACCAGTTTTGGTTTTTGTAGGTGATACTTTCATCTAAATACAGTAATGTTTCGTTTGTGCAGTGGTGCAGTGTACTTCTCACTTGCCCTGGTGACTGCTGAGTTTGTGCAAAATTTATTTTCCTATTTTGTCTCGTTCGCAGGTGAAAATTGTGGCAGTAGGGGTGGCACTGAGTAATTGTTGCAAAAGGCCACATTGAAGGATAAGGAAGCAGATACACATCACTAGGTCTGATGCGGTAGATAATCTTCACCCCTTTGTCCACCAAATATAACTAGAGCACTCTACATCCGCCAAGCGAGGCAACGGTAGCAAAAAATTCAAATTGGCTCTGAAACCCTAATTTTTTTTTGTATAAACTCCAAAATCTAATCATTTGTGTCTTCTGATAGTAAAAACAGCTTGTGCAATTCGTGAAGATCCGTTCATAACTTTTTGAGTTATACTGCTAACAAACGTTAAGACAAACATGAGTCAAACATACAAACGAACAAACCGATCTGCACCAAAATTCAATTATTTATGTCTTTCAACATTACTAACAACCCCCTTAAATTTCATAAAGATCCATTCATTATTTTTTGAGTTATTGTGCTAACAAGCACAAAATGAAAAACAGGGATAAACGATCGAACAAACGGATCATTACCAAAATTTGGTCATTTACTCTTTGTTATATACCTAACAACTCGTGTTAATTTCATTAACATCCATCCATAACTTTTTGAGTTATGGCATTGCGAAAAATGAGGCAGACAAAAAAACAAACAAACGGATGGACATATCTTCACCAAAAGTTAATCATCTGTTCCTCCTAACATACCTAACAATCCCTGTAAATTTCGTTCAAATCGGTTTAGAACTTTTTCAGTTATCTTGGTGACAGACAATGAGACACAGAAAGACAAAGAGACAGACAGACAGAAAAACAAAGAGACAGAAAGACAAAGAGACAGACAGACAAACACGACGAAAACATAACCTCCTTGGCGGAGGTAGTAAAAGCTTAACCCTGTAGTACTCAGTGTCCACTGGACAAGGCGTTTCAAACAATTGGCGCTATTGCCTCGAGAAACCAAATTTTAATCCGGTGTGTTAGATTTATTTCTTGAATTCCTTATTGAAATTGAACTTTTGCTGGATTTAATAATGTAACTGTTTTTTCCTACAGCAGCCGCATGAGCAACAAGTGCACAGTATGGTGAAAAATGAAATCGCTTGTTTTTTTCTCATTCTTTAACGCCAACCAGAATGATTGGTGACGTTCCTAATACCGTACATAGCGATATTCCTACCAAAATCAGTGGTTACATTGGGCATTTGCTCATACGGTTTGCGTTAAACGTTAATTTTCGTAAGAATCACCCTGTTCAATTCCTGACTAGATGATTATTCTGTACGATAGAGGATTAAAGGGATAAGAGAGATCAAAGAAAATTATTAGTGCCTGAAAATTGCTTCCTGTAGATAATGTTCTCTTCTGTATCTATTTTTTTGCGGGTTTCAAGAAGTTCTCGTTTTCTTTGTGCATTTGTATCAAGTTGACAGTTTAAACCTGCATGAGCTCAATTAACTTACATGAAAAATAATCAAAAATCGCATGGTCTACGCGCATCACCCACCTGCTACACGTTAAGCAACCTGATATCCAAAAAAAGGAACGCATTCAAAATAAACTGTGATAGCTTTCTTTGGTTTCATTGTACCTTTCCTTGAAGGTTGCCCGGAGCTGCAGAAAGGAACTTCAATTTGGTCACTTTAAACAGGGTTATTAAAGTAAAAAGCAGCACAACTAGTTTGAACAGATTAAAAACTCCATGTTACGGATTTAGATCAAGTTCTTGGACGTTCACCGGCCATTTGTTCGGGTGAGGTATACTCGGTGTACTGGTGCTCTTCATGAGTTTGCCTCGGAACCGGTACGATGCCGTACAGGCCAGTATTCTCGTTCGTTTTTTCCGTATGTGTGATATTTGGAATGTTTTTGCTGGTGCGGGTATTGGCAGCTAACAACGATCTGTACACAGAGCTATTCTCTGATCTTCTCTTTCTTTCTTCGCTCGCTGGGCTGGTTGCGCGGGGGTTTGTTAACCTCATGGAGTTCCTCCGTTCCCACGTCGCCAGTCTAGTGTAATTTAATATTAATAACAATAATAATAATGATTGGGCAGCCAGGGCGGGTTCGGGTGGGCTCCGACATTTAGCCTTCGAGGCTTGAATTATCGAAAACTTCAAACAGGTGCTCTGCCTTCGACCCGCAGCAATGAGTTTCAGGCGATGACCCTGAATCGGTTACCCTTGAGACTCCCAGTAATCCAGTCGTGCTCCGTAAAATGGAATTTTTGGTCACCTCAATGCAACCGGGTTGCACTCTCGTCGTTCGCGACGATTTTGTGTGCTTGGATCGCTGCGCGTGCGTTCAAGTAATTCTTTTTTTTGCCGCGTCACCACTAAATTAAATACTACATAGATAAACCTAACCTAAACTAACCTAGCCTTACCTAACGTAGCCTCACCTTACCTATCTCTACCTAACCTTATCTAACCTTACCTAACCTAACCTAATCGGCGATACCGCGAGCAACACAGCACCCGCACGAACTTGAACGCCGCCCGCACGTACACCGATGCGCGTGTACACAGAATCGTCGCGAACGACGAGAGCGCAACCGGGTTGCTTCTAACTCTCACAAGACGTTTAAAAGAGCAAAGACAAAGCTCCAATCTGAAGCTTCGAACTAGTCAAGCCTCGAAAAGTCAGTTTTGCCGGCCAGTTGAACGCGCTTTCAGTTACTTAAGAACAGCTTAGGTAGAACGTGTGCCTAACGTAAATTATACGCGCATATATACCTGAATGTAAACAAGCTACATGCAAAGTATGAGGGCGGCTATGGGCTTTACGGTGCCATCGGCAGGCTCAGGTCCTCCAGTTCTGCCCGCTACAGATAACAGGCTTCCGTCTCGTGTTTTCACTTCCCAATGTTTGCATACATTGTTGTGTCCGCTTCAACAGCAAAAGAGCGCTGATTTTTGAGTTTCATCTTCTGGAAATAGAAGAGCCCTTGGAGACTGCAGTGGCGTCATTTGCCATACCAGCTGATATGGCCACTAAACTGTATGTAGGTAATTCTTTTTGTGACTTGGAAGCCCACATGCACTGGTTTGTGCAGCCGGCAGTAGAGTGTACGGCTGCAGTTGCTAGCAGATTGTCCGGGCAATGGCGTCATAGTGCTGGAATACCTCATAGACAACTCAGCTGTGCCCCCGGACATAGAGGTCAGTGCCCTCCCACTGACTTCAAGTGAAAGAATTGCTGACGTTATACATTTCCGAGCGTGAAGACTTCCTTTGCTGGCATGGGCTCGAACTCCCAACGTCTCGGTTATCAGCGAAGTCAGCAACCTTGGCACTGAGCCTCTGGGAGTAGAAGAGCAGTTACGTTTGCATGGGCACAACGAGGCAATCAAACGTTATAAAAACACAGGACAAAAGACTGTCGTCTGCAGCTGGTTTCAAGTTAAGCCCTCTAGGTTTGATTTGTCCGAAACTTCAAGCTGACGCGTAATTTTCCACTATGAATTGTGTTGTAAAAGCAACGACCTGATTTTGCTTGAGACTACTGAAAACGCCAATTTATAGACGAGGCCTGAGTTTACAGTCGGCTCAACCGTAATTCTTTGGTTGGTTTGCGCATGGAACTCGATCGCAGAGTTTCGGATAAGTCAAACCAAGTGGACAAAGCTCTACCCAACTTTGCTCAGCCAACCGATAAGACCTTTAGTCGTACTGGATTATGCCAGGTAATTCAGGTTACCTTGAGGCCGCTGCCCACAATGTCCGGAACGTTCTTCATAATCCATTCAGTTGTACTTCCAAGACCAAGGCTTCGGCTTGCACAGTGCTATACTGTCTAAAAACGGCTAGTTTCTGCGCAGTTAGTCAGCCCTGCCTAGGACTCTGAATGTCAGAAGCGCTGAAGCTGCAATCCCGAGCATCGCACGGGACCTCTCTGCCTTGGAAGCGAACTCTGAACGCCAAGACAGCAATAATAATAATGCTATAACCACTCTACCATATAACCGTTACTTCTGCTGGACGTGTCTTCAACTGTGACTAGTTTGTTTCTTTATATTTCATGATCTTTTTCTGAGAAACTTTGTTCTATTCTTCCTTATTTTCCCCAAATTTATGTTGTCCAGTGTGTTGCGACTGTGCTCCAGTTTCCCATTCTTCTTGACATGTCCCTGAAGCACCATTAAGGGGACATAGGTAGAATACATAAATTGATGTACAGTGTATAATAAAATATTGCACAACACAAGTGCCTAAAATTGGTTAGCTAGAGCATCATAAAAGCACAAACAGGTTTTATCTCGCGAAAATAACTCTATATTGGGAAAATATCTATTAACAAGCAGAGCATCAGGCTGTTGTCGTGCAGAAAACATGGAGCATCTCCTTATTTGGAACCTATGAGCGGCAACTACTACTTGTCATTCGAGGCTCGTAATCTGCGAAGGTCCCACCTATTGACTACTACCCTGTGGCTCTGCTGGTGTGCAGTGCAGCGTCGCAGTGCCGAAGGTCCGTCCTTTGCTAGTGCAGCGTCGAAGCACTGAAGGCCCTTCTCATTCTTTGACTCACTAGTAGCAAGGATGGTCCTCTCTCTTTTGCAACGCGTTCGTAGCTTATAGAACAGGGTCACAACATCGACGGTCTTTCCTCTTTTAGAAGGCGACAGTGCCACCAACGGTCCTTCCTTTCCTATCGCGCGATTGCCAAGGCGAGGCCCCAGTGATGCAGAAACGGATTCTTGGCGAGGCGCCGAAACGGAGGCTGCTGGCATCACTTAGTGACGTCACCAGAAATTTTCTCTGGATCTCTGAAATGAAGACAGCACTGGTTATATTACAGATGTATTAGTAAAGCTTTGAAACGAGCGAAGCTTTGTAAAGTTTGTAACGAGGGAAACCTTAATACGAGCGAAACTTTGAAACAAGAAAAAATCGCACTGGCGAAACGTTGACGCAACCCAAATGTTCGCCTAAACCCCTCTGCGCACGGGAGTCGGAAGATGGGAACGTTTCATGGTCTTGCGATGAAAGCTTTATTTTGCCACGACTACAGCGTAAAGTGCTTAAGCAACGCTTGAAGTGTACATCGTGGTGAATTTAAACTCTCTTGAAAATAATTAAATATTCAAAACTGAGTAGTTGGTACTTGCTGTTTTGGAATAACTGCAACGTTGGCTCAGCTTTTGAATACTCTTTTGGACAACATAATATGGGTATGCCGATACTGAGCCCACGGCGGCAAAGCACGGAGGGTAGGGACAAACGTTCCAGTGTTCCGGCTCTCGTGTACAGCGGGCTTTAGGCGACGCTGAAATGTGCGTCGGGGTTTTTGGTTTGTTTCCGCTCGGTGCGACACTGACCCGATTTGTTTTACCTTAACCGGACTTCAATCACAGGCGTTTGATGCGCAACACTCGATCGAGTTACCAGCGAAATCGGTTTGCGATAAGCGCCTGAACTGGATGCAAATTAGTCAGTTAAAGGCACCTTAACTCTATTAGTGTTCCTGGCTGCCCCATATGCTAAAATTTTAAATCAGCTTCTAGGGCAACCAAAGTTTTGCTAGGGATTATTGATTTCGTCTTTGGGGGTCAATTAACTCAAAATCTCATGGCCCACTAAGAAATCATCAGCTCCAGGCGCCCTAATTGATTCGAAGGAACCTGATAATATTGTCAGTAGAGGTGCGAGCGGCCCTAGGTAATGGTAGTAATTTCGTACTTGTAGCTTTATTTGCCATGCAAGTACTTTTTGGAGACTTTACGGTGAACAGCTCTTATATAATTTGATGATATTTCAGCCGCGCCGCAAGACTGGAAGTGTACATCAAAGCATTTTTAGTAACTTGAAAATAGTTTTAGTAAAAAGGGAATCAGATCATGGCTGATTTTTTTTTATTTATTTGCTGGAAGACGGCCGAAGGCGGGCCTCTGGTCCAAAAGATTTAAAAAAAAAAAATGGTCTACAGGACGCGGAGCACCAAAAATAAGAAAATGTCACAAAGGATGGAGTCCAGCAGTGGTTATAATAATCGTGCAAAAAGTTTCGCGATGCTGTAAATTTTGTATCTCTTTTGTCAGTATTTTGTAGAATTGCTCTCCATCTAATGAATGATATACTAGAAGAATTGAGACAAAGGAATTAGAGCAATCTTCCTCAGTTGATTTATGTAGCAAAACCTATTTACCCGAGTGTTCTTAAATGGCTTGCTCAGGTGAGTAAAATCTTTTATTAGTGAAGTAATTCATTGAAAATATTCAAATGAAAATTGGTACCGTGCTTTCACCTGATATACTGAACTTTATGTCATCGTTTATAGTGTACGTAGGAATATAGAATGATAGTTGAAGTTATTAGTAGTACGCTATTTATACCGTAAGAGATATTGTGCTTATGATCTTTGTAGTCCTTTTGTGTTCATTATTTCGTTTTACAAATAATAATTGCAATGCTTAATGGTGTAATACTTGTCAATCTAACATACGGATTGCGACAAGTAAGCACCTTATGTTTATTATGACCCTTGAACCATACTTAATATGTGACTGATATCACAGCCGAAGTCACAGTTTAAGCATAGATAAATGTATATTTTCTCCTATGATATCAATAATCAATTACTGTTTATTTATGTTAATTGTATATTATGATTTATGCTATCGTTATAATGGGTTAATGTAACTAGATTAGATTAGATAGGCGGCAGTAGACGAACCAAGAGGCCCATTCCCAAAGTTACACCGGGACTAACACCCCGGCCTCTTTGAGCTATTGCCATTATGTTAGTAGGATATAGAGGATTGGGGAAACGAGAGGAGAAAAAACGGAAGACGAAAGAGAAAAAAAGAGAAAGAGAAAATAAAAATAAAAACAGAGGGGGAGAAGAATCTCCGCCATGAATGCCCCCAAGCATGATCGATTGCCGCTGATATACGGAGCTTAA
Organism: Parhyale hawaiensis; assembly: GCA_001587735.2. NCBI lineage: Eukaryota > Metazoa > Arthropoda > Malacostraca > Amphipoda > Hyalidae > Parhyale > Parhyale hawaiensis. The sequence goes on along the minus strand of LQNS02278094.1, from coordinate 1,258,135 downwards.
ATATATAGATGGAGTGGAAGTGAGAAGAAGTCAG